>CM074277.1:20518150-20968150 GCA_037194245.1 Opsariichthys bidens
GAAAACCAAAGGGGACAGATCGTTGAGAACAAAGCTTTGAGCATTAAAGATTGGGGCTTGGGGGTGGGGAAGATATTGAAATGTTTTTTCAGGAACTTCTACAAGTCTCCTTCTCATCTGTATGGAAACCTGTTTGCATCTCAAAGTAAAAAATTCAAAAGTAAAATATAAAGTCTCAATTTCTCACACCTACTGTTTACATTGTGGCAAAAAAATATAAATTTTTGTTTGTGAGAAATATTAAGATCTTTCGAACATTCAAGAGAAAAACATTGATTTTAAACAAAATGATTAAGCAGCACAAATGTTTTCAACATTGATTATAATGAGAAATGTTTTTACCATCAAATCAGCGTATTAGAATGATTTCTGAAAGATCATGTGACACTGAAGACTGGAGTGAAAATTCAGCTTCGACATTGCAGGAATAAATTAAAAATGTAAAATATATTCAAATAGAAAACGAGTATTATTATATTTCTGTAAAATATCACTGTTTTTCTGTACTTTTCAGACAAATGCAGTTATGGTGAGCATAACGAACTTCTTTCAAACCCATAAAAAACATCCCCAAACTTGAACGCTAGTGTGTGTTTGTCCTACTTGTCAAAACTTTGGTTGATATTCTTCAAGTGATTAACTTCTAGCTTGAAGTTGGTGTTTTTAACAATCTAGTGGCTGCAGTAGTCATTGTTTTCCTTAGCAGGCTCGTTTGCTATCATGCTAAACACGTTGCATTACACTTAGGTGGACACAGCAACAGATATATTTATATTCAAAAGCAAAAGTAAGCTATTGTAAAGCTGACCTTCTTGTCAAAGTTGCAGCTGTGTATTAGAATTAAACATCACTTTCCCACATCATTATCATGCTAGTATTAAGCTCTCAAAGTGCCATCAGCAAATGTTCCATAGATGCATTTTGTTTTAATCAGGGCTAAATTGTGATTCTGATTATTCACTATTAAGCAGAGATGTAGCAATCATTATAACTGTCCACCAATTTCAGAAATTTTACCCTCCCAATTTTTGGGGGAGTAATCATCATATTTGAACAACTTTGTTTTGCAGTGTTGCAAAGGAAAAAAACAACAACAAGACCAAGCAGAAGCTTTTGCATCAGACAAAGACTGCAAACATACATGCAAGTAGTAAGATCTAATCCTAATACAGCAACCACCCACTTAACTGCCTTTCAGCAAATAAGATGGGCGAATTTTATGTCATCTAAGTAATATTCATAAGCCAAACAGAGAAGGTTTATACTGCGTTCACCCAGTTTTCAGTTCATTTCTACGCCCTTTCCATTATGAACCAGGACTTAACGTCTGAATATTGGTGGATTAGATCACATAATTCACATTTAAATTTAGCTGTTGTAGTTGATGCTCAAGGTCAGTTAATTAAAAAAGTATCTCCAAGGTGTATTTGAGTGGAACATTTTTATACTTTCCAAACTGCTTTATGGAGGTTTCTTGATGCCACAATGGGTGTCACTTTATTTTTAACAAAAGTTTTTTACATTTCATCTATCATATCCTAGCCTGAAACACAGGCCTCTTTGTCACATCCAGTGATTACTTTTCTGTTTTGCTTTTTCTCTGAACGGTAACAGACATGCAGCCATCCTTTCATCATGCACTGGTGATAAACTGTTATATTTCTGCCGACATAATTTCTCCTGCAGCGGGATATGCCTGGGAAGAAGAACACAGCTGCTTGAATCCAGAGGAACATGGAGAGGGTGCTTCAAAGACTATACTGTGTAGGCTTTTAAACTTGTTTTTTTTCAGTGACTTTTGGAAGCTATAATTGATCTCCAAGATGAAATTGGCAAACTGAAGAGGAGCAAAAGTAGAGAATGCTCGCATCTATTCTCGACATCTCTCTCACCTCATACATTTTAAAGCTAATTTATTTGTCAAGATTGGACTGCGATTTTCACGTTTCCTTCTTCCTCCCCTCCCCTCATCCTCTTACATTTAGCCTGTAAGCTGAGAACATTTCGCCAGCTGTCATGGAAACTGGAGCACTATGCAGTCTGCAACAAACACTTTTTGAATTAGTTTTGATTTATTTTATTTCCTGCAGAATGGCATCTTAATTGCTGGGCCAAATGTCCTTCCAAGACATGTATGTCCTTGTAAGTCTTTGCAATATCACTTAGATGTGCATCTTTCTTCCTTCAGAGGTATTTTGAAAAGAAAATCAGTTCTGAGCAACAAAACATGCAGGCAGAAGGCAAAGCATGCTCTATTCAGTCAGTTAACTGATGTGTAAAGGCTTATTTTTGGAACGTGAATTGAAGAACCTTCATCTACCATTTATATGCCATAGAATATAATATGGTAATCATTTACAACCTTATTTTCAACACCATTTTTTTTTTCTAATTAAATTTTTTCATTACAAATTACACCTCGATTCAAAAGTTTGGGGTCAGTAAGATTCTTTTTTATTTGAAAGAAATGAATACTTCTGTTCAGCAAGGGTGAAGTAAATCGATCAAAGGTGGCAGTAAAGACACTTACTGTGTAATTATACAAAACGTTTCTATTTCAAATAAATGCGGTTCTTTTTAACTGTGTCTTCATCAAAGAATCCTCTCTTTCAACAAAAATATAAAGCAGCACAAGTGTTTTCAACACTGAAAATGTTACCTGACCATTACTGACTCCAAAGCTTTGAATGATTTTTATATGATGATCAGCATGAGATTTAAAGTCAAAAGTTTTTTACATGGTAGTATTGCTCTTGTCATATCCATAAATAGAGAAAAGTTGCTCCGGCTGCTTTGACACATATGTGAGTGGTAAAGGTTAGTTGTCACATCGAGCGAGAAAGATTGACAGGGAGCAGCTAAATCTTGAACTGGAATAGATACATTTCCACATGTAACTCTCTAACAGAGTTCATTGTAAAGCATGATCTGTTGTGAAGGCTCATTTCATTATGGTTGTTGTAGCGCTGTGCTGGAATTTATTGTCAAGAAAGTACCATGCCTATTAATGTTTAAAGCTAACGTCTTCAGCTTTGCCAGCTTGAGATCCTTTCTGGTTATATCTCTTAAGCCTACAAATGTTTTATGAGCAGGATAAACATATTCGTCCACACAGTCACGCAGAACCAAACCACAACCAATTCAATGTTCTTCTGCAAAACTTGCTTATTTGATGAGTCACTTAGAAATAATGCAGAATCTGAAATATCTTGTTCATTTTATGTAATAATGATTCTTTGTATCAACATTTTTCAAAAAATTTAAAGCTTTCGGTATTTCCAGATCAGTAGTTGATGTTGAAACCTATTTTCAGTGTGATCTCAGACTTTTACACCCTACTATACAGGGTCTCAAAGTACCATAGTCTTGCCATCTGGTACCATCACTGTGCCATAGAACCACCACAGTAGTTTGTGCCACTTACTGTTCATTTAAGCCTGGCATTGAAATTCCTGTTCTCTCATTATTCTCTTAGGCTCAGAGAGACCATGGCATTTTTTCAGCCTGGCAATCACTTTTTGATGTTGTGCCATTAATCCACTCCTAACTCTCACCCATGTCAGTGCCATGTGTGCCTTCGGTATGTCAGGTCAGCACAGTCCCACCAACAACCGAAATAAAATGACCTAAAAAACATGCAATTACTATAATGCCATCAATGATCTTATGCGGCCAATGGTGCGGGGTTTGAAAGAGCTATGTTTTTCCTGATTGCAGACTCTTTGGAGAGTGACGGCCTCCCACACAGGCCTTTGTTTCCGCAGCAGCACAGCAGGTCGAGGGGCTGACGGATGCTGACAGGTCTCTGGGGCTCAGGTGATTGCTGAGTCTTGCGGCCCTTTTCATCGGCGCTGCGGAGCGAAAGATATGAGAGCCGCAAGCTTCGCCGCTGACTCAGAATATTGGTGAGTCTGATTGATATGGAGTTGATGGAAAGATTAAAAACTTAGCTTTTACTCTCAGGCTCTGACGGTAACGTTCCCACACATAAACTTAGTCATACGCATGCAAACCACACTCCTCTACTTTTTAAGTGGACTATTTGGCATGGATTTCATCTTTCAGCCTGTCGGTGTAATCACGGCAACAGCTTTCAGTCATCATCTCAGAAATGACACAGCTCATGCGGTCATAATTAAGGTGGTTGTGATTTCAGTGAATAATGTCTAATTTCGATTGCAGCCATGGAGGTTTGGACCACCGTGTGGTTGCAAATAGCTTCATGGTAATTAGAGCATGCACGCCTAGCATAGGCAGAGGAGGAGTGTGTTTATGCACAGTGATTGTCGGTTGGCTTGATTGTGGATGGTTTTTCTAAATTTAGTGGAGCTTTATATCTTTAAAAAGCTACATGCAAAATTAACATAGCCTCCTACACTTCACACTGAATCTCAAGTATTTTCTTCCAAGCACAGAAGTTTCTCTCAGTAATGTTGCCAGGTATTTGTGTCTATGCCATAGGCACTCAAAAACTAATTCTTGGTTTAAACTTAATTTAATTGTGGCTTTATTTAACATTAAACTTAACTGTTCGGATTCCTTGTGTTGGGGAAACAGAGCTGAATTGAGTAAATGTCAAATTCAAAGCTCAACTGAATAATTTCCTGTCAACTATTAGTTAGCAAGCTAAGCTGTTTTGACAAGAAAAAATAAAGAAACAGTCTTGTGAAGTGTATAATGTTATCTAGAGAATCAGAATAAGAACAAGTTCCATTCTACATTACAATTGATGCTAAGCTCCACCCGTTGCATCTGTCACATGACAAATCAATGAAAACTCAGGAAGTAAATTTATTATATTTCTCATTATTTATTTTTGTCTTCATTATAATTATTTCCCAATTTAAAATGTGATCAAACAATGCATAGGTTGGTGTGTTCGGAGAATTTGGCTATTGAATATACTGTAACATTTTCACTCCTCTCAAATGAACAAAATCACTGAAGATACGTTAATTTTGCTTAATGAGATTGAATGCGAGAGTCAAAAAAATTATTATCTTCTCATCACTAAAACGTCCTATTGGAATGAACTGGATATTTGAACAGCGAATACTTACTGTGTATATCCAGTAATTAACTGGATAGTTTACAGCATTTAAATTTTCATATAAAGAGGCAAAAATGTGTTGCAATGTGGCAATGGTTTTATGTGCTGTTTTCCTGTAATGAAATGCTTAAAATATGCAGTAATGTGATTTAAAGAATTTGTGAATCAGAATGGAGAGAAAAACTTATCAAAGTCAGTTCAAAAATAAAAAAACTACAAGTGGAAGCAATGTAAGTGAACAAAACCTTCCCACAACACAATGCTACTGTAAGCTTTTGACTCTAATTTGCTATTGACTCTACATTCTGCTGAATGCAGTCCCAATGCAAGTATTTGTAATTTATTATTTCAAATTTATCGCACATGATAAAAATCAAGAATTATGTTGCATTACCTCATTTTAATTAGTCTAAGTAAATCGAGCAAAACTCAATTTTTCAACGCCTATATTTTCCTCTATCTGCAGTAGTCCTAGGTCAGATTGTCCCACGTTCCTCCGCACAGCAAGTGATTTCTCTATCACCGTAAGGGTCGTCCATTCAGACACCCAGAGGTCACTGATGACGGCCGGGTTCCCTGGCAGTGATTGAGTCAGTACTGGGGCACTTCAGCTCTCTAACCGCTCTCAGACACGTCTGGCCACGGGCGCTGCTCGTTTATGATGGATGAATGTTTGTGGGCTACTTCGGCTCTGATATCTTAATGGATGTGCTCCTCTTGGGGTAGCAGGAGTGCTTTCTGTTGGACAAGTGGATGGATTTATCATCCGTCACGCTGAAGAGGCTGCAGCACTCCCCGTGCCCTGCTGTAACCCAACATGATGTCAGAGCTAGAGTGAAAGTTACAATTAGGTCTGTCAGAGACATTTATATAAGAGCAGTGCTGTAATGTCATTACAAATGTCAAGAAATTCAAAGGATACCGCCAGAACAGCTGCTCCGATCTCTTAAGTGAAAGTTTAATGGGTGATCCGACAGGGTGGGGTGTGTTTGACTCGTGTCCCGATGGCAGACCCCCTTCAGGAGTACATTCTGCCACACGTCAGTTGCGTTATGTTTTTATGTCCTCGGCTGCTTGTGTGCAGGGACATCTGCTCTGCCGATGCTTCAAGGTGCCTCCAACATTCCCCAAAGGCCTGAAATGGAGAACCCGGCGCTCTGGAAACAAATGAGTTCTTGGATCCTTGTTGTCCCTGCTGACCCTCCTGTCGCTGTAACTGACGTTTGCCTGGGAAAGAAAGAACTGCTCGTACAAGACGCAGTCAAATCACAACAAGATGAAAATAGAACAAGCCGTTAGAGATGTGGTTACTGTGAAACACATAGCTCTGATCATTTTGACATGTTTTGTTGTTTACAGCGGTTTTGTCATCTATTAAACAGGCTTTGGTGAAAAGACATGCGTGATGGTAAGGGATAGTTCACCCAAAAATGAAATTTCAGACTTTGTTTACTCACCCTCATGTCGTTCCAAACCTATAAGCTTATCTTTCTTCTGTGGAACATGAAAGACATTTTGAAACATGTCTTAGCATTTGTCTGTACATACATTACCATATAAAAGTTGGGGTCAGTAAGTTTTCTTTTTTTAAAGAATATTTTTTAGTTATTTTGCAAGAGAGTAATTTCCATTTTAAATAAATGCTGTTCTTTTAAATTGACCTTTCAACTGTTTTCAACGTTAATAATTATAAGAAATGTTTCTTGAGCAGTAAATCATCATCAGTATCAGATCAAGAACTACACACAACAACAACGACGGACAACGACTGAACAGAAACAAAGGGCTTAAATACTAAGAACACAAGGAGATAATGAGACTGATTAAACACACCTGACATGAATGAACTGATAATGACATTAACTAACCGAGCACAAGACATGTGACAAATGAAAACACACGTAACAATATTAGAATGACTTCTGTAGGATCATGTGACACTGAAGCCTGGAGAAATGCTTGCTTTGCCGTTACAGGAGTAAATTACACTTTAAAATGTATTAAAATGGAAAACATTTATTTATATTCTAATAGTATTTCACAATATTACTATTTTGCTACATTTTTGGTCAAACAGATTCAGCCTTGGTGAGCATAAGAGACTTTTTTCAAAAACATTAGAAAATCTTACTGTCCACCAAACTTTTGAATGGTTGTGTACAGTTGCTTTCATCATATGGACAAACACATTTTCCAGAATATCTTCTGAAGAAACTTTACAATAAGGTTCATTAGTTAAACAGTAGTTAATGTATTAACTAACATGAACTAACCATGAGCAATACATTTGTTACTGTATTTACTAATCTTTGTTAACATTAGTCAATGAAAATACAGTTCATTGTTCATTTTTCATGTTAGTTCACGGTGCATTAACTAATGTTAATAAGATTGTAATAATGTATTAGTAAATGTTGAAATTAACATTAACTGAGATCAATAAATAAATGCTGTAGAAGTGCAGTTCATTATTAGTTCATGTTAACTAATGAAGTTAACTAATGTTAACTAATGAACATTATTTTAAAGTGCTACCCAAAATTGTAATTTTTGGTGAACTATCCCTTTTAGATGTCCACCAATGTTTATGTAGCCAGAGTGAGGTTGTTGATGTGCTAAGATATGGATTTCTCCCAAAGAAAGAGTCTTTTATTTCACACTCTCTCAGGCAGCATGAGTGCTGTGTCGACACGGTCCCACTGCATCAATTAAAAATGTGTTGCTTGAGGTTAGGCTGGATATGAGCAAGCAAGTACTTATTAATACTAGCTGCATAAAACTTGCACTCTCTGTAATTAAGGTTGACCCTGGCTGCCTTATATATAAATATATAAGAAGTTGCTGTTTTGTGCAAAGATGCTGTGGTAAAGTTTCGCCTAATATGCTTGTGAGTTCAGAGATGAATTGATGTAAGCATATAATGAGCTGGGGGGAAACAAAGGGAGGAAACAGAAGCTGTTTGCTGCACTGCATGAAGGTCATGAGCGACAGTAGCATCATTGAGCTATACATATGCATATTAACATGTGAATGATCATTTCAGGAGAGAAGAGCGCTGGTGCGGTGCTCTGTGAAGAATGACATTAAGGGCTTGATTTATTGTATTTGAAGGAGCCTCTCAGCAGCTGTTAGTCAATGGAGAATTCATAATGATGTCCTTCGCTTCATCACTGCTTTGAGTGAATGAGAGCAAGGCTGGAACTAAAAAGATCTGCTTTTGTTTGATCTAGAGAGCTCGGTCCAGTGGCCTGTTGTACATGATGGAGAACTTTTTTAGGCTTCAAATTAATTTGATTGATTTAATTTTTCTTTTCTTTTCTTTTTTTTAAATCAACATAAAATCAAGTTTATCTGTCCTAAATTATTGCATGATGCTGTTGTATGATTGTCTGTGCACATTATATTAAACGAAAAAAGAAATGCGGCCTTCAAACCACGGGATCTATTCTGGTATGTAAATTCCCACTTTTTATGTTCCTGTCATCCTATATCTCTAATATTCTCAGTTGTGTGTATCTCTTTTTAATGCAATCTGTCCTCTTTTTTATTTACAGCAACATACATAAAAAGTTTGGGGTCAGTAATATATATATGTATATGTGTATATTATATATATATATATAATATATATTATATATATATATATATATATATATAGGGATTTTCCTTAATTGTCAGTTATAATCATCAAAATTAAAAGATATAGACATTTGAAATATATCAGTCTGTGTGTAATGAATGAGTATAATATACAAGTTTCACTTTTTGAATGGAATTATTGAAATAAATCAACTTTTTGACGATATTCTAATTATTTGACCAGCACCTGTATATATACACACTGTAACAAGGAGACAACGGAGTGGGATCTAAGTGTAGCTTTATTAAAAATAGACGTAGTCAGACAGGCAGTGGTCAATTATCAGCAAACAGGTATACAGGGGATAGGCAGAATCGTGGTCAATAATCAGGCATAAGAGTCGATACAAGCAGCAAGAATCAACAGTCCAAAAATACCAGGCAATGAATCCACGGGGCAGGCAGAGAACGATCACAAAACAAGAAAACAGGCAAAATCAAAAACCAAGAAAATAGACACGGGAATGAACGCTCAGAAATGATTACAAGAGGTAGATCAAGACTTCGTGGTGTATGGTTGTGTGAGCAGTTCTTATATGTGGTATGTGATATGTTTCAGGTGTGAGTGCAATCAGTCCAGGTATGATGGCTTCTGGGAAATGTAATGCGAGACTGAAATGGGTGAGTGGGTGTGTAGTGCATTGTGGGGAGTGAAGTCCGGGAGTGAGTGTGCATATGTGTGTGTGTGAAAGTCCTAGGTGAAGTGCCCTCTAGTGGTTTTCATGGGCACTTCAGCTGACAATCGTAACATGCACACTAATAATACATACTTTTATTTAGTAAGGATGTATTAAATTGATCAAATGTGCAGTAAAGACAATGTTACAAAAGAATTCTATTTTTTAAAAATGCTGTTCTTAATAACAATAATAAGAAGAAATATTTCTGGAGCTCCAAATTTCTCCAGTCTTTCACCGTTAAAATCATGATAATTTTTTACAGTGTTTACTGGACAACAAGACAATATTAATTTTAGTTTATTTGACTGCATGATTCATCTATTTCTTCTCAAGAGCCCCTCTTGATCCAGGCTGCTTGAGATCTCTTCACCCTCTACTTTCAACTGGGCAAGTTTTCAGCTCTGATGGAAACAGGCATCCTTGGCCATAGGAAAGAAAATAATCTTATATTCAGCATCTCCATGTTCCGTCTGGACATTTTGGCACGTAGAAGGAGGGAAAGAAGTACGAGGTGAGAAAAATCTTTACTCATTTTGTGTAATCCCTGGGAACCATCATCCACACAGCTGCTCTTTCATAGGCTCCTGCTTTTCCCCTGCACTCATTCTTCTTCTTCAGCAACAGACAGATGATGATGGAGGCCTCACTGTTGTGTCTTGGAATCAGCACAGTGCTGTGTGATTAATACCAAGGGTAGAATCCCAAGTGAGGGATTAGTTATTTTATACACACCTACACATTCATTCGCACTAAGATATCCAAACACTCGTACACACAGAAGTGTGCGCAGGGGCATTGATCAACTGTCTTGACATCTGTGAACACATGTATATACGCCCACTAGCTCTCATAGGTACATAACTGTAGAGCAAGCAGTTTTTACTCTTACATTCTTGTTACTTCAAGTGTCAGATTGCAAAATAGACAGTAAGAGGAAGATCTGACGAGGTAAATAAGCATGTATGCTGGATGTTAATTCAGTTTGTGAGAGGTGTTTGAGTGAACGAGTGGAAGTAGACTGAGAATGAGAGAATGCTTAACATGATTTACCCAAGTAGGACATCCTTGTTGATCCTGGAACAACATTTGTATCAACTGATCAGATTTTCGAGATAAGATTAGAGTTATGGATATGGTTAAGCTTAGATCTGAGGTTAGGCCAACAGCATTCTTATCATCTACTTGCAGTGTGTCTGTCTGTATATGGGGTGGTTTAGGTTTAGGCTTAAAGGGATAGTTCATCCAAAAATTCAATTTGTGTCATCAAATAATGTACCCCAAGTCTGTATGATTCTCTTTCTTCAGAAAAAAACAACAACCATAAAAGAAGATATTAAAAAGGGTGTTTTAGGTTTACTGCTTATACTAATGGGCTAACCTCATGTCATCCCAAACCCATAAGAAGGTTGAGCTGCTGTATTGAGTGCTATACGTATGTTCACTGATCAGTGTTTATATGTTAATAAAAGCCTAAATTAAATCTGTTCATCATAAAGCGATTGTGTCTCTGTAGAGGATTGGGTTAAACCACTCGATTTATGTGAATTTTCTTTCACAATATCTGTGTGAGCAAATGAATATCTTCATTTGTGTTTCAAAGATGAACCCAAGTCTCGTGGATTTAAAATAACATGAGGGTATGTAAATGATGACAGAATCTTCATTTTAGGTGAAATATCTCTTTAAGAATATCAATGAAGCTAAACAAGGTGGTGTGAGAATGGTCCATACAGCATGTGTGCTTTATTGTAAACATCGCAATTGCTTTGCTCAAATAAAATCAAAATATTGTTTACCACACACACATACACAGGTTTGTGCTGCCATATTTTACATAATCTATGTATTTCGCCATTTTAATACACATAAGTGCATATGTAATTGTTCATAAACACCACATTTTTTATATTTTTGAATGGATGTATTTATTTGACCAAAAATATAGTAAAAACAGTAATATTATGAAATATTTTTACAATTTGAAATAATTATAGTCTATTTTAATATATTTTAAAATATATGTCCCTACATTAGTTTACTAACAAAGTCCACTTGCGACAGTGAATTACACTGATGAACACCTGCTGTTAACAAGCAGAATCAGTGAAGGGAAGAGAAACACAAGAACTTCAGCTAACTTCAACCACAGCCTTAGATGAAATCAGCTGAAGATGAAAGAATAAATTCTGATCTGATTTAACCCCTCCACACACAGCAATGCCAGCTTCGCTTATTACTAACCAGACTGACTTTGTTTTTATCAAACATCTACAGAAGTGTTCTCATTGATAATTAACAGAGGTTTTGATGCTGATGTTTTATTTTCTTACCATTGTGGTGGTTAGTGTTCGCTTTGGTCGGGCTCTTGACCCTTGACTTTTCAACATTATTGATTGATTAATTGATTGATTGTTTTAGGTACATTTGTTATTGCAAAAAAGCACAAAGAAAATGTGATCAGAAGACATTGTCTGTTAATTAATGGCTAAAGTCTTTTAATGGCCTGGTTCACTCATGTCTTTCTAATCTATACAAAAAAAAAAACAATAAGTAAAATTTACTTCATTTTTCTTCGGCAAGTTTTCACACACATAGGCACACGACGGAGTTAAGTAAAATTAACAAACAAAATAAGTTATTTTAACTTAGCCAGTAAAATGTTGAGTAATTTCTACTTATTTGTACTTTCTTTTGCAATACGTTATACTCAAACAAAATAACACTGAATTAAACCACGCTTTTCTTTTTTCTTTTTTATAGCGTGTTTTAGAGCTGTATGACTGTATTCTAACAATTACTGTATGTTAAAAGTAAAAGATTTAATAGGATTATAAGGAGATTTTGTGTAGAATTACAGTAATAAACATTAAAAATGACAGTTTATCTATGTTTTTTTCTGACAGTATTTTTGCACCCCTGCTACCAGAAAATTACATTTTTTTTTAATGTTTTTTTGTTTTATTTTGTTTTTTACAGTGTGGGTTGATTTTTAGTTCCAGTCCATCCCCAGGTTCATGGGCTAGGTCTATGATTATTCCAGGACTAACAAAGGATGTTAATCCAGGATTGTCCTACTTCAAACCATGCAGTAGAAAGTTTGGGAGAAAGAGAAATGAAATGTGATAGGGAGATAGGGAGGTTTTTGTAAATGTGTTTAGTACATCCACCACAGAGACTAAGGTGACACTTGCGAAGTCAGACCTGTTTGGCTCTGCGTGATACTCTGTACACGAGGGCTCCTGTGGCCCACTAATTAAACTGACATTGCCTCCAGCTTCTGCCCCATGGGCCGTCATGCCAGTTGATAAGGGCATTATGGGGGAGGGTGTTGTGATATGCGGTGGCCGTGGTCCTCCTGCCAGCATCAGATGTTCAGAGAGTGTGAGCGTCTGCAGTGCCTGTTCCCAGAACAGAAGGGTTCATCGAGCTCTGATGCCCCAGCAGTGCCGAGATAAGAGCAGACAGATGCACCCCAATGCGCCTGACGCTGTTGATAATGAACATGCATACACTAGCCTAACACTGTGCAAGCAACAAGCGGTTTGTCTGTCCACATTGAACACAAAACCGCTGCGCATTGTGACAATCAAAGCCAAGCAGTACATTTTTGAAGTTGAAAGTTGAAAGTAAGATGAATAACCTATTATTACCCATTTACTTTGGTAATATTCAATGAGAAAAATATAGAGCAGGACTTATGGAGGATTTAATGTGGTACTAAAATTGATAATTGTGTCCTTGATTTTGTTTTTTTTTTTATAAAAAAATAATAATGCAAAAAAAAAATGTAATCAACAAATAAACAAACATTTTCACATCTGCTTATTTAATTTTGGTCATAAATAGAGAAAAAAAGGAAGTGTAACAAATTAAATTGCATTATTATAGTAATTGCTTTTCTTCGTCCTGTTATGTTCTTCACTCATAATAATGACTTGATATTTTTTTCACTGGAAATCGATTAGACGATGAAAAGTAGCTATTTGGCTCCAATGATCCAATAAATTAATGATGGACAAAATCAAGCCCCGCCCAACATTCTTGTTTGAAAAGCCGTTTTACTCGGGTGTACATTACAATAGGGAAGAAAAGACAGATCGCAATGTCCATTTCATGCCGGCTTTAACATTGTCCCGCACATGCTAAGTGATGTAAGCAGAAAAGGATAGTCATTTCCAAGGAAGAGCAAGTTAGCACAATACATTTGATCAAAGATTAAAAAGATCAATTTTTATTTTATTCTGACTTTTTTTTGTATTGTAGATTGTGAACCAATGAAGTTTCACTGTGGGTGGGGCTGCCCAGCTCAACCAAGCAATTTGAAAAAAAAAAAGTTGGATAGGACTCAAACTCAGATTTACATGGAAGCAAATTGCTTGTTGTTTTACCAAGTCACGTCTGGTTACGACTAGATGGAAGAAGAACAGCCCCCATAACATCTATGCTTACATTTCACTCATGCCGAGATCAAAACAACACTAAGATTTTCAAAAGAGCACATTCGGGTAGGCGCGCACACACATACACACCCACACACACGTTCAGTCAGCATCAAACCAGCCAGACGAGGCCACGAGGAAGCGACTGATGAGAGGACACCCGCTGTCTTCTGCTCTCATGTGAGAAAGCTGTCAGGTTGTGTTTGTAAGATGTCAATTAAAACAGACTCCATGAATATCAGCCACCACTGCTGTTGTTCTAGCACTTTGGCCTCCGTGGAAAAATACTACAGAGGACCAGCCAAATGTTTTGCCGCTGCCAATCAATAGATCCCCCTCCAGAGCAGTAAAGGTCACTTCAGGATGAAGAAGATAAATCCCTGCTCTTCTAATCGGCACAACAGTTGGGCTTCTTAAATGAAAAGTAAAAGTGTGTAACTATGTTGCCATTAGGAATACGCTGATATTAAAGTCACAATGTAACGGAAGTAACAGCAGGTCTTTTCACACATCAGAGTGAAATGTATTACCAAAAAGAAAAAATGTTTGCCGTCTTCAAATGCAATTGGAAATTTCCTCCTTTGCACCTCTAAAGTCATAATTACGAGCTCTTCGCATTATCGTGCTTTGTTGTCTGAAAGAACAGGAATCAAGAAGTACACCAGGTTCGTTCTTGCCTATTTATTAGGAAAATCTTATTAAAGCTGAAATTATATTTGGGGTGCCATTCATGGACAACCATTTAAACATTCACTGCACTATCTGGATAGTTAGCTTGCTGGCGATTCTGTAATTTTGGTCAAATAGATGCTATTTTCAGTGTCTATAAAACATACAATATGCTTCAAATGATTATTCATGAATGTAAATATGCACTGCTTTAACGGCAATACAGGGAGATGTAGCTGTTGTGGAAAAACTAATAAAGCATATTGAAGCCTAACTTTGAGTGAGTGTTTAATGCCAGAGTGGTCATCTAAATGTACAAATAGACCAAAATATGCAAACATAGACAGTTATTGTGTAATTAAATATCCAAAATCAGTCAATATATATATTTAATTTTGATCAATTCTGATCATTTAGAAAATGCTAATATTGGCCATTATCCAATGTGGTTGTAAATCTCTGTAACAGTATAACCTATTGTTTCTGTTGGCTGTAATTTTGATGTGCATCAATAACAGAGCATCAACAATTCCCTTCATGTGCGCCTGTGCTCAAACTGGGGCGAAAAACTGCAAACACAGGATTTTCCTACTTTTCAATATTCCTTCACCTTCCCTCCCCTTATGCATGATAGATGAGCTGTGGGTTGATCTGCTAATTAGCTTCTGTGTGTCTCCGGTAGTTGGTTGGTGGAGGACGTTGGGACACCGGCTTTTGTTGTTGCTTGCCAGCGTCCCAGATGGGAGGCGGTAATTTTACGCCCCATATCCATTAGTAATATGCCACGCAAAAGACAGAAGTCAAACTCAGTTAGACGATACCAAGTTGTCAACATGAGAGTCTGACTGCAGCCTGAGGCAATCCGATCCCTGACTGACCTCCTCCTGTTTACTCTGCAAGGCCAGGAGTGTTATGTGTGCGTGCGTGTGTGTGTGATTTTTAATGTGAGGCTGGGCATTGAATTCACACAGAGACTACAACCTCTGATCCCTCTGATGTGGTCTGACTTGAATGTTTAATTCTGAACCCTCAGGTGTAAAAGTTACTAAGGGAGCGATTTCAGAATCAGCAGTGTTGTAGGATATTGCATCCCATATAAACGGAAAGCCTAAAACTTATATATTTCACTGGCCAAGATTTCTTTAAGAGTATCAAAAGGTGGTGCTAAAGTCCCTAAATTCATTATATTGATAGCTTGAAGCCATTTGTGCCCCTCGTGAGCTCCGTTTTGTAATCTCGCAAAACTCTCACGCCTCAGAAAGTTCCCTTGTGTGAAAGCTCTTGTTCAATTGTGCTAATTCACACTTTTAAAATCACTGATAAAATGAAAAGTAATTTCTGGGGCTTTTTCATTCCTCATTCGCTCAATTCATATCTCATTGAGGTGCTCTTGAGCTCTCTGTTTGTCTCACTGGGTTTGGAAGTGTTGAATAGAAGCTGATGAAGGCAGAAGACGCCAAGTCCCGCTGCATGTCTGCTGTGAGTCAAGTAAATGTATATACACTACTCTAAAGGCACTGCGGCTCTATAGAAAAAGACAGTATAGTCTTTGCTTCTGAATGTCATAGCAGTCTGTGCTTGTGCAACGGAGGCCAGCAAGTAAAGAGCAGTGTAGGTAGCTGTGCACTAGCGACTGACGCTATTGGCTGCAGTCTTTAGCATCCTTGTTAGTGGTTTATATCCTAAATACTCTAAATAATATTTTTACATTTTTTCATAATTTGACAAAACTACGTGAAATGCAACATTAAAAAGTAACATGTCATGTTCTGTTCGAGAGTAATATTTTACTTTGATATCATTTTAAGTATTTTCTACACTAACTTGCTAATGGAGGGTTGGGGTTAAAGAGGTTTGTTGTGGTGCAAATGTTGCCAGAACTGTGAAAGAGTACTTTATTATTATTATTATATACTCTTTGTTTATATAATCATGGTTTTAAAGAGAATAATTAATACTTTTTTATACATTTTCATTGAAAGTCTGGGACAAGGAAAAAAACCAAATCTGAATTTGCTTTGGAAAAAATGATGGAGTCATAAAGTCTCCAAGGCTGTTTTAATATGACCTTCATATAACAAAAAGGAAATAAAAATCTGTTTTAATAAAAACCAGCCCATGGGATTAAAAAAAAAAAAAAAACCAATGGACAAAGTCGACGAAAGACCCACATACTGAGGATTTTAGCAATGTATCAAGGCACTTTTTTATGTTTTCACATCATATGGCTGAATTTACATTTTGCCTTTTTTATTTTTATCATAGAAAAGTGATTCCTAATTATGACATGTGTTTTAAACCATGTTTTTAGTTGAATTAATATATTATGGCATTGTTTCTGATTAGTAATCTCCAACCTCTTCATGTTTTGAGACTTTACACTTTCTTCTCTTTACTCAATTCCAGGATGTAACCAAGGGCTCTTGCTAAATTGGTTTTAATCAGATATTTCAAACAACAGCTGATTGAATTACATCGTAAATTAATTTTAGTTACTGATGAGCTCATAAAATCCATCTGCTTTAATCAAACTGAATTAAAGCGTAGAAAGGATTGGCACGCCGATAGCTCCTTAATTCACTCCATGGCTGTATTTAAGCTCAGGGCTAAGCTAACCCGAATATTTCGGGCTACATTTGGGCCTACTAAAATATCTTTATATACAATTTTATGTGGCTGTTGTAGTATATTTGGATTTAATCATAACGCTAGCGTGACCCTATAATATGATGTAGGTGTCATCAAAGCGTTATATGCACACACTGTCTCAGTGAGGAGCGGCTAATAAATTCTCTCTGCTGCTATTTCTCTCTTTAATCCCTGCTTTTAAAGACCTCCAGCATCACACCAGCGGGGATCAGTTGTGAGATGGGCTGTCTGCACACAAGAAAGATGTCTGGGTTGGTTGTGCTTTTGGAGACATGTTGGCCCAGGTGATGAAGTGCAGCACTGCAGGTTCTGTACTTTCATCCAGTGCAATCAGGCTCAAAGCGAATGGCTTTCGCAGTGAGGAGCCTCCCCATCTGTCAATTCAGCCTCACACCAGTGTTCATGTCCCTCTCCATGATGGTGAATTAGGCTTCTCGTTGGAAAGTGCTAGTTCTTAACTGGCAGGTCTGTGGGGAATTCCTTTCTCATGTTAAAATCATCACTGGCTGCTCCTCACCACGTGACAGGTGCTGCAAATGGATGAGGACTTTTACAATTGCTCTTTGTCATATTTTTTGGAGGCGAGGGAAACATTCACTTCTTTACGGACGATTGTTTCTGCTATGGGATAAAAATGTTGCAACTTTATCTCAGAACTGCTATTTATATCTCCTAATTCTGTTAATATCTTACAATTTCCAACTATTTAAATCAGAATGAATAAAAAAAAGTCAGACTTGTGAGATGTTAATTCGCAATTGTGAGGAAAAAAGTCAGTTTTTTTTATCCATAGTGGGAAAAGAATGCGAAGGAAAATTGTTCTCAGAATTCTGAGAAAAACATCAGAATTGCGAGATGCAAACTCACAACTACACTGTAAAACTCAATAAGTTCAGAATACTCAAAACATTTAAGTCAAGTTAGTAGAACTTCAAATCTTTAGTCACAAGTTGGGTGGGGACGTGAGCCACAGGTGTCTCTCATTAACAATCTCGTCACTGGCATCTCTTCACTCGCACAGTTTTCAGCTTCGCCTAACTGATAATGTGAATTACATGAGGTTCATTTACATAAACATCACATTCAGATCTTGATTAAATGTAAGAGAGCAAATAACATGCTATTTGAGATAACTATCAAAGAGATTATTCTTACACGTATCTAATTAAACAACATGCAATATGGTCTTAAAAGTTTTGCAGCCCATCTTCAACCTAGCCAGAGGCTCTCTTCAACCACAATGGTAACCCTTCAACACGAACATAAGAGAACCTCCTCTTAATGCCATCATAATACAACGTTAAACACTAACTAATGTCTCCCTATGTTAATCTTGCGAAAAAAAAAAAAAACACACACACAAAAATAACACTTAATTTGAATATTTACACAGTCTCACGCGAAGCATGCTGGGAATTAAAAATCTGCTGCAACTCAGTCATATTAAGTTCAGCTTACTACAATGAAATTGAGTTCATGCAACTTTTTTACAATTATTATTTAACTTAATTTATTTTAATTTATTATTTTTTACTTATTATTTAAGTGTAAAAAACGAATTTAATTTTATTAATTTCACCGTTCGGTTTTATAGTGTAAAAGTGTGTAACTGCCTATACAGAAAAACTCGCAAATGTGAGAAAAAAGTCAGAATTGTTCTTTTTTATTCCATAGTGAAAACAAGCTTTCAAACTTGTCAGTATGTTGTTGCTGTTTTAACCATTATATCCCCGTCTAAACATTTCCTTTTTACTCCTTGTGAATTACCTTGATGGGCATAGGATTTTTGTGTTTATCCCCTCCCAGAATCTTAATGAAATGTTTTGCATCTCTGATGCCTTTTCAGAAACGTCCTTTTGAAATAGCAAGAGGATGTGAATAATTTCACCCTGAAGCTCTTACTCTGGTTTCACTGAGCTACTAGAGGCAAATTGATCGCTCTCGACGGACTGAAATCTTTGCATTCTTTACGGATTTCTCCCTCTTTCTGTGTTTGTATGGGGGAAATGAGATTGCTTGCTAGGGTGATGAGACTCCAAATGGCTGTCATTTCTCCTGGAATCAGATGAAAGTGGCCACGTTGCCAGCAGAGGAGCCCAGGGCAGCGATCAGCACTCACAATTTTCCTCTTGTCCTCTCTGCTGTTATTGTATGACTCTCTGGAGGGCCTCTCATCTTATCTGTAGCTCCGACCACAGGGCCGGGTAGGGAGGCAGAGCCATCTTCTATAACTCCTCATCTGGGCTGAGTGATGGAGCGCCATTTGGTGAGGAGGTTAGCACAGATGCTGCAGTAGATCATCTGCTGGACTTTACAGTTCAGCACTCAGGCCTATACATCAGCATAGATATATGTTTGTGTGTGTGTGTGTGTGTGTGTGTGTGTGTGTGTGTGTGTGGGTGAGGGGGGGGGCACATGTAGGCAGAGTGATGTGTCTGCCTTAATGTTCATGTGAAGTCAAATTTATCTAATTTGTTTCTGTTTGTCTCAGTCTCTTGCCTTTTGTCTTCCTTCGAAATTCTCCTCCCCACGTTCCTGTAATCTCTGCCTGCTGTCTCCTATGAAACGCACCACAGTAACCATGGCAATTCTGCACCTGAGCAGGAAATAGCCACTCCAAACCCACAGAAAGCAAATCCTAGCCTTGTAGCAGAATGTTTTTTTCTGTTAATAGTTTGTAATATAGGGATGCAGTTCCTTAAGCTTTAGTAGCATTAGGCAAGTACGAATAGTATTTTATGTGATGATTAGTTTAATCCAGCTCACAACAGTTGGCAGGGTATTTGTATTACATTGTGTTTTGTGTAAATTATAGTGTGATACAAAATATTCAGTATTCAATATAAAACCAGGGAAATTACAATCATTTTTAATAATAATTTGTGCAATAATTTAACTTTCTATTAATCAAAAAAGGTATCACAGTTCCCACAAAAATATTAAGCAGCACAACTGTTTTCAACATTGATAATAATGATATATATTAAATTTTTAAATTAATTAAATAATATATAATAATAAATAAAATATAATAATAATAATAATATAATATAAATGTTTCTTGAGCATCAAATCGAAATAGAATGCATCAAATAGAATGATTTCTGAAGGATCATGTGACACTGAAGACTGGAGTAATGATGCTGAAAATTCAGCTTTACCATCACAGGGATAAATTACATTTTAAAATATATTACAGTTGAATTGTAATAATATTTCACAATATAGCTGTTCTTACTGTATTTTTACTGTATTTGTGTTTAAATGAATGCAGCCTTGGAGCATAAGAGACTTCTTTCAAAGACATTAAAATCTTACTGAACCCAAACTTTTGAATGACAATATATAATAAATTCTAAATGTATTATAATAAATAGTACACTGAATTAATAATAGTATTTTTAAAACAAGAAAGAAAAACATATAAGCAAAAGAACAAATTTGAACCGATTGAAGAACGGTTATCCAGTTCAACAGTTTGTACTGCTGAAATAACTGCCACAGTTTTCAGTAAAACAGTAATCAAATATAATGCATTAGTACTGCTTGATGTTCTTTGACCAAAAAGGAGGTAATGGCATTCACTGAACTCTTGTTTTTCTCTTTCGGTCTAGCTTATTTCTATCCAGGTCACCTCGAAGTCTGGGATAGATTCCACAGAAATGAATACATAATGATGAGAAAGCAACTAAAGCAACGGCCGACCCCACCCAGCAAGATGGCACTGGTATCGGGGCAGTTTCAGCGGTGAGTGCCAGCCCAGGCTGGAGCTCCAGCAGTGTGTAAATGGCTTCATGGGGACCTGCTGGCCTCCTGATGGGCTTGCAGATGGCCTGAAGTTTGTTTTTTCTCTCTCTCCTCATGACGAGGCTGAGTCAGAGCACCGATGGCAGCTCACGCAATGGTGGCATTCTGCCAGCCGAAGAATCTGTGACGGCAGTGCTCACTGACGCTGCACGAGCAGACTCGAATGCACGCACACCCACACATTCACAAAATGCTTTGCTCATATTCATACATCACATCTCCTCATTTTCCCTGCCAGATTGTCAGAGTAGGACTGTAAAAGTCATCCATCTAACTCCGGCTCTGTTGGAGTATGTCATTGGTGTGTGTAGGCTCTTGTTTTGCTTGTGTTTGCTGGTATATGCGGCTTGCGGGGAGAAAAAAGGACCATTACTCACTAGCAAAAGAAGTCACACTGACAAACACCTGTAGGTGGGTTGAGTCTGTGTGCTACTGTGACAGAATGCTAACCTGAATCAATGCAGTCTGTTCATGAACGTCCCAGCCTCTTACACGTCTGAGCAATTTTTAACTGACCCTGTGCCTGTAGTGCCTCGGTGGAGCCTCATGGGATGGATAGCCGGCGCCACAGTCATCTCAGAGTAAAGCTACACCTTTAAATCACCAAAAAGTACTAAAACCTTGTCTTTGTGAGACTAGTGAAGGCTGATTCCTCAAATGCAAACTGAGGTAAGGCAACATTTATAATTCAATGCCATGTTTTGATTTGAACAGTGTTTTGATTTAAAAACAGTGTGATGAAACTACAAGCTATTCTAGAGGATGAGGTAAGCTGAAAGCTTCCCTTTAGAGAAAGTAGATGTACCACCCAACTGATACATATGAGTGAGTCAGTTATACTAGAATTACATAACTAAGCTTGTGAGTTTCATGATTCAGATCAATTCAAAAGAGTCACTCATTCAAGCATGGTTTGTTCTCATTCTAAACAGCTGACAGAGAATACTGTAAACACGTCCTTTATTTTGCTGAAATGTTGTAAGATTCAGCCAATTCAGTGAATAGAACCGATTCAAATGAGTTGTTCCTTCCTGATTCGCACAACATTTGTTTTGATTCTTAAACAGTTGATTTGATAAAAGAACTGATTCAGCTGATTCATATCTAGCTCATCTGGGCCCTGAAAATCAAACTCACCTGCCTAGTGATCCTGAAGACCCTGATTCGCTTGTTCAAGTGTGTTTGATTAGGGTTGGAACTGAAGTCTGCAGAAAATGCCGGAAAGTGCAAAACAACATTACAAAGTGTGAAACACTTTTACGAAGCTTGAGACAAATTTACATTTTGGAAAACATTTTTACTTATCATAAAACACAATTACATGGGCAAAACACTTTAACCAAGGACAAAACAAATTTACATTTTAGAAAACAAATTAACAAGACGCTAAACACTTTTACCAATCCCGAAACAAATTTACAATGACAGATTCTTCACGGAAAGGGAATGTCCCACACAGAACGAAGGGCCAGAGTTGAGAACCCCTGATATATAGATTGTTCTGATTCTAAACAGTTCAATAAATCTTCATAATTTTCTTGACTTTTTCCCAATTCATTCATTGTTCATTCTAATTTTAAACAGCTGACAAAGAATACTTAAAACATGTTTAACTTTGCTGAAATATTGTCAAGAAAAATGTTTTTCTCTCTCTCTCTCTTGTTCATGATTCAGAAAAAAGTGACATTTTTCTTTCCTGATTTGGCTGATTTATTGAAAAGAAGAAGACTCATTATGTTTGCTGATTTTTAACAATGTCAGAGAATACTGAAAAATGAGTAATATTGTCAGAAAAAAAAAAAAGTTTTTTCTTTGATTCAATGTTATTAGAAAATACCCAATTCAAAGTACGAATTCATTCCCAATTCATGCATTGTTCTGATTCTAAACAGCTGACAGAGAATACTGTAAACATGTCCTTTTTGCTGAAATACTGTCAAGCTAAATTTACAGTTTTTTCCACCGCTAATGTCCATCAGTGCATTGGGATGGTGGATGAGCTCATGCTAGATAATGCTGCCTTTTCCAGCAGGGCTCCCTCTGTTCTACCTGTTCTTCTGGCATTCCAGACGTGACTGACTGTACAAACAGGCTGATACCAAAGGGAATGTGTTGTCAGAGAGTATTAATGTGACCTCTAACCTGAGAGGCCGACGCTGCTGTGCACCAGACTGCAGCTCTGGTCTGTAGCGTCCACACCCATCTCATTCTCTGTTCTCCTGCGCTCTGGGCGATGACTCTATCCGTTTATTTGACTTTCCCCTGCAGTTATTTGTGCCGCGTCAGTGCCCTGGCAGCTGGTGTGCAACGTGCCACCTTCACCTCTTATTAGGCACATATTTCACATCTCTTCTTCTCTCACTTGCTCAGGTCCGCTCTCTGTGCATGATTTCTGGTTTCGGCCCAATTCTTTTAGCAAGCCATTGCAGGTAGTTCCTGTAGTGCACATATATCTAGGTTTTTTATAGGCAAAGATTTGAGATTTGAAAACTGATCAGTATTTTTGACAAGGGTAAACATAATATTTCTTTTGACACTAGGTTTTTTTTTTTAAGTTAAATGTTTCAAAGAATATGTGCAGCAGGATTTGTTAGGGTGCAGATTTGCAGAATTTTGCACTATTTTTCTCTATTTTTTGCATTTCAGTTTAGTTAGTTTGTCTTTGGTGACATGACAAATGTTTTTAAATTTACATAAAATACATTTTACTTTGTACCTGAAGTTAAACTAAATGAGAATAATGTTGCCTTAACAACTAGCTAAAATAAAATAGTTTGTTTATTTTATTTTATTTCAGTTAAAGGATTAGTTCACTTCAGAATTAAAATTTTGTGATACATTTTTCTCCATGTAGTGGACAGTTACCAGTGTGTTGAAGGTCCAAATTGCAGTTTCAGTGCAGCTTCAAGGGGCTCTACACGATCCCAGTCGAGGAATAAGGGTCTTATCTTGCAAAACAATCAGTCATTTTCCAAAAAAAAAAAAAAATTTGTACCTTCAACCCGTTGGTAGCCATTGAAGTCAACTATATGGAGACAAATCCTGTAATGTTTTTCTCAAAAATCTTAATTTCTTTTCGACTGAAGATAGAAAGACATAAACATCTTGGATGACATGGGGGTGTGTAAATTACGTGAAATAATCCTTTAATGTTTATTTTATTTCCATATATATTTTTATGGGTTTAGTTGATTGCATTAACCTTGATACATACAAATATACAAAAACAGTGCAAAATGAAAATAATAATAGATAATAGTATTAGTGTAAAACAACAAATTTATATATTTTATATAATATAAATTTATATATATATATATATATATATATATATATATATATATATATATAAATACTTCTCTCTCTCTTTCTCGCAATCTTTCTCTGTGCTTTTTTTATCCCTTTACTTCATCCCCTGGGTCAAATTAGCATAGGAAGGTTGGCAAACGTGTTCAATTTATGCATATAAACCCTAAGCCCTCTATTCAGTTGCATTACTGAATACACTGAAGCATTTTAAAGCTGATTTCTTATACTGTATGTTGGTATATGTTTGTTTTATGAGGTTTTTGCATTTTCTGCTCTGATTTTGCGAAATCAGCAGAATATATTTAAACATCAAAAAGTGTTAAATGCAGCGAAAGCCCAGTCAAACGGTTTAATTATAAATATATATGAATTAATTATAAATATTCAAGGGGCAGGTAATGTGTGTAATGTTTTGAGTGGCATCATTTTAATTCTTTGGAAATCTGTGCACACAGCTGTGGTATTGCATGTTGCAGAAAAAATAAAAAGCAAAATAATAATAATAATAATAAAAGACAAAAGACTTTAGGGGGGTTTTATGGCAGTGTAAGCTGCTGTGATTGATTGTGGGTAACAGAGGATAAGCCTTATTCTAGGCCAATTCCACTACTACTTAAAATATGTGTAGCTCCAGGTAAAATTGGGCTATGTTCTTTTTTTCCTTCGTACATTTGGGTCTAGAGTTAAATATTTACCTTTACAGCACTTAATGTGACTTAAATATAAATATACACTTAATCTGACATGCAAATATACTTAAATGTGACTTAAATATCATTATAAATACATTCCTTCCACCAGGATAAAATGACAAAAAAGAATGTTCATGGAGAACAAGTAAAACCAATGTGAGAGTACTTCTGATTGGGCAGACTTGATTATGATCATCTTTTCATGTTTATACACAACATTTGTTGCAGGAACAACTGTCATTGGAGTAACCTGAACTTAAAGTTCATGAATGACCCCTTTGATGCCAACCTGCTATTGGACATTGGGTTTTTCCTGTCAAAGAGGTATAAAATCCATTAGCATGCTCATTAATCTCAATTGCAGTTGTTTGGCTGGTGTAAAACCTCTGAGTTGATGTAGTTACATCCAGTGCTTGAAGTGGGAAAAAAGTGCCGGTACACAGAGAGTTGAAATTGCATTCCTTGAAATGGTGTTCTGGGGGTGGGTCTGTCAGAGTACCGGCAGTGGAGGATGGTGATGGAACGCTACAGAGTAGAGCACTGGTTTCGGCATTTACCAGGGGTTAACAGGGACATACTAACCCGCCAAACTCAATGGCTTCTGTTGCTAGACATCAAACATGTTTGGGTGTGATGTTGTCTTGTTGGCTGGAAAGAAGAACCCAACCCTTCTCTCAGCGATGGCCCCTTATTGGTCCCAGACAGTCTTTTCACAGCCCAATGAGATCACAATGTTTATTTTGGCTTTCATCTGTTGTAAAATGCCCTCTTTTCATTCCAGCTCTGTTTAAGGAGGAGGGCATTGGCCTTGTTTTCTGTGAACTCACTAAGGACACTCAACCGTGGCTTCTTTCTCTTACTCTCGCTCTCTCGCTTTCTGTCTGTATGATTTTATAATGCTCTATAAATTCAGCTGCAGAGGCCGTATTGAAAGACAAGGTCGACAATAAACCAGCTAGGGGTGTGTGTAAATCGGAGCCTGTTGAGCCAATACTGCACAAACACCAGAGATATACTTTCAAAGCTACTCACCTTTTCGCCTCATCTCTGAGGGCCTGTTTTGAAGGAAAAAAATAACGGTAGACCAAGATAATCCTTCCACGCACATATTCATTTTAAAACATTCCGATTCTATGGATACTGTAGACTTGAATTGACCACTTCAGAGAAAAGGCTCTTTGATAAACAAAGGGATCCTTAATGGGAAGTTTCAAGAGTTTCAATTCTTTGGTGATCTGTGTAGAGGCTATGTAGTAATAATGGAAATTACCCATAAGTGGTTAGTATTTGTGCTGTTTATTTTGTTATATTTATTTTGTGATGTTGTAAGCATGGCTTTTGAAATAAAATCTGATCAGCGGCTATAATGGTGGTGTCTCTGTGAATGGTGGATTCATTTGAATTCAAAGAAAATTCATAGACAGACAGACTTGTGTTGATTTTCTTGTATTTGAAGTTTCATTTTTCTTCCTGCCATTCCGATTCAACTTTCTATGAGATGTGGCCAAATTCACACTTCTTTGATTCAATTTTGAATGAAGCCTGGTGAACAGCCACTTAAGCGTCATCTCCCGAGCGGCATGCAGTGGAACGCGTTTATAGTTGGAAGATTTCAAGTTGGAATATCTCACATCCATTGACACGCTGACACATTGACACAATGAGATTTACCATCTAGACACAACGGTCTGAGTCTCATTTTTGCTTACCTTAACCCTTCGTTGATAGGTGGAGGCCCAGGTGTTTCCGATTATCCCACCCTGCCGTGCTTGTATGTTTGCAGTTGCCCATGGGGATGTTGACACGTGCACAGAGATTCACGATCCTCACATCAGACAAAGTGGTGCGTTTCATGCGACAGCTGCAATAAACTTAGCCATTCATCCCAATGAACGTGATTCTGCTTGACTTGCTTTATTAATAGAAATCAAAGGTTTCTCATTCAATAAAGGGCAGCGGTTTAATGAATTAACATATGCATCTGTAAATGTCACTGATTTGAGCTTTTTTTTACATTTTCAGATCCTTTTAAAGTAACTCTATGGTGACTATCAAAGCCCAAATTGGTATCATCCCTGATGATTGATGGTAGGTTTTTTAGAGAAAAGCCTCAAGGGTTTCTACTTTGATCGACCAAACCAAGGTTCATTATGACTCCCTCATGAACTGAATCTTTCTGGTCAATAAAGCGGATAGAGAGGAAGGAACTGAGAAGAAATGATTTTTCACACTCTATTTTTAGACATTTTGGTTCCTCATTATATAGAACCAGTCTGAGATGTATACATTTCTGTGCATTTGCACATGATGTTAGACTGTCACTTGTGTGACTCACATACCAAGACTGGTGTCACATAAAATGTGTGAATTTAATGATTATAGGGAACTTATAGATGGGGAGTGGCAAAAAAAGAGAAAAGATCAAAAGAGACAAAGAGGTCGAGAGAAAGAGAAAGTCAGTTCATTTCACAGAAAGAGCTGTTCAATCGCCCTGAAAGTTGGCAGAGCAATTGCCATTTGAGGTGTCTGATCCAGACTGCTCCCCCAACTCGCTCTGACCTTCAAGATGGCCAGTCTGAAAGGACTTTGGAGAAGCATCTAATCTAGCCTTTTTCTCAGCCCATAACCCTTCTGTGTATGGATATATTGAGCTATATGTGTATGTGTGTGTGTGTGTGTGTGTGTGTGTGTGTGTTTGTGTGTGTGTGTGAATGTAAGTGTGTGTGCGTGTCTGTGCTATTCCCAAACTTAGCTTCTCACTGCTTCTCATTTAAAGTTGGTGAAGACAAACAGGAAAAAGCAGTGGTCCATAGACTGCACAAATAGACCTTTGGAAAACAGGCAATGAGAAAAGTTGGAGGTGTGAGGATGGTAAACATTTGTTTTTCTGCTCTAATGCTCTACCCCACGGAGGTGCCTCAGTTATTTTGAACCTATGGAACATAAACACCCCGTCTCATACATACCATGTGCCTCTCACTCACCTCGAGGTCTGGGGTCCTAGAAGTGATACTAGAAGCTACTTTGAAACTCTAGCTTCCCAAGTTACAAGCTATTCATATTTTAAAGTTGTTACAGTAAAATAATATATATATATATATATATTTAGCTATTTATACAATTGGAATCGGGTCAGTATTTGTCATAAAACTAGAGAGGATCTGGATCTAAGTTCCTCTAAAAAAAGTAATTCTAAAAAAAGAATTACTAGTTACTAATTACCTCTTCAACTGTGTAATTGGATTACAATTTTAACAGTAGAGATGGTGGAACCGCGTGTGAAAGTGTTATTTTTTATTTCAAAATTATTACACAACCGTACGGACAAAGAGAAATGCTGGGGAGAATTTGCTATGGTTTTGAACATACTGGATGAGTGTAGAAAGCAAACATTACCTCTTTAGATGTATTACATATATATGTTTACATCCGCTTCCCCATGAGATCATGTGTGCTGAGATGTTTCTCTGGGCATGTTAACCTTAATAATATCCTGTAGCGTGTGCTACGCTTCAATTTTCAAATCTTGTGTATAGATTCTCCTTATGTGCATGCTGAGACCAGATTTCATAATTAGTTAGGATTTAAAAACCAGGCTTTAGTGATTAAAATGAATTTGTTCACTAAAATTAATCGCATTATTAATTATTTGATCATTACACTTACACTTGGTTGTGAATGAGATTAAAAGTAGTGATATACATTTTTTACTTCAAGTTTTAGTTGAAAACTCAAGAGTTTGTTTACCACGGCTTTAGAAAAGGATGAGCTGCTGTTCACTGCTGAAAAATATTAGCAGTGTTGCTACTTAGTTATTATGCTCGGTAACACTCTGTCCTGGAAGTCAAGAGTCATTAGAGGATATTCTTTTTCATTTGCAACTGAATAAAAATGTACAAACTAGAAGTTAAAACCAGTGTGGTGAAAGTGTGATTCTAGCCTATATTCCAAGCTCTCAGCAAGACTCATGTAGCCTTTGAGGCCTCACCGAGGTAGCTCACCATCTTTGTGAGCTTAAGGGAGGTTTCCATTGATGTTCTAAATGTCTGCCTCCAGCTGTCTTAATATCACACAAGTACACACAAACGCACACAGACACCGATAGGCCGGGCTTGATTAAACATTCTTGAGGTGTTAGCTGGTAATCTGTCACTGAACTTCTAAGGAGCCATTTAAGTTTGGCTTCCATGTGTCACCCGATGTGGCATGATGGGCCGTTCCTCACAAACACAATTCGTTCTGCTCTTAATGTGGCCACAGAATCTACAGCACTGTGAAGACCTTTTAGACAGCTTTAGTGCCGTGCTTATTGAATTGAGGTGAAAGCTCTGCTTTCTCCACTGAAAATACACAAGATCTGATGTTTAATAAGATATGGCTCAAAAAGCTCCTCTATATACATGTGCCATATGTAATCGTGCATTTAATGTATATATTTGTGTATCCCCAGTGGAAGGCTCAAAGATTGTCTTTCATAGATCAGGGCATATAATGGAGCTCATCTGTTATATTTGAAAATCTTTGTCAAGTCAAGTCACCTTTAATTATATAACGCTTTTTACAATGCAAATTGTGTCAAAGCAGCTGTACAGTAATAGTTGGCTAATAATTTGTTGGCTGCACAGCAACTCTTAAAGAAAATGGTGTCATTGTCCAGCTTAAATAGTAGACAGTATGTTTACGGCGCTTACAGGCATTGACGCTTACTTACAGATCCACCACAGGATCTGCACCCTCCTAGCTCCACTCACTTTTACAAGTCTATGTCCCTACCAGAAGCCTGCTGTCACTAAAAGAGCAAAGGCTTGTGGTACCATCACAGAGAGGCACAAAATCACTCTCCAGAACATTCTCGCCCACTGTTGCTTGCTGGTGGAATGATCTCCCTACCTTCATCAGGAATGCAGAATCCCTGCCAATATTCAAAAAACAGCTGAAAAATCTCTTTCGTGAGCACTTAGCCTCATCATAAAAAAAAAACTGTCCTATCCTTTCCTCTAATCCCTCCCTATTCTAGCTTTTGCTACTCTGAACAATGTCTGAAACTTGAGTTGCGAGCACTTCCTGTGTCTATTTGCCTCTTCATGATGAATCGCTTGTTGTATTCCTCTCTTGTAAGTCACTTTAGATAAAAGCCTCTGCCAAATGAATAAATGTAAGTAAATTCAGTATTGATTCATTCCATTGTACAAACCAATAGTTATTAATTTAGTTAATTTATCTGTATATCAACACTGGAGAAAACACTGATGTAATCGTCCAGCTCAGTTCAGTTCGCATACAATGGTGTCAATGCAGACAGATCAAAAACACTCCTTAATATCAAGTGTCCCCAACTAAGCAAGCCAAAGGCGACAGCAGCACGGAACCCAAACTCCAACAGGTGACATCAGGTGACCAACAGGTGACAAAAATGGAGAAAAAAAAACTTTGGGAGAAACCAGGCTCAGTCGGTTGGCCAGTTCTCCTCTGGCCAACAGGCAACAGCGAACAGTGTTTGATTGATTCAGGCAGAGTTACTGGACATAAGTCTGATTTAGGATCGCAACAGTCAAAATATTTATTCCAGTTCCATCTAGTTCAAGATCGTATTCGTCACGCCAGTATGGGACAGTTTGTTTGGGATCTATGCCACTGGCTGATGTGTCGGCAAGGCCTTCAGAAGGGATGAGCTAGTTGACACAGTCTCTGCTGACACTTCAGGGCTGCGTTGCTGCCTGATATAGGCGCAGGTCCTCCATCTGACCTGGATACGGCCTGGATCCGGCTAACTACGGTAAACCACGGGATAAACAAGAGAGACTAATTATTAGCGTAGATGACATTCTTCTTCTGATGTAATGACTAAATCTGATGTTATAGGAAGTGTTCGGGGTTCCGGCTGACCTGATCTATGCAGCCTAACAATTCTTTAACGGATATGAAGACATAAATTGATAATGTGTCATATATATGCCAGGTTAAAGAGATGTGTTTTTAGTCTAGATTTAAACTGACAGAGTGTGTTTTGCTTCCCAAACAATGCCAGGAAGATTGTCCCAGAATTTAGGTGCCAAAACGAAAAGGATCTGCCGTCTGTGGTTGATTTTGATACTCAAGGTATTAACAACTGGCCAGAATTCTGAGATTGTAACAGATGTGAAGGACTATAGTGCATTAAGAGCTCACTCAGGTAGGAGCTAAACCATTTAGTGCTTTGTAAGTAATTAGCAAGATTTTAAAATCTACATAATGTTTAATAGCGAGCCAGTGCAGTGTTGACAGAACCGGACTAAAATGGTCATACTTCCTGGTTCTAGTAAGAACTCTAGCAGCTACATTTTGGACCAGCTGTAGTTTGTTTATTAAGCAAGCAGGGCAACCACCCAGTAGATTGTTACAATAATCTAGCCTTGAGGTCATGAACGCATGAACTAACTGTTCTCCATTTGTCATTGAGAGCATATGTCGTGGTTTAGATTATATATATATATATACTTTGTTCATCTTTGGAACACAAATTAAGATATTCTTGATGAAGTCTGAGAGGTATGACTCATCCATAGAGATCCAATGCAACTACCACTCCAAGGTCCAGAAAGGTATGAATTTCATTTTTGGGTGAACCGACCATTTAAGATATTAATGAAATAAGAAAACATATATGACTGGTCAAAAATCATGAAGTTGAAGCTACAGTCCGTTACTTTTTTTTGGTTAAAAATGATCCAAAATCCATTTTTGAGCAAGTACAAAACCAGCCAGTATTCAAACTATCTCCTAACCTTAGCCTGAATCACAACGGTAAGCTTGTATTAATGTTTTATAATTCGGGTGGTAGCAGTGAGTTCGATCATCAGCCGTTCGTCTTTGCGTCATTACGTCATGTCTGTTTACATAAAGAATGAGTCCCAGCTAGTAGGCTAAATCACATGTGAGGATGCTTTTCTCACAGGAGTTGCAACAATTAATCTTTTCATTCTGATGGCGGATAGTAATCAAGAATGGTCCAAATGACAATCATCCATGACAACTGGAGATTCACCCGTAGTCAAAAGCAAAAGACTGTGGAGTGGCTACAGAAATTGAAATCTACAAGTAACGCTAATATACACTAAATACACATAGTCACGCAACGCTGATGATGTTAACATTAACAATTTGAGAACATAGTATAACAATAATAATAATTTGCAAGGTTTGACATGATCCAAGCAAAGTGATTGTTAGATTTAATCACCATTGGTAGTGCGATTTATTTTAATGTTTTATTTCTCAGTTTGTCAGAACAAAAGTGGCCGACATGTTACTTACTTGTATGACATTTTCCGGTGAAAATTGGTCATACTTCCAAGATGCAGAATCTCTGATTCTGAAGTACAGTATCCACATTGATGTGGTGACTGACAGCAAACATTAGATTCATCCGCGCTGAGGAGCTGTGCCAATGCACAACCCATGTAAAGATGATAATTCCACAAAAAACTGCAATTGCAGGTTTCAAACAGAGATGGCGGCAAATAGGCAAAGTTTATTATTTTACTCCTTTTGAAAATAAGCCATCTGCAATCTCATGTGTAAATTTGTAATACATTGACAATATAAAGGCAAATTATCATATTTAGAAACACGTTATTTTCTGTCTGAATTTTTAGCTGTTAAAATAAAATGGCAATTTAATCATATTTGAGGAACCTTGGCATTAAAAAAAAGTCTTGTTCTAGAGAAAAAAAAACTGTATGCTCTCTATTTAAATGAATTGCTGTCTAGAATAAAAAAACTAAGATATTAGAAAGATCTCACTGTTGATTTTTCTTTCCTGTGCATGGGCTCGCATCCGGACATTTTCTGAATTGTCGCATCCTTTCACACTGTATCATATCATGCATCTCAGTGTGAATCGTGTTAGGTAAAAGTGGCACTATTGGTTGAACACCATCTCAGGGGGCCATTGAATTCAATTAAGCATCTGAAAGACTGGAGACCTCATGTGTGTCAAATGAATTTGAGACTGCTGGTCTGTCTGCCTCTGTATGGTACTGTCAGAAGTCAGTTGCCATGACAGCCAACCGCAAGCCTGCTGTTCCACAGCTACAGGCTAGTGAAACCTTGACTGACTCGAAGATTGGCTGGACCTTTGTTTAGCCACTTGGCCACACTGTTTATGATCGTGTTAAAAGGCCACAATTATTACCTCTGTAATTAGATGGTTTTATGTGGGCAGAAAGGAGAATGACCACCTGCTTTTCACACCTCTGCAAAAATATGGCAAATGATGTCTATAGTGTACAATGCAAAGTACAATGAAGAGATTTTAGCGTTCCTTTGGCTGTTTATTGGGACCCTGGCACCTTAACAAGCTAGACCAGAATATTGTTTCTTTCTCATGAGAGGTATAAAAGGTCTTTGTGTCTAAATGTGTTTTAATGAGACTTTTACTTCCTCTCATTGCATTAGCTATAAAAGGCCAGTGGTCATTTAGACCAGTGATTTCCATCCTAAGGGGTGCTTAAACAGTTTTATTACTCCCTGTATTTGGATAGATTTTGCTTTTAATTTGTTCATAAAACAGAAAAATATATCTCATATTTTCTTCAGATTTTTCGCAAAAGAAAATCTGTAATATAATCTGAAAACATAATATCTGTCTTTTACAAAATACGTTATAATATTTAAAATAAACTATACCGTTCAAAACTTTGGGGTCAGTACATTTAAGGATGCATTGAGCTGACTTCTATTTCAAATGAATGCTGTTCTTTTCAAATCCTCAAAGCATCCTAAAAATATGTATATATCACACTTTCCACAAAAATGTTGAGCAGCCAACTGCTTTCAACTTTGATTATAAAAATAAATATTTCTTGAGCAGCAAATCAGCACACTAGAGTGATTTCTGAAGGACACTGTGACACTGAAAATGGTTTGAGCATATATTTTAAAATTACATTTGAAAAAATATTCAAACAGAAAACAGCTATTTTAAATCAAAATAAAATTTCACAACATTATCATTTTACTGTATTTTTGATCAAATAAATGCAGCCATGCTGAGCATTAAGAGTCTTTTTTCAAAAACAATAATAATAATTTGTTAGATTTAGATAGCGCTCTTTTCTGTACTCAAAGCGCCTCACATATGGAAGGGGGGAATCTCCTCAACCACCACCAATGTGCAGCATCCACCTGGATGATGCAATGGCAGCCATGTTGCACCAGAATGCCCACCACACACCAGCTTAGTCGTGGAGAGGAGACAGCGTGATAAAGCCAATGGGTATTTATATGGGGATGATAAGGAAGCCATGATGATGGATAGAGGCCAATGGATAAATTTGGCCAGGGTTTCACCCCTACTCGTTTTCAAAGGACATCCTGGGATTTTAAATGACCACAGTGAGTCAGAGCCTCGGTTTAACATCTCATCCGAAGGACGGTGCTTTTTTGACAATATAGTGTCCCCATTACTATATTGGAGCTTCAGGATCCACACAGACTACAAAATGAGCACCCCCTGCTGGCCTCATTAACATCTCTTCCAGCAGCAACCCAGCTTTCCCAGGAGGTTTTTTCCCCATCCAGGTACTAAAAAGTGTCAACTTTTTAGCTTCAGTGTGCAACCAGTCTTGGGCTACAGTCTTGTGATAGCTGCTGGCAATAAAAAGTCTTACCATTTTGAATGGTAGTCTATCTTGTTTACCACATTTTTTTGTTTGTGACTGATTTCTTGTGCCATTTATTGAAAAATCAAACATGAATGACCAAACAATAGGCATATTATGTATCTAATTACGTGAGCTTGTTCTAAATTGCCACCAGCTTTCCTTGGAATCCAGTTTGTCCACAGTGGATTTGAAGAGGTCCAGACCCTCCTCTGAGCTCGTTCAGTGAAGGCAGTGCTGGGACAGCAAGCACGGCCGATGAAGCCGTTGGAGCCCAGAATCACAACTTTCTCTATTAAATGGTAATTCTGAAACAATAGGGAGGCATCGCTCTTTAACGTGGTCCAGATGATAGCAGCATCTCCCTACTGGGCCGTTCTGTCCTTTGGATGGAAATAATTCAATGATCTGATCAGTACAATAACAATGATGTGTTCTATTACTGTTGCTGCCTATGCCAGTCTGTGGGGGCCATGTTTGTGAGACCCCCCTCTGTTCTCTCTCTATCATTCATACTCACTCTTTTGTCTCTCCATAACAAAAGCATTAACATCTGTTAAGCAGGTTGAGCGGGTGCGGATGGAGAGATGGGATTTGTGAGCTGTGCCTGATGCCTGATGTAGTACGTCTTTAAAGTCGGTATGAAACAGAAGCTGCAATAGTCTTTTCTTCCCTATGGGGATGTATATCCAAGTGAAACCAGAGAAAATGTAGCACGAGACTTGATTTTGTCCAGTGGGAATTGCATTGGATGGTTGTGGTTTGATATTGCTGTGATCTCATGTGAGTGACAGGTTGTCCCACCCTTGCGCCGATAAACATATCATCAGAGAAGAGTAGTTAGTGCAAGAGGGTGGGGAAGTTATTTTGATTTAAGATTACAAGGGCACATGAATGTTTAAGAATGATGTGCACAGATAAATCATTTATAATAACTACTGCAATATTCCGTTAAAAAATTGAGAATATCCCATAGAGTTTTTTTGGTGATTTTAATCTCCAAAAATATGGGTGCAACTGTATTTTTCATCATAAAAGACCAGATACTAAAAAGACGACAGTTGTACTGTAACCTGCTGATATGGGGGGAAATAACAATACACTGATTTTAGGGTAGTTAGACGGTCAGGGTTAGGACAATGTTGTTTGAAAGTAAGGTTGTTTGCAAAACAGTATTTTTTTTTTCACTGTGACCAATAAACATGAATGTGGAGACCCTATTGCGAGTGATGATGGAAGTGTTGTGGATTAAGGTCTAGACTCTTAGTTCATAGGTCAAAGTTCAACCCCTGGAACGGCAATCCAATTTCTGGATTACTCAGTTACCATTGGGCCCTTGACCTCCAGTTACTCTTGGGACCTAGTCCTTTTGTAAAGGAACTAAAATTGCTTAGAAATTAGATCAAATCTGCCAATTTAAAAAAAAGCAAGCACTAAGTTAGCAGGCTTGTTATGTTTGTTGTCTACTTGTGCCTTTTGTCTATCCCTCCACCGCACACCTCTCTTTGCTACTCTTCTTTTTGTCTCTCATTCTCTGTGTCTCTGAGGACACTTTGTTTCACCCAGGTACTGCTGCCTATAATGGAATGCTGTTTTTGTCTTTAGCTCGATGCACCTCCTAAACTGAAAATAACCAGCCGAGACACATTCCCACAAAAACAGCATCAGGTCTTACTAGGACGATGTCTTGATACCTCCGTACTGAACGCGGCTTAGATTGTTGGAGCATTTGTGGCAGGAGCTGCCTAGCTGTTTTGAACTCTTCTGCCGAACACGGTGTGTAGTCATGGACTAGCTGGAGGAAATCTGTACAGATAACAATATTAATCTGCTCAGACAGCTGGGCTGGGGGATATCTAGTGGCATTAGACTAAGGACACGGGGACCTTGGTAGACCTAAATATATATCAGGACTGGAATGAATTTTATCTTAGTTGAGCTCACATGATCTCTGCCACATACCTTGTACTCTAATGGCTGAAGTGACAGTCAAATGAGTTCATAAGTTGTGCTGAGGGCATGAACACCTGACCCTGTCACAAAATACAAAAAGAAAAAGTGTCATCTTGTGTCAAGTGAATTTCTAGTTTATAGAAACATCAATCACCCTAGCATTTGGTAAAGTTAAGAAATTAGGCCTGAAATATTGTGGCAAGAACCTTTTTTTTTTCAGTGGACACTACTCAGGCAATTTACTTTTTGCTAGAGGCATAACAGAAACTGCGCCGGGCATTTCTTAGATAGTAAATATTAATTATGTTATTTGACATTAATCCCAACTCAAGTCTTTTCAGACTGTAAGATGACATCATGGAAAATTGAGAAGGAGAAATAAGATTTTTACAAAATATACAACACTGTTCAAAAGTTTGATGTCAGATTTTTTTTATGTTTTAAGATGCCTCTTATGCTCAACAAGTCTATTTAATCAAAAATACAGTCAAAACATTTATTTTAAGGGCTGTCAAGTGACGTGTTAACTTAAGGTATTAATTAGTAAATATGTTTAATGCAGTATATATAAAAATTGTGTAATTCATTTTTTATTCTGCTTTCTAAATACAGAGATTATTGTGATTATTTTAATATATTCACAGACCTTGTTTTATACATTTTAGAATGAAGTTCCCTCGCAAGTCGCTCATCATATTAGATAATCATTACATTTTAAAGAGTTTTTCAATGGCCTGTGCTCAACATACACCTTTAAACAAACCAGTTAGAGTGGTGAAAAACTTTTTCAGCACCCCCTCCTTGGATGTTGGTATGTGAGCACAAGCAATTAAAAAAGACTCTTTAAAATATAATGATTATCTGCAAAAAGTGGGGACCCACAGTTATAATGCTTGTTACACCCATAGGAACAGTAGAAATGGACTCAAATATAATGCCAGTTCCTCCAGGGATGTGTACGGATGTGGAGCATGGAAATAATGCGTAATAAATAAAAAATATATTTAGGTACAGCTGATTTGTGAAATGAAAGTCTTTAGTAGTTGCTTTTGAACCTACAAATTTAATAGTCCTTTGATCCTACAAATGATATTTAGAATTATGACCAGTGCCTTGTTGATTTGTGCCTGTGAAACAAAAAAACAAACAACAACAAAAAACCCCAGAGCCGTTGGTTCCATGATAAGTTGAAAGCATCTCCGCCTGATATAAAATGCTGACCGCTGATGGATGTTCTACCTGCATAATCAATTAGGCCTGCATGACGGTCTCCACCACAGCACACTTATGAACCATTTTCTTTCTTTTCCACCAATTTTGCTATCTGATAAGCCATAATATATGGCACGCCGCACACTGACACAACACATAAATTGTTTCTATGTGATCACAAATTATAAATTGACTTTCAGCCCTTTTTGATAACGCATTTTCGGTGGAGTAATCAAACTCGCATTACATGTAAACGTTCTGTCAGTGTGCGCTCTGTCTCCTCTATTAGGCTGGAGGACATGCCTTGTCTTATTGTTTTCTTATGCGTGCTGTTGGTCCTGCTGAGGATGTTGGGATTCTAGGAGCAGCCTGTCATTGAACAGTATCTCAGTGCTGAAGCAGATTGGACAAAGCAGCTGCCCCGGGCTGGAACGAGCTTTGCCGTGAGCAAACTCTCGCTGCGCTTCGTCTCACTTAAGATTGTTCTTTGAGGAGCTGTATTCACTTCTCTTAATGTGACATAGCTATAGACACACTGCATAATAAGCATATTAAACAGTTTTACATGGAACAGAAAATATATGACCATTGCAAATAAGTGCAAACTGTACCACTGCAGATCCCACAGGGCCGTTCTGAATCACCCTAACAGATGTTGAGAGCCCGCTTAACCCAGCTAAATGCTTGAATATTTCTATGTTTGAATCAAGACACTTAATATTATTTCATTGCAGAAGCTGGTGTTTCCATTGCTGCTCCAAAAGCTAGTGAGCTGCCTTCCACCTACATATGTTGCTACCTTCTAAGACAGCATCCTAGCTGTCATGACACCTCATAAGTGAATAATTTGGAACACTCTACATGTAGTATAGCAACCGTGAGCAACACACAAATAACAATATATATGGGAGATGCAGCTTCCAGTTGATTTTGAATTGAGTTTGTTGTTAGCATGTGGCTAAGCTAATGGCACAGTACTCAAATAAACATACAAACTGTATGGAATAAGTATAAAATTGCTACTTTTTAAACGAATTACACTGGAAAAACGTGCCTCCACTTAGACCTACATTTTTGTAAACTCCAAAGACGAACCTATACATACAATTTATTACAGTTTCCAGCTGAAATTAACATCAGTTGCAGTAAAACACAAACAACCCTTATTCTATTTCACATAAATGTATGATTTGGGGGCAGATTATTTATTAATAAAAGACTTATTTTGTGCTGTAAATTCCTTGCACAATACTATGTTATGAACTCAAAGAACCATAGCGCATGATTCGTAAACTAATGCATTTCGACATTTTCGTCACATAACCAGCTCCATATGGCTTTTCTGACGTCGTAAACTTGATCAGTAGCTCACAGCATTGCACTTGCAGTGCACTCGTGTACAATGGGAACATGAGTCTTATGAAACACGACCCACTATAAAACAGCTCAAAGACTTCTAGAAGCAATGTAAAATGGCATATGGCACCACTCACCGGACATTTTATTTCATAGCTATGATGATACATAGATCAACCAGCCTAATAAAACTTCTTTGGTTTTGAGTTTTGAATGAGACTGCATGCACCTCTAGTAGCACTCACTGGACATTTCACTTCGAAATAGTCGCAAAACTTGAGGTAACATAATATAATTTTGCAGAAATGTTGCCACAAGCAATGAGCCTATAGGTTGTCCGAACAATTGGGTCAATAATAATACTGAATGAAACTCAAGCTAGTTTATAATAAACTTCTCTTGTTCACCATCTTGGATTTTTTTTTTCCAACGGATTTCAGCTCATCGCAATGCATTGTGTGATATATGTGATGCTGTCTTGCGTCTGAAAGCGTCAAAATTAAGCTGCCTTTCATTTGAAATAGTCTTTGTGTCATGCAAATGCCTTACTATTCTGACTTTGTAGGCATCTTACTAGATTTTTGGAACAAAGCTCAAATATACAGGCCTTGAAGGAGCGAGAAAGAAGGAAACGAGAAAGTGTCCAAGAGAGCCTCACAGGGGGTCAGAAACGGAGAAGGTGAAGATCATGCATATACTTGTCACGCTATGGTTACACAAAGGTGAAGGAGGAATTTCAGAGGCTGCAACACTTGCTTCCTCCAATCCAGCTCTAAAAATGCCTGGGGCTTCCTGTGATGTTTCTCTTTTCAGCTGAATGAGAGAGATACTGAGAGAGAGAGACATCCACTTTTGCATTATTCAGACTAACCACATAATGGAACAGGCAATTCCCCAAACTCTCCTCTGATGTGTCAGATTTAAAGTAGAATAAAAGATTTAGCATTCTTTGTCTTCTCATACTTTGAACTGCGGGAGATCTGTGATTCAGCTCTGAGACGTTTGCTTGGCACTGAATTATCTGAGTTGAATAATTCTTGGTTGTTAACCTACTTGGTAGCTAATAGAGTTTTCAGTATATAAAAAAAAGTTACTGTTTTTAATTCTGGATTTCATAGCTTACTACATGAAACACTCATTTCACCCCCCAAAATATCAAAGAAAGAAATAAAGAATTTTAAAGACAGTGAAGCCTTTATTTAATTTACATGTACTGTTTCGAAATATTGACAAATTTAAAACAGATTAAATATTATTATATTCTCATTATTATTAATGACAGATGATTCTCAGTTTGTTACTGTAATTTAAAACATTTATTAATGTTTTTTAATCAGCAAACATAAAAGGCAGTTACTGCCTTATGTAATATTTGCCATTTACTTTATTTCCAATATGACAAAATTCCCCCGAATCCTCTTATCTGTCCACAAACGTTAGGTTCCAAGTTTCTTTCTTTCTTTCTTTCTTTCTTTCTTTCTTTCCTTCCTTCCATCTTTACTTCTTTCTCTCTTTCTTTACTTCTTTCTTTCTTTCCTTCCGTCTTTACTTCTTTCTCTCCTTCTTTCCTTTTTTCTTTCTTTCCTTCTTTCTTTCTTTCTTTCCTTCTTTACTTCTTTCTTTCTCTCTTTCTTTCAGAACATTCTCAATGGTGATTCTACCAGGACATCTTCCTGACAGGTTTCATGAGATTCACTGCTTTACAAAAGACTGAGAGTAACCCAAAAAACAACTATCCTCTTGTCCCCCCTGTGAACTGCAAATGCTCCCCGAGTGACAAAGGCGAGCCATTGGAGACATTGATCTCCCTTCCACAATCACCTCTGTCGAGCATGTCCTGTAAATCTGGCCGCCTAAATCCTGCACATGTCGCAATTGACTAGTCTCGAAATGGACCCAACACGCAGTCTCAACTGGCATTTACCAAGCCCATCGATCTGTGTAGCCCAAATACTCACGCTTAGATAGGAAATGTAATGACCTCTGCCTGGGGAGAATTAGACGGCCGAGTGCAGTGAAGAGCATCAGAGCTGTGATGACGACGGGGGGAAAAACAAAAGCAAACTCTTATCAGTATGTGAAGCATCGTCTTCCTGTCAGAGGTGTAATCCCACAGATGAATGTGTGCGGGGAAGTCCAACCGTGATTAAACTTTGTGCAACAAGCCATAACATTGCCACATAATACTCACTCACCGTCCCGCTATCTATCCCTGGCTGCTTTGCTTAACTGGCTCAATAAATTAGCTTATGTTTGAGCTTAAGAAGCCGCTCCATATGAAACATGTTCCATATGAAATCATTTTTTTCTCTCTCTCTCTCTTTCTCTGCACAGTGTGAGGTGTGAATGCTAATCAGCGAAAGCAGCTGATGCTTGTTTAATTGGTCTAACCTGCTTTGCTGAACTGTAGCAGTCCTATGAGAATACCTTGGCTGGTGCGGTAGGTTTTTGTCCCTATCCTATTCGACATCCATTCTGTTCCATGCTACTATTTTTATTGCTCTAACAAGGTTCCGGGCAGGGCTGCAGGTGCATTATGGGAAATGGATGGCTTCATCACGGCTTGAGTCCCCTGTGGAGCATGAGGGGTGTTGCCCCAAGGTGCTGTGGCAGCTGTGGAAGGTCAAAGAAGTGTGAGGAGGCACAGGTGGCTCACAATGGAAGGAGACTGAGCGACAGATCTGACAGACCTGACCTTCACTGCCTTAAACTTGGTATGCAATGTACAGTTTTTCTCAATTGCTTTGGCTCAATTCTAGAATGATTTTTTTTACTCTCAAAACAACAAGCTGAACAATAGTTTCTTGTTTACACCTGATTTGCATCGCCAGGACCCATTTCTCAATACTTAGGTCACCTTTTCACATCTCTTCACACAGTGAGCACAGCAGCAGTCTTTGTGGGCTAAACTGTGGATCATTTTTCATTGCTTTGGCACAGAATGCATTTAATGACTTCATCTTTCAGATTATATGAATAGTTTTCTCACCAAAATACTGTGCTACTGGCGAACTTTTGTTTACTCAAAAGTTGTAAAGGGATAGTTCGCCCAAAAATTAAAACTCTTTCATTAGTTACTCGCCCTCATCTCGTTCCAAAACCTAAAGACTTTCATTCATCTTTGGAACACAAATTAAGATATTTATAATACAATCTGAGAGCTTTCCGTCCCTTCATTGACAGCTGCGCGACTACCACTTTGACGCTTCAAAAAGTTCATAAAGAGATCGTAAAACTACATTTTCTGAAGAGACTCAATCCCTTTTTATGATGAACAGATTTAATTTAGGCTTTTATTCTTTCATCGTTTGAGCCATCATATACAAAATGATTCATTCATTTATAAAAATTTGTTAGACATACATGTATATTCCATAAATATCAATGACATGAATGATTGTGATGTCTACTAAACATTTAAATGACCAAAATCTTGCCAAATAACCGTTAATTTTACCAGCTGTTGAAATTTGTATCTAAAACACTCAGTGTAATACACAATGGCATTCAGCTAGACAAAACTGTCATTCTTGTATAGTAGTAAGCAGTCAGTGTCAAGGTTATTATAGTTAATAGTTATAGTTAATAGCATTTTTTTATATGGGGGGGGGGGGGTATAATAAAAAAACATGTTTTATTGCACCATTACTGTTCACTTGATGTCATTTTGGTACCATTGGCCAATTTACTTACACAATAACAAGCTAAATTTGAAGTTGTGACCGTTGCACATTGATGTTGGATGTTGAGAATGTTTAAAAAAAAAAAAAAAAAAAGCCAAAGTGATTGTTAAAAACTGTAATGCAAAAGCATCTCATCCAGGTGCCAAAAGAATCACTACCTCATAACCCACAATGTCAGAGTGAACGCAAACAAAAACAGAATGATCTCTGAGTCGTCACAGGAAACGTGAGCAAGAGAGGAAACAATTTGTCAGGGAAAATTAACAATGATAAATTATTCAGTGGATCAATGAATGGGGATAAAAAAAGAGCCCTGTCTGTAAGCACAGGATCCGTATCAGCAGCCTGGATACTGACGGATGCGAGCGCTGTGACAGATGAGAGGCTGGCGGTGACTCGGGTCAAGGTCAGTGGCAGGGCCCTGATGGGAAGCGCTCTATGACTTCAATCTCCCACTTTCATAAATCAAGGCCTGCATGAGAGGAAAGTGTGAAAACAACTGGCAGAATGGGCTGCGATAGGCCTTCTCCCACAAGACTCTTAATTTCCTCTTGCATCCACATAATACAGCGATTTAACTCCAGTCTGAGTAAATGTCATGCTTGGGAATGCTTGAGTGTTTCATGGTTGACTGTGATGAGTGTGTCACTGTTTCTTTCCCTTGAGACTGTGCAACGGGTCAGAGGTTCAACCTGACGATGCGTCATTCGCCTCGGCTCGGCCTGATGTGGCTCAGTGGTGGATCTGATGTATGGAATTGCAACTGTGAATGAGTCAGCCAAGGCTAAACCATAGTGGGAGGACTCAAAGATGTCATACTTGAAATGATGAAGAGATAAAGCAAGAAACCAGCGAGAAAGAAAAAAAACAGTATTGCTCACTTGGAGATTATCTCTTGAATTTGGGATCTTTTGCCTTTTTTAATAAGCATGGAGAAAATTAAATGATTTTGCATGCATAACTATTGATGTCCTTTTCAGGGAGGGATTCACTGATATTTATTCACAGCAGTGCTCTTATCGTGACCGATTCGAATGCTCTCCACGGTCTTAAGAGAGTGAATGAAGTGGAGGGCTGAAGATGCGCGCTAACTGTTTACGGACTGCAGTCCTCCAAGTACAGAAAATTCAGCAGTTGGTTCAGTAACCATTGGTGAAACTGAAACAGGTGTTTCATGTTTGTCACCATCGACGGAAAGGGGGACAAAGAGAAAAGGGCAGGATTCCTACACTGTAAAAATGGTTCTTGGATCAAGTAAATATGCAAAAATAATCAAAAATGTACTTGATTATTACATCTAAATACTGCTTTTCTATTAAGATATACTCCAGGTTTTTTTTTTAAAGTCAAACCAACATGCATATCAAATGAGTTGAATTAATCAATTTGTTCAATCAAGTTGAAATAGTTCTACTGTACACAGAAAAAAATGTTCAATCCCAGTGTGATTAATTAATATGGTGCATTGTTTGAATGCTTTTATTTACTGTTTTTGATCTTGTTGTCACGTTTCGTGTCAGAATCAGTTTGTTGTTCTGCAAAAAGTTATTCTTATCGTGTTTCAAGTATACTAAGTGACAAAGAAAAAGTGACAATAAATACATTGTTACAAAAGATTTCTATTTCAAACAAATGCTGTGCTTTTAAACTGTTTATTCCTAAAAGAATCCTGAACAAAAAGTATTACGGAGTCCACAAAAACATTAAGCACCACAAATGCTTTCAACATTGATAATAAGAAGCATCAGCATATTAGAATGATTGTTGAAGGAGCAGACACTGATTCAGTATAAATAATAATATGTAATAATAATAATATCCTGCAATAATATTTCACAATAATCAAAAAAATGCAGCCCTGATGAGCAGAAGAGACTTCTTTCAAAAATATGAGAAAAATCTTACAAAACTTTTGAACGGTTCTGCGCTTAATCTAAATAAGGAAACGTTACAATGATGGCAGATTTTAGCCATTAACTTAACGATATTTCATGATGAAAGTCTTGCTAACTGTTGCCATCAGTTCATCAGAACGTCTCGTTTTGAACAGGCATGAACCCTGGAGCAGAGAAGATTGGTTTTGAGACCAGAGGAGGCATATGGAGAGAACGTCTGCCCAAGGGCACGAGTTCCCTGGCTTCCCCTTCTGCTAGATCTAACGACCCACACGCACATATACTGACAGTGAATGTCGTCATGCGTAGCCCGTCGTAACTGCACACCTCAGCATCTGCTGCCCGAGGGACTCTCTGCCGGTTCCACAGCCATTCTGCGAGGGGAATGAAGTGTGACTGTGCCCTGTGCTTTCTTTCAAATTCATCAAAGCCTTGTGATCTCCATCTCAATGAGAGAGCTGTGAATTATAGAGCAGCCACGTCGGGGTAGCTGATTCAACTTTAATGATGTCAAGAATGCTGTGAACAAACAGCAGTGCTCGTGCAGCTCTGAGATGTCTAAGCAGGATCGCATTCTCACATCTCTCTCTCTTTCTTTCCTCTGTCTCATGAACTCCTAGAGGAAAGGAAGAGGGACACTGAGGGTAATCCCGTGGAAACCGAGTCTCGTTGTCGAGCGAGCCGGTTCTGTGCGGGATGAAAGATGGCCTCAGTCTTGATTAAAAAACTGTAGGAGATGCTTCACCTGGCTCCTTTGTATTGGGAAGTCAACTTGATGGCTCTCCAGGGTTATCTCTCTTTTTCTAAATCTGACAGGTTAACACTATCAATTAGCAGCCATTGATCGGTGAACAATAATAAAGGCCTCTTGAAAGATGATGTAGCCATTCACCTTCACCCCTGAGGCTATACGTACAGCTGCACACACGACAGACAGTGTGAAACGAGTCACGTCTAACCAGAAAGGGGAACTTTGCAGTTTGGAAACTGATTTTTCTCATGGACTTTTACAGCATTTTGTATTTTTTATAGATTTATCTCTATTTTGAGAGGTCTTGCAAAAGATTTATTCTTGAGCAAGCAAGGTTTTTCTGGTCCCTTCAAAAAACTTCACATGGGTGATTCCACAAATATGCTACTTTAAGCACTTTTCTTAACACATCAACAAACGTCGAGTAAATTTATTTTACACTTTATATTATTTTATTTCTTCCTGAGAATACCTCTACCCACTCATTTCTTTCAATCTCATTGCTGTATTAGCAGTTACCCTTTTTATTTGAAACTAAAAAATGCAAATGAAAGCAAGCATTTTTATGTCCCCCCTCTCTCTCTCTCTCTATAGACATATTTCATTCAAAACACTTCAAAAATAAATTTACAAGTATTTAATGTGTCATATCAAAATAATTGGATATTTGTAGAAATATCTTTTTTTCATTTCAACACAACATTATACATAAATTATCTGCAATCTTCTTTGGTGACAAGGTATTGCAGAACATAAAAGAATACTTGAAGAGGAAAGAAAAACATAAATAGTACAAACCTACTGTAAGACAAACAGGCCAAAAAAAGGATCCACAGGAATAAATGTATAATTTCTCTTTCCAATGAACACCTTGTAGTATCATGACCTTGCCTTAAGCACATGGCTGGTAATGAACCGTAAAACTGTCAACCCTTTTCCTGTCAAACCTGTTGCTTTTTTTTTTTTTTTAGAAGACACAGGAATATCTCAAAAATTAAATTAGGCTACACAACAGTTTAGTCATTGTCTGATCAAATGTTGAAAGAAAATGATAAGCACTAACTTTTCAAAATGGAAAAGGCGCCCATTTCATAGAATGACCCTCGTGTGCTTTACCCGTGTCACCGCGAGGGGGCGCAGACCATATTTCATCCGCTCTCTCTCTCTCTCTCTCCTCCAACGGAGCCCTTGCCAACCGCCCCCTCTCTCCCTCTCCACGCTCCTCTCGCGACGCTGAGCCACAAAGCGGACTGTCGGCGCACGGCAGTGGCACCTCGCCGCTTCAGGGTGAAGATGTTAGGCAGTCTGTGCGCCCGTAAGCTGGCTCGCCGATCCCGGTCGGCGTTAATAGCCGCGCTGACAGTTCTGCTGGTCCAAACGCTCATCGTGTGGAACTTCAGCAGTCTGGACACGGGAGAAGAGCGAAAAGACAACGGCAGAGAGAAGAGGGACCGAATCGGCATCAACAAAGCCTACAGCGAGTACCCGAAGAGCGCCTACCAGAAGAGGCATCACCAGCCGCCGCTCGGGAAAGCGTCCATTCGACATAAACAGCAGCCGGTAAGGCGGAATTTCCCCGTTCGTCGCGAAACCATTCATTCCTCACGGTCCGCCGTCATAACGGGCCCGTTCTCAATCGGAAATGATCCCCAGACCCAACGTTTCGGGGTGTTTGTGTTTACGCGAACGGCGGCGGGATGGTTTGTTAGTGATGTGCTGAAATGTAGCCCTTTGTTGTCATGACTAAACCGCCGCTGAGAATGTGACAGTCGCGCGCGGCGCGGAAGATGCAGTTTTGTTGGACACTTGAGCGTCTCGTGTGATGGATCGCTGTCCGTTAAAACTCCCATTAACTTATTGCTGTTGTGGTTTTGTGTATCGCCGGATTAGGCAGTCCAGCTCTCAAGCGTCGCTTTCATATCATGTTCATTTCATTTGTTGGTGATCTCGTCGAGATTGAAATTATAATCCGGTTCCATCGGCTTGGGATATATAGTGTAAATGCGTCGATTTTATTGTTAAATGCCCTCTATTCCTTGCTCTCGTAGCGATCAGTTTTACAATAAAACCATAGGAATGTTTTATCAGGCAAATTAAAATGCCATAACCTAATCTAACTCGGCTATTTAAGTCAAAATGTGAATTGGTGTAACTAGTCGAAACCAGTGTTTTATGAACACACATTAATGAATCAGTTGATTTTGGTTGTTTTTCTTATATTTGATTTAAAGGATTGATAGGTTAACTTTGTAATCATTCTTAAATTAATATGTTGCATATACATAATTGTTCATATAAAAACCTGACATTTGATTTAACAAAAATGTAAGCAAATTTTCCAAACAATGGCACCAAAGATCATTGTCCTCACTAGCGGCAGTTCAAAATCGACACATTTTGCTATTGATTTTGTGCATTCGTAAAATTCAGTTTGTGCCTTGAACTGCCGGCTGATGTATCTGGACATGATGCTCCTGCTCTGAGTCTTTGCCTGCAGCTTCGCTGACAGACCCTCATGCCTGGCGTTGAGGACAATGACCCGACTACATTAGGTAACATCAGTGAGAGTAGGGTCAGATCAGTTTAAAATAGCTATTTAAGTTTACGTTTTCTCTTTTCACGGTGTATCAGCTTCTCGCGAAACTAAAAAAAAATTGGCCAAAACTGGACTATATGTATCCGTCTCTAAAAACCTAGTTGGCTATATATCTAGGAAGCAATTTTGGGAATTGATCTATGTTATGTAATGCACAATTTATGATGCACATACCTAGGAATGCCTCCTAGCTTACTCCGTTTTGAGACACAGCCAATGTGTGTAAATTAAAAATGTTTTTAATTTATTCACACAGAATACATTAAACACCCCACCTCAGTAAAAGTACTACACTCCCTCATCAATCTGCATCATTTTTTACAATTAATTGCTTCTAATTATCATGTAGCATCTCATTAACATAATTCACTCAAACATAGGTTTGCCTAATCTAATTAGGAACCTTTCTGTCATCAATAGCTGTGTTTGAACAGCTTTTTCCTCATTGAAGAAATATCTTGCTAATTGTGTTCATGTAAATCTGGATAATGTAAAAATGTGAACGCTGGAACAGATTTTCACTGCAGGCTTATACCAACATCACCATTTGGCTTCCATGTGGTACGGTGCTTTTTAATTGCAGAGGTGTTAATTTAGCTTTCTAATCCAGGTGTAATGTAAACTACAGCGAGCCTGGAGCGACGTTCCGTCTCATTTAGTCTCTCGCTAATATCCCCAAAGACTTGTTGCTCTATCTGTGTCTAATGTGATAATTCTATTCTTCTGTGGTTGCATTTAATCCAGCAGTCTAAAGTGCACATTATAATCCCTCCAGCACTAATCGGCGGCACCTTCGGATGCCGAATTCTCAGCATGACTTGCTTCTCAGACAGTTTTGCCTTCAAGTTGTCGCAGTTTGGAAGGAGTGTTAATGTCCAGCAAATGTGTGCATGTCAGCAGAGTGGCTCGGTGCCATCCTGCCTCGGCAGTGTGAAGCGTGTCCGTCTTTCGGTGTCGTCTGCTCCGAAATGCTCCCTGTAGAGTCATCATCCTGCTTGGATCCGACTCTGCTGCAGGAAGCGCCCTCGATTCCTTCGAACAGTAATAATAGAGTGTGGTGTGACCCCGCTGCCGGTCACCTTTTTGTCCGTGCTCTTGTGTACACGCTCTGCTGTCGGATTTGTTTGTGGCCTCGGTGGGCTGTTTATTCTGGCAAACAGGATTGGCAGAGGATTAAAGTGAGAGCCCATAGCCGTGTGATTGTTTCAGCTGTTTATCTCGATCCTCGTCCTGAGACGGCATGGAATCAGCGAGGTGGGAAGTCTGGAGCGAGTGTGAGACTTTCAGAAGATGCATCCGAACCCCCTGAAGGCTCTCAAACCCGCCGAGTCCCGCAGGTACCTATCACTCTGCTTTTGTCCGAAGTGAATCTTCATCTTGAAGCCACGTCACTTTTGGATTTCCTCTTGGCTAATTTGTTGTTTCGAGAAATTGGTCTGTTCTGGCTTTGCTGGTGCAGGTGATCAGTGTGTTTGTGTCGGTCTAAAAAGCAGCACGAGTCTTTGCTGTCCGACAGTTTCAGAGTAGTCTCTGTTGACTCAAAGAGAGAAAAAATAGATAGGGGAGTGACTATTCCCTTTTTGTAGTGCACTTCATGCCGAGACTGCTCTTTAATACCACAGTCACAACTCTGCCGGCACAAATTGTCTGCTCTACAGCCCTTTTTGATTAAAGAGATGTGAGACACAGATGACCTCTCACCTCTTGTGGGCCACTGCGCTGCCTTCTTAAACATGGCATTAACCCAAACCCACACGCAATCTGCGCCCACCGAAAACGCTGCTGAATTGTAGAAAAAATCGGACCTTCTGTTTTTTGGGTTTTTTGCATGTTCATATTTGACTCTGATTAACATATTTGACTATTTTTGTAAATCTATTCTGCACAATTTCCACAGACTTCGCCTGGTCCTTCAGTGACCTCACTGTTTGCATGTTATTTGGGTATTCGGCAGTAGATTTCTTGTATGGTTTGTGCACTGTGTGTATTCCTTCCTGAAACCAAAACTGGAAGTTCCATTGCTTGTGGAAATGGGGATGTTGGCTGTACATAATGGGAAGTGGATTAAACCTCAGATAAATGTGGGATTTTCTGTAAATGGCGAAATTGGCTCAGAAATTTGAGTCTATTTTAGTTGCAACTTTTCGGGGATACTTTACTCATGTGAATAAATGCTTTTGTACTACCTAAGCAAAGAATTTCCAACACCAGATGCAGCTAGATTCAATTGAATTTAACTATAAATGGATGTGCTTAGCTAGATATTTTCACATATAGATGTTTTCAACTCTAGTCAGAGGGTTGCCTCAATGATTAGCTGAATAATCTTGAGTCTCGAGGAAACCTTGTACTTGGCGACTTGTCTACTTGCATGACGTATTTCCTGTATTTGGCCCAAGTGTTCAAGTACTTTTGGTTACCTGATGGGACACACTTATAGTCTTGCAAAAAAAAAAAAATGCACATTTTCAGAGCTTTTTTATTTTCAAAACTTTGCATTTTAAAATAAGCTTCTAGATGTCTGTTCAGTGGTCACTATGTAACTAACATAAGACACGATTTTAAAATTGTGGTGCTTCAGATTATGTGATAAAAAAGCAGTTGCAAATGTTGCATACCCTACCCATATCTGCACCAATAAAATGTGCAACACCTTTTGTTTTGTTTTATATCTAATTAATTTAACTTGCAGTGGAATGTTTCCCTCGACATCTTGCGATTTCGGGGCGAGTGAGCTCCCAAACATAATGCATTATGGGATACGCTTTGCCTTAAATACTGTTCAGAACGGTATTTGAGATGGTGTGGGTTTAGTATGCAATTAAGGGCACTGCACTTTGCCATTTATAAGACATGGTACAATCTTGCACACTTACTTCCTGTCGCGTGCTCAAGCTCTCAAGTGGCCAAGACTGCAGGCGTGGGTATTTGGACAGGGCATTAGGCTGCGTTTGTGTTCACTTAAGCCGAGTGCAGACTGTACGAATTATGGTAGTTCTTTACGATTGTTGCGTGTAAGACTGTACAAACATGATCCTCATGTCACACTGTGAGATCTCAGCTGTCATTTATGTCAGACAGTACGACAGTCAAGATGTGTTAAAAACGGACACGCGCATGAAAACTTTCTAACATTATCAACCCGTACACGTTTGGTGACTGTGAGCTGCATTACACATGGGACTGAAATGGTGGCTAACAAAGACATCTCTAGCATTAATTTTGATCACAGCTTGTCTTGAGAAATGAAGATGATTGACTTTCGCCATAGTAGAATTCACACTGCAGGACTGTGCCCCAAACCTTCCGACTCTGCCAGAATTTTGTCGGAAGTAAAATTTGATTGCAACGGTCATTAATCGGCTGTCGTGAACATGTCAAACTAGTGATCAAAGACTACAGATTTCAGCCTGGGGTTATAGGAATTCTCAAAATTGGTCTCATGACCAAATCGTGGACAAATTCGTGTGTGCACCCACCTTTAGAGAAAAATATAAATATAGTTTTATTTTATAAAAAATATATAATTTTTCTTATATAAATATTTTATATATATATATATATATATATAATACAACTATTTATATTGTATGTTTTTTAAATTTTAATTTTTGAATTTAATGTTTTATGCATACAGTTTATTTCTTTTAAAAGAAAAAAAATGTAGATAAATGTCAATCTCACTAATTGAAACATTTCTGCTGGCAGATGTAGCTCTGAGGAAAACATGCCAGTGAACGGCTGTGATGCTGGCGATTAAGTTAATTCCACATGTGTTTAGCCTGTTTTGGGGCCTGTGTTAATGCAGCAATAAACGGTACTTCCTTCATTTGCTTTAACCTGCTCTCATTAGCCAGATGCCGCTGCGCACCAGGTGAGCGGAACGCCACATTTGTCTTGTTACTGCATGTTCTGATTCTCCTCAGGTCAGCCAGTCCCACATGCTCAAACACCACTCGGGTCCCGTCGCCACAGGACACCCCTGATGCGAGGGGAGTCTGGTTTGATGGTGATCAATCTCATATGTCGTGCTCAGCATGTGTGCTGAATGTGAATGTGCTCGTTATTTGCCGACCGCTCGCCACCTGAATTAGTGTTGGGATCCCAGAGGGAGGGGCTCTTGGGACCGAGAGTGACATAAGTGTCCATGTAAACACGCACACACCTGTGTGGCTCTTTCTCGCTCACTATAGCATATGGAGGAATCTTTCTTATAGCAGCACTCCAGAGAGTGCATCCATAGTTAACCCGGCAGACAAAGCTTTGGAATAATAAAGCCTAGTCCTCACGTGCACCCTGATATCACAAAGCCAAGCTTGTCAGAGTTTACATGAAAAATTTCCCAATGATGCAGTGTCCGAATCCGAATTTTTTTTTATTCCAATTTCCAATCACAAGAACTATTTTGAAAGTTGTTCAAAAGGTGTTGTGGAGGTCTTTCAGTAAAAAGTAAAACATATTAATCAGTGTTTTCAAGTCATGCATTTAATGCTATTTATGTAGTGTTTAGGAGTGTAATGGCACCTGTAATCATTTTGAACCAGACGATACGGACGTCACGGTTTGGTTCATGCAGTTAGGACTATAAATACAGTCAGTCACAGACAATTCACACTCCAATCCAGAAGGGGGCGCACATGGTAATGCAACACTGTCTGCTAACCGGAAAAAGTGCAGAAAAAATAAGAACAGACTCTCTACAAATGCGTGTAATCTCTCAGATACCAATAAAACAGCTTGAGAATAATATCTCGCGTAGCGTTACATTCACCTCAGGTGAGTGATTTACTGTCCACAGCACTATAGAAATGAACTCGAAGGGGGGAGCATTTCATTAAATATATGCACTGTAATAGCTTATATATTCATTACATTTACTTTACCTGTTAGTAATCACTTATTTAATTTTTAAATAAATTTGTCATGAAAACAAGTTATGACAGTACCTGTTTAAATGATTATATATCAAAAATGAATTGGAGTAATGGTTTTATAATTGGATTTAGAAGTTAATGCAAAACCTGCCTTATGTGAACACCTGCGAGTGTTGATTATTATATCTATAAATAAATAATAATAGTTTGAGCCTGTTGTTAATTGTAACCTTTAGTAATGTGCAAGAAAATGCTCCCTGTATATAATTGACAGCTTTAAGTGAGATAGACTTAGATTATTTTATCCTTAAGAAAATGTTATAATTACATTTGTTTAAAGAGAGACACAGTTTGTTCAACAAACCGCTATCAAAAGAAAGAAGAAAAAAGAAAAAAAACAATTGTTTAGTACCACCCCCCCCCCACCCCCCGCTATACCGATCCGTCATGTTTGATACCGTTACACCCATAGTAATGATTGAAAAGATGTATTGAATATTGGCCATAAGACTAATTCAATTGCACATGCACATATCAAGGGAATTCAGGAAATTAAAACAAACATGACAGATTAAAGAAAGTCAATGACAGAAAATTTTCGACTCCATCAAAAAGACAGATAATGATTGTTTGTTACACAACCTCTGCACAAAATAAACACATTTTTTCCGCTTTTGTCCGGCCAACTGTGTCATTCCCAGTCACGCAACTAATTTTCTTAGCAGAAGCTCTTTTGTGGATACATTGTCTTTCTCTCAGTCTTTTCCTGTTATTGAGTTGTTCCATCCTCTCCTCGCCTTGCAGTGCTGACTCACACTCCGTCAGTATGCCTGAGTGCCTACAGGCCATCTCTCTGTCTCTGTTGCGCCTCTCTCTGCATCGCTTTCTTTGTCTCTGTGTCTCTCTCTCTCTCTCTCTCTCTCTCTCTCTCTCTCAACATTTAATCCAGGCTGGTCGTTGTTTTGCTTGATCATCAGAAGTTGCCCCAGGGTGCTCATTTGCCCCAGCTTCTGTTGGACAGCTGCCCTGTTAGCATTTCCTCCTCTCCATTAGCTCTTAAACAGGGAGGGAAGTATATCTCAGACCTTGTAAAGATTGATGATGGGGAATCAGGAAAGTTGAGCTAGGTTATTTTTGCATGGCTTTCGAAGGCTAGAGGCGAAGTCAAATTTGTTTTCATGAGGTTACCTTCATTCCAGAAGAGCAGAAAATACCAAACAGAGCACTTTCATCTCTCTCTAACTGTTACGTAATGAACCGAGCCAACACCTATTGATTTGTTTCTCTGTGTTAAGCTGATGGTTATCAGAAACAATTCCATGATGTGCTCTCTTAATGAGCGGGCTCGGTCCCATTGCCTCACCAATGACTTCATCTACTAAAGCTAAGCAAGCAAGCGCTCTGGCTGATTTTATAGTGCACACCGAGCGCAGTGAAATTGCTTTCAAGTGTCTGAATGTCTATTGTGTTGGGATAGAATATTTTGCTAGCAGTGCTTTATGTCCTTTGTAAACATGTCCATAAAAAGTGAGCTAATTGTTATGTAAGCTTGACAGCACAATAGTGGCCTGTCACAGATATTGGAAAAACAGCAAATTGGTGCACCGTAATGCTACCATTAACATAACTGTGGTCGGTCGCTATTCATACTTGGCTAAGTAAGCTGCAACAGGCCCTTAATTCCATCTCTCTCCTGTCATTGTTGGCGCCTATTTGTTTTCACTCATTGTGTGGAAATAGGAGGGGGCGGGGCCTTCGGACACTTGTGAGTAGTGGGCGGCCTAACGGAGCGCCGTTTGTGTGAGGTCTTTTTTCAAACGCTTTAGGTCTTGTTTGGATGCACTGTATGCAAAATATTAGAGATGAACCCATATTAAAATTCTTTCTAAAGCCAATAATTATTTAATGATATGGCCGATGTTAAAATTCTGTAGATTTGTTTAAATTAATTAAAAATAAAACACTGAAAATGGAAATCAGTCATGCTATGCTGAATTCAGGCATCACGACATTATAATGTGCAGTATGAAAAATGGGTGTTCATTTGGAGATGCAAAATTAATCTCCAAAAAGACTTTTCACATTTCGCTGAGTTACAAAGTTCAAGTTTGGTGAACTCTGACCCGTGAATTCTTGTCACATAAAGATACTCCACTGTGTGACCTGTTAGCTGAATGTAAAAGGATGATAAATTTAAATCTGCGGGACAGCAGAATTGCCGTTCAGTGGAGATGGTTTACTTGTACATTTTTGATGAATTATATGATGAATATGTTTTTTAAAAAGAACAGCATTTTTGCCTGACGATTGGAGAAGAAGGTTGAGCAGGAGTCATCAGGGCGAGCGGTTGATGCAGATGAAGAGAGGGGTTGTGTATTCGTGTGAATACGTTCCCTGTGAGCGGTGGAAAGCGTTGGTCAGGGTGTGCAACTGAGTGTCGAGGTGTGTCAGTATGACTATATAACCGTGTGTTGGTCACATGAATGAGGCTTGTGTTACAGCTCAGTCAGTGACAGTCTAAAGAAAATAAACTGCCGTTTTACTGGCTGCTTTACCACCTCCATCCAGACAAGTAGCCCCCCCCCCCCCCCACCACCAAAAAAGAAAAATAATGGACTCTACTCACACTTCCACATTATTTTGCTTTATCAACGATTCATTGATTATTCTTATTTACTACATTCTGACATTTTACTGGGCTATTGTAAACACTTTTTGTGTTATTTTCACATCATTTTTGCACTTTGTTTCTGTCACTTGTCAACACTTGAAAAGCACTCTGAATTTGTTTGAAAGGTGCTGTGTAAAGTAAGACCTTTGTTCATCTTCGGAACACAACTATACACGACTTACAACAATAACGACTTTTCAACAATATCTAATGATGGCTGATTTCAAAACACTGCTTCAAAGCTTTACGGATAATTTTTTTTCTAATCAGTGGTTCGGATCACGTATCAAACTGCCAAAGTCACGTGAATTATTGAAATATTATGCAACAAAGCCTCGTTTACTGAAATTACGTGACTTTGGCGCTTCGAACCACTGATTCGAGAACAAAAGATTCGTAAAGCTTTGAAGCAGTGTTTTGAAATCGTCCATCACTAGATATTGTTGAAGTCATTATTTAAAAAAAAAAAATCAATTTTTGTGCGCACAAAAAGTATTCTCGCCGCTTTATAATATTAAGGTAGAGCCACTGTACTAACATGAACTGTTTTAAGTATGTTTTGAGTTGCTTTCGTGAGTGTGAGTAATAAATGACAGAATTTTCATTTTGGGATGAACTATCCCTTTAAGAATGATTTTAGATTTTATAATGAGTCAATTTCAAAGTTTCGTAATCTGCAGAATTACTCTGAATATTGCTCTTTCTTTGTGTCATTGTCTCTCTGTTTCCCATCTCTCTTTTTTAACACTCCCACACATCCAACTATATTCACACACATGGCACTCAAATAGAGTAGACCTTCTTTGTCTAAGCAGGTTGAAGGCACTCGGTACATAAGGTCTCTGAGACTGTTATGTCTGTCCCACTCTCTCTCTCTCTCTCTCTCTCTCTTCCTGTCTCCTCTCTGAGTTGGTCTCACAGTCTTTCTTTTCGCTGTGTATATTGTGTCCTCTGCATTCCTGCGCTGAACATGGGCCAAGCCAGCTCGTCCGTGTATCTGTCGGCATCAAGCAACCGCCATAATCCAACCAGCATCAGATAATCACGCTACTCTACAACAACCTCATTACACACGGTCTAATATCAGCCACGGATTTTAGCAGATGCAATAACAAATACTTCAAATCCATAATCCCAAAGGGAAAGACAAAAATCCCATTGGTAAGCATCTTAAACTAGTTTTTGTGTTTGTTTGTTTTTGTCTTATGCAGATAGCGAGAGGCATCCTGGGAATAAGGCCTGGTGTTGTTTTATGCTTGAGTGTGAAATTCAGAGAATTTAAATCACGATGTGAATTTTCAAGGCCCCGATTGCAGGCGTCTTCTGTTTTCCAAGACCTCTCATATCTCATTTGTTTTGTAGATGCCATAGACGCCAAAGCTTATGATCCTCTTGTCATTTCTGTATTCGACGGAGAATCATTTGTGGATGTCTGTGAATGTCAGCGATGAATTTAGTGTGGTAAACGAGGAAATATTATATGAAGATATTATAATCACATACGGCTTTGTCCACAAGCCATCGAGCGTTCGCAAATCGCCACCTTTTTCAAGCCACAAATGCCATTTCACCCATTCCATTATACACTATGCGTCCCACAACAGAGACCTAATTAAAAAGCGCTGGAAGGGCATAATTCTAGGCAATGCCTGCTGGGGCTTGTGAATCATGTCGGCTACATGTGACCAAGACGCAGACTTTTTCACAGCCCCGATCACGTGACTCTTGCACTCTCTTCTTTAGCAGCAAGGGAGAGAATGCGAGTATATCGCACGCTATTGTGAATTCCCACTGAGCCTCTGAATGCTAATAAACTCCCTCTGCCACCCATGGTTAGATCCCCCCGACTCATCCTGTCAGAATAGAGGGTCCTGTTCCCCCTGTGAATCCCTCTAAGCAGGTCTCTGCGTCTCTGATCACTTTTTGCACGAGCAGCGGGTGTCATTTTGCTATTGATTTCTGGGATAAGGTGCCACCCAAGCCCACTGTTGAAGAGCAACTGCAAGATACTAGAAAAGCATCTTGAAAATTCAGGCTCTGTCTCTAGCAGTGGTTAAGTGCAGTCTCCATGTTCAAGGAGAAAACTGTAATTTAAAAAAAAAAAAAAAAATCCCGTAATCCAGTGTATACTCAAATCCCTGGCGTAATCCTCAGAAATCCCACAGGGTTTGAGAATACTTTACGTGATGCTTGTGTATCTTTATTGACTCATTGTTTGCCCAGAACACTGATACCACTGGGTACAGTTACCACAGTCTTTTTTCAGATCATCTGATGCATATTGCAGGCAAACCTAGAAAGCACTTTCTTAGTCTGGCACGCTCTAATCTGATTGTATAAAAATATAAATAATAATAAAAAAAAATGTTCCTGACCCCACACTTTTAAACAGTAGTGTAATTTTTAACAAATTTCAAAATGAATATTCTGTCCATTATACTGCTCTGGTGCTTAAATATACTTGCAGCATTTAATGAAACTGATTTTAGTTTAGTTTTTATTTTTAACCAATTTAAACAATTGTATGCAATATAACTTATCCTTTCTAAGTGGGCGGTTCTTAATAGGTTGTTAGTGGGTGGGAATGTAAACCAGACCTTTTGCCTTTAGTCAAAGGTCCGGCTGTGAGTAGTATAAAATGGTTGGTCGCCTGGTAATGTGCACGCCTCTCGAGAGTTATTTTTTTATTATTATTTGAGTGTGATTCGGGGGACAGGTGAATCATCTGATTATGAATCGCACTACCACACGGCCTGTGCTTTTTTGCTTTAAGCTGTAGAGAAAGAGTCGCTTAATGTCAAGTGTCGGGTGTATGGGGACGGACCAGTCACTGAAGCATGGCTCTCAGTTCGATATTTTCACTTTGGGGTGCCCTTTTAGAAACTCCAAAGAAGAGGAATAGGGTATCCATTTAAGACCGAATTCACAACCTGAAAAGGTTGAATAGCCGAATGAAAAGAATACTAATGAAGAGAGGGAATTGGCTTGTTCTGACTTTGCTTGTGCCCTCTCTTTCTCCATAGTTAAGAGCGGATGGATGGTGCCTCTGAACTGAGAGGTGTCAGTTAATAGTCAATTACAATTTTAGAGTTTTCATGTTGTTCATCCATGCAAAGTGTCGCTAGAGTATTTTGAGTGGTTTCCAGGGCATGTTCTGAACTGTTTTCAGCACGTTTCTTTTTTGGTTGCTATATATCCATTAAACGAGTCATTTGTCTAATTGCTACATTTTTTCATTTTGCACTTTTATTCAGCAATATGCGGTAACATTTAGTACAATTTATATAGTTGTGTGGTATTTATTAATATTTGATTTACTTTATCTTTTATTTTCAATTTTAGTTTTTGTCTTTTTTTGTGTTTTTGGTCATTATTTATTTACTTTATAAAATAGCTTTAATGTATTTTTATTTTAGTTTTGGTCATTTTAGTACTTTTTTTTAAATTGAAGACAACATTTTAAACATTTTTCTTTTAATTTTTTAACTGATATTTGATTACTTTTATTTCAGCTTGAGTTCAAAGAATGAAAACTCTTTAATAGTTGTAGCTTTAGTTAATAACATTCATTACGTTCGCATTACATTATCAGTTCACTCCTGTTGAATCGAACCCAAGACCTCTGTTGTCAGCTCTATGCTGTACTGTTTAACCTCCTACAGGAACATCAAGGTAATAAAAAAAAAAAAAGAATTAGCCTAGTAGTTTAGAGAGTAGAACTGCACGATTCTGGATAAATTCGGAATCACTATTTATTTTTGTGTGTTAACAAGGATCACGATTCTCCCACGGTTCTGAACAAACAAATCAATGTAATTTACAAAATGATCATTTATAATCACTTGCATTTAACTTAAAATACTCCATCAATTTTGGTAAAAAATAATCCAACATCGAAACTGTTAATGGTTTGCTTTTATTTCAGTAAACTCACAATAACAACAAACAAACAAACAAACGCTTTCTGCTGTTTCAGTCTCTGTGAATTTGAGCACGTCACAAAAATGAACTGAAGCTCAGCATATACTTGCCTCACAGAAATGAGAAATATATCTATGGATAGCTTGAAATGTCTTTTAAATGAACAGATTAAAATCTAAAACAAATATTCTCACATTATGTAATCTATAATGCACTGCTGCAATCTTTATCCATGCGTTAGAGCGCTAATTAGGCTACGTATTATATAACTTAGATATGTATTTAAAATACAAAATTTGAGTAACTATTTCATTTTCAATGGGTAGTAATCAAATTACAGTTCCGTCCGAAAAGTATTTTAGATTACCAAAGTGATTACTTTAATGTATAAATGAAATAAATTAAAATTCAATGTAAACTGTGACGGGCAATTAATGTGAACAGCGACTGGTGATTGTCCGACTGACAGTCTGCAAAATCACCAATCTACAGTTCTGCTCATAAGTTTCATAACTCTTGCAGAATATGCAACATTTTAATCATTTTAACAAAATATGAGGAGTCATAAAAATTGCATGTTATTTTCTTTTCATCTCACAATACTGACATTTTTCCTCATAATTGTGAGTGTGCATCATCTTTTTTCTTTTTTCAATTGCAAGTTATAAAGTCAGAATTGGTTGATAACTTGCAATTCTGACTTTCTTTCTGGAAAATCTCACAGTTCTGACAAACTCGTAGCTGCAACTTTATATCACGCAATTCTCAGAAAAAAGTCATAAAATAAAAGATAAAAACTTACCTTTTTGTGTTACACACTTTGTATTCCAAAATATTCCCAAGCATTTAGATTAAGGTAAAAAAACTTGGGTAATGTAACAAAATACGTTACAAATGACATTTTAAAGCATGTATTTGTAGTGAAACACATTTTAAAAGTAACCTACCCAGCCCTGATTATATATAGGCGATTAAAGGCTCATTATAATTCTTTATATGGTTTATTAATTTAAACGCGCGATTAGTCGACTATGAACGACTACTATTCGACTAGAAAAATCTTTAGTGGAGGACAGCCCTAATTATGTTATTTTCTCCATATGAGTGTTTGTAGGACAGAAATAACGATACTGTTTGTGAAGCTGTTTCATACCTATACATGAAAGCTGCTCTATCTGGGTCAGCAGCAGCGCAAGCACAGGTTTGAATCTTTCTCTGTGGTTGTACTTGACAAGAGTTTTAATAGCCATAGCCGTTATTGTCGTTTAGTAATGAGATCTCGTGGGTGTTTGAATCAGGATCGTGATTGTTAATCTTTTATCGACCAATCGTGTAGCTCTGTTGGAGAGTGCAGTGTAGTTCTGTTCATTGTTGTAGATATTCCAAGCAATAAAGGCAGTATAGATGAATCTGCATACCTCCCTAGAAATAGTTCAAGTACCGCAAAGAAACATCATGCACATGCTGATCCGCATGTACGCTACATGACTGAGTGCAAGAGCCTCCCAGATGATCTTGAGCTCGCTGAAAAGATCCAATTGAGACACGCCACTGAGTAATGGTGACTGAAAGGCTGCCAAAGCACTGGCTCTAAGAGTCAAGCTTTGCTTCTGTAATCCACCCTTGAGCCAATAGGAGGGGGCAAATAAATGACCGTAATTATCCTGAGAGCTGTTATTTGCATATCTTTGCTTCCTTTTCCTCTGACATTAGTTTTCATTCGCTTTGCCATTTAAGTTTCTATTTAGGTTGATTTAGTGTAAGTGTTGGTTACAGCCTCCATGACATTAAGGCAGCACTGCTCATAAAAGACGTCACCGAGTGTGTAAGTCTTGCTGCTAATCTACCTCAGCCCACTATTATTGCTCTTCAACACCGAGGCGACGTGGAAGGATTGTGCCAGCCTGCCACTGTGCCCGCAGTCTGCTGCCTGACTGTGTCAGATTGGTCTGCGATGCATTTTAGGGCAGTTTATGGAGGTATTAAAACACTTCCCCTCCAAACCAGCATAGTTAGTGTAATTAAAGTCTATGGCTGCCTCAAAGTTCCCTAATCATTCTTTTCCCCCTGGTGTGCTCGCTCTCTTTCTCTCTCTCTCTCTCTCTTACATTCTAATTCTGTCTCTGCCTATATTGCTCATCCTTTCTCTCTCTCTCACTTTGTAATGGGAAGGATTTAGCTGTCTGATGAAAAGCACTGCACTGGCTAACTGATCCCATAGGGTCTGAAGGGATGCTGATTCTGGCCAAGAGAAAAGGCCACAGCCCTAGAGATCATCTGATGATGGCGGTCGCACACTTCTCCAGCTGCACCACTTCAAGTCTTTGCCGCCCATCGGGAGTCTCCTTCTGTATTACGGGGGCCTCTGTGCTGCTTGTTGATGCACCACTCGATTGGCCGTCAATTTTTAGTTTTATTTTGGCTGGTCTCTATTCTGGACTTGCACAAAAACTGCATTGCAGTCATTTCCCACAATGTCATTTATGTGGAAAAATAGCAAAGTCTGTAAAGACATTAACACAGGCCGGAGACGGGACACGCTGAAGACGGACACAAAGAGAACAGGCACGCCAGCAGAGCAAATACTGTTCCAGGTGCAGCAAGCTCGATGTTCACGATGCTCGAAAAATTGGAAGAAGAAAATAAAAATTGAATTGGGCGTTTATATGAATGTATTTCTGAAGAAAACTGACTATCTTCATAAAAGTTTTAGTGACATTTTCTTTTCCTCTTGCCTCCGTATGAAGTAGTTCATTAGCGCAGTGCTGCTCTGTGTACAGCGGTGCCCAAAGAAAACGCTGCTGTTCCATAAGCGCCATCTACTGTCAGAGAGTAAAATTGCATTTTAATTCAGTCCTGCTGTTTTTGTTTTGTGCAGATGTCTATGTAGCATAATTTCACAAATCTAAAATCGGACCATTATATACAATCTAATTCAAAAACAACCATTCATGCTACATGTGTGTAGTGTTTTTGTTTAGATATTGACAGATATTGTTTTGTTTAAGGCCAGTTTGCCTCTTACGATGCAGATAAACAACAAATACATTTGCATAAACAAAATGAAATCAGCAACCAGTATCAGAATTGGCTGATTAGCTTGTAAAAAAAAAAAATCGAAATCGTTCATGATCTGTCCTAGGACCCTCATATGACCCGCATATGATTCCATGCAAAAGGGTTTATTGCATTTTTATTTTTAAAAGCAGTTTTTTTTTTTTCTTTTCTTTTTTCCTAGAACATTTCAGCTCAATTTCAATTAAAAGTAATTTATTAGTTTTATCCAGATTTTTTATGGCATATGCAATATTGTAAAGATAATGAACAAAACGCAGCTGTCTTTTTATTTTCTCTCAGATTGGCAAGATATATTTTTACAGTAATAAATAAAATATAAATGTAAGTTGTCAGGTGTCTCGCTATATATATATATATATATTAGAAAGTGGATTGTACCTTGCTTTTTTATTATTATAGACCTTTTATATTATAAAAATAGTCCTATACAACTGAAAAAAATGCATTTTAACAGTTGGAAAAAATAAACAAAAATACATAAAATTTTATGAATAATTATATACATTTTAGAAAATGTTTATTTACGTCTGTTGTTTAGAATATTAGGCAAATTACATTCAAATTTAATTTATTCAAATTTATTTTAAAGCATTTAACCCTTGTGCATTGTTCAAATTCACTACCCTTTCGTTATGTTTTCAGCCACTACTTTTAACTGCTTTAAAAATGTATCAGATAAATATTTTTCAATTTTTTTTGCTTAAATCTATTAATTAACCTTAGTCCTGATCAAAACTACATTTTTTTTAAAAAAAATCAGGATTTTAACTCTTTAATTGTCAAATTCATAAATGATGTCTCTGATTTGGGGAAAAAAACACACAAAATGACTTATTTTCAATATAAAATGTGATTGTGGACTGGATGTTTTTTTGCCTTTTATCACAGTCTTGGACATGTCAAAGATTAGAAACAACATTGGCTTTGATGCATTGTTAGTTTTTGTGCAGCATCAGATTTTAACTTTTTCTCCCTCATTTACTGTTCGTGGCTGTTTTTGCCCCATTGACTTCCATTATAACCACAATTTTTGATTGAAAAGCCATGACAGCATATAATCATGCATTTTTGATTGTTGGTGGTTTTCCCTTTTGGGAAGAGGTAAAATTAGTATTTTTTTACTGTTGATAACCAGGTGGCACCATTAACCATTTAGATAGGCATGTGCAAAAAAAAGCTTTAGTTTCTGGCTTTTACATGGAGTTATATGGAGAGAGTGAGAGAGGACCTTATGTCAAATCACCTTGATGTATCTGAGAAAATCAAAATATGCACCTCAGCTCTCAGAACTACATGGAGTAAACTAAAACAAAGTGTATTTATGCATCTTCTGCCCTTTGATGGTGAGAAATGCAGACTATTCAAAAACAAAGTAAGTGCATTTATGCACCTGTTGCCTTTTGAAAGTGAGAAGCACAGACGGCCTATGTTTGAAATGCTTGTCTTTTCTTGATTATAAAGCCAGTTTAAAACTTTAAAATCCTTCAGTAATACACTTTTGTGTGTGTGTGTGTGTATATGTGTGTTTTCAGTTCTCACACTCTCTCGCTCTCTTGCTCTCTCTCTCTCACACACACACACACACACACACACACACACTTAGCTAACTGCACACTTTTTGTGGTCGAACCCAATGAGCAATATCTTTAGATCAGACCGATGGATTTTGATGACTTTGGGCTCTTTTTAATCGTGAGAATCTTCTGAAAACAACGCGGTGGGATTTTCTACTATCGATATATGTTTCTTGAAGTTACGAGCTTAAACGTAACGCAAGTGCTTCATGTGTATATACTTAGCTAACTGCGTCTGTGGGTTTTTTTGTGGTCGAAACCAATGAGCCATATCTTTAGATCGGACCGATGGATTTTGATGACTTTGGGCTATTTTTAATCGTGAGAATCTTCTGAAAACAACGATGTGTGATTTTCTGTTATCGATGTATGTTTCATGAAGTTACCAGCGAAAAAGCCAACTTTGTTTTTCCTTAGAGACATGTGCGTCTTTGGGCTTTTGTGTGCATTATAACTTCATGAGTAATATCTTTATGTCTGAGTGATGGATTATTTTGGGTTTGGGCTTTTTAAATATGAGCTTCTGCTGTAAATAACGATGGGCGATTTCTTACAATCCATGCATGTTTCATGAAGTTATGTGCGAAAACGTGATTTCAAATGCCACATCCCTATATGTACCCACTGGCAGTACACTCCGTTTTAGAGTGATAACTCAGCATTTTTTAAGAGTTGAACAAAATGGATGCATTAAAAAGCTGAGTTTCTAAGCTTTAAAATGATACCCATTTTGTGTCATTCCTCTAAGTGGTTGCTTAGTAATATGATTGTCATGGCTTTGCTTTCAAAAAAATGTGGTTATAATGGAAGTCAATGGGGCAAAAACAGCCACGAACAGTAAATCTGATGCTGCACAAAAACTAACAATGCATCAAAGCCAATGTTGTTTCTACTCTTTGACATGTCCAAGACTGTGATAAAAGGTAAAAAAAATCCAATCCACAATCACATTTTATACTGAAAATAAGTCACTTTGTGTGTTTTTTTTCCCAAATCAGTGACATAATTTATGAATTTGGCAATTAAAGAGTTAAAATCCTGAATTAAAAAAAAAAAATTTGTAGCTTTGATCAGGACTGAGGTTGATTAATAGATTTAAGCAAAAAAATTAGAAAAAAATATTTATCTGATACATTTTTAAAGCAGTTAAAGTAGTGGCTGTTTTCAGCCACGAACATAACGAAAAGGTAGTGAATTTACCCACAGAGTACTGTTGAGTTTTTTTTTAAATTTTCAAAGCCTTTTCCCAAAATAAGTGTCAAAATAAGATTTGTCACCAAAAATCATTCCATTTGCTGAAACACGGAGAAAGTTATGGCCAAATTAAGACTCAAAAATTCTCCTAGTGCATGAAAACATCCCCAACAGTACATAAGGGTTAAAATAGTCCCATACAACTATTGAACATAATGCATTTTGTAGTCTTTGCTTGTCTTTTTATTTTCTCCTGAATTGTATTTACAGGAAGATTGAAAAAATTCTACATATATTTTGGTGAATAATTTAATATTTATATTTCTAATGGTTCATGTCTCCTTACTTGCAACAAATGAAGGTTAGGTGCATGTTTCTTCCTTCTGTGGAGTTCTACATCTCTGCATATGCCTTTTATCTTGCTCGCTGCTGACCGCAGTTTGAAAACGCATGACAAAATGGACGACGATGTGATTAATTAGTCCTTTTTCGCACCACTGTTCTGTATTATCATTTCCCCATTAGAAACCACATGATGGTACTAAACTATTACCACATTTATATGCCATCCAAGACACTTTGATTCATACCATGGTATTGCCATGGTACATGTCCACACTGCTACTTTTTAGTGCTTTCTTCTTTGTGACAAATCCCTCGTGCCAGCAGGAAAGTGCATTGTGGGATTGCATCTGTAGTCACAGTGTCAGACTCATCCATAAACCTCAGTGTTCTTTTTTTCTTTTCTCCCACAAGCACAGTGATGTACAATGCAACCACATTCAGCACATAGCCCTGACCACAGCCACATACTATAAAGGAAATCAATACTTCATAACAGCTCCCAGGCAGGCAGGGAATCCTGCATCTGTGTCTACAAGTTGTAGGGAGAGACAAAGAACTTCAGGTGTAACCGGATCAATGGTAGGAACCATCACACACACACACACACACACACATACTAATAAGTCTCCGGATATGATGCTGACATGACGCTGGCCTGTGTTAGGGTGGAAGTAGACTGGCAGCATGTGGAAGAGCTGTCAGTAGAGCTCAGGAAAAACCAGATATGAGGGCCAAGGGGTTAGGCTCAGCTCCAATCTGAGAATCCATTTTCTGCTCAAATTCTTCAGTCATTCGTCACCTCTGCATTCTCTCAGATCTCTCTCTGTCTCTCTCTCTCTCTGTGTGTGTGTGTCTCTCTCTCTCTCTCTCTCTCTCTTTGTCTCTCTCTCTGTCTCTCTCTCTCTCTCTCTGTCTCGCTATCTGTCTGAGAAGTAAATGTGGCCCCTTATAGGCTGGCAGTCCCTCTTACTGTGTCATGTGAAGAGTTGTTCTAATCTCTTCTTTCAAATTTTGTGAGGCCTTTCCCTCCTTTTATGAGATTCTTTTCAAGTTTTAATAGGCACATGGGCGCGTTGAGTCTTTGAAGTGTGGTTCTCCACACCATGTCCCATCATTGTTTCAAATTAAGGGCTTAAAGATAGCGCAGTTCCTTACATCTCAGCGTTTTTGCACAGCCTCTCCTCCTCTCATTTTACTGCAGAGTCAAATTGAAGAGCTCTGTGTAAACAGTTCTTAAAATAAAAATATCTGAAGAGTGTAGTGGTGGGACTAGAATGCACTCATTAATATTCTGGTGATAATTAGTGTCATGTTATAGGCAATAACTGATGACAACTGCTGATATTGAACAAATAAAATTTATAAATTTTATATATTTTTAAAAGTATATAAATTACTTTAAAATATACTCTTAAAAATACAATCAGTTTTTTTTTTTTTTTTGGTTACCCGTATTCTTTCAAATATCTTTTGTGTTCAGCAGAAGAAAGAAATGTATACAGGTTTGGAACAACTTGAGGATGAGTAAATGATGACACAATTTTCATTTTTTGGGTGAACTATCCGAAGATGCCAGGTGGGGATACTAGCCTGCGAATCAACATTTGCATATGCATATTACAGTGCATGTTAAAGCCGGTCTCAGGCTGAAGGTGTTAGAGATCAGGGTTAGCTGTGCTCAGAAGAAAGTTGGTTGCGCGTGGGCAAGTGGAGGGCAGGTTCATATCGAAGCCTGCAGCTACCTTCTGCTATTATACATTTCTGGCTGGGCAGAACAGATATGCCTGTGTAAAGGGTAGGGAAGTCAGAACAAACACAAAACCAGGTTGGGCCATGTTGTTGAAACAACAGTTTAAAAATTACTGGGTATACATTGGTACTGTTCAATTAGATCACTTTTTTTTTTTTTTTTTTAAGTTGTATGATCCACTTCAAATGAATGACATCCATTTGCAAAGAATGTGTTCTTGGATATGATTAAGTTTGTTTTTATTGAAAGAAATGAAGACTTTTATTCAGCAAGGATGCATTAAATTGATCAAAAGAACAAAAATATTAAGCAGCACAGCCGTTTTCAGCATTGACAATAATAAGACATTTTTCTTAAACACCAAATTATCATATTAGAATGATTTCTAATAAACATGAGAATCATGTGAATAAATTACATTTTAAAGTATATTAAAATAGAAAAGTTATTTTAAACTGTAATAATATTATACAGTTTTGCTGTATTTTCGATCAAACAAATGTAGCCTTGTTGAGCATAAGAGTCTTCTTTAAAAAAGATTTAATCAGGTAGGTCACAAGAACATATTTTTACTTACAAGGACAGAATGCCAAGATGTTTTTGGCTTCTTGAGGGAATACTGAGAATTAAACTGCTGAGACCTGAAAGGGAGAAATTAAGCAAATTCCAGGCTGAGCTTGGATTAAATTCTGATTAAATGTGGATAATATTGTTATTTGGTGTCCAATCAGAGGGGCACATTAATGCATGGAGAACAGCCATGGGTTAATATCAGAATTGGATATGAGCTGATGGAACTGCGCCATGATGGAGGGATGTAAATGAGATCTGTTAAAGGAGATAGATAGGAGAGGTAGTCAGTACTTATTCAGGGCATTTTTGCAGATTTATTGAGCTCTGAGGTATAGAGCTATCTAACCGAGGAAATAAAATTAAAAAAAAAGACAAACAACTGACCTCAGAACTCTCAATCAGATTGAAATGTGTGAATATTCAAACAGCATCTTTTGTTTTGCAGTAGAAGCAGAGCAGAGAGAACAGCAAAACTACTGAGTCATGAACAGAAGGAAAGCGTTTTTTTCGAGTGTCTGTCTGCTGGCATTGAATCCAGTTGCAGTGTTCTGCTGTCCGTGAAAGGGCACCCCGATGCTGAGCAGGACTGTTGCATCACTGTTCTCGCCATTGATTTTCTTGTATCGACATCCACTCTGCGTCACACTCAGATAAATGATGTAGCATTCGTGCTGCCAATGTTTGTCTAAATTGGTTCCCTCCTCACACATCTAGTCTATAATCGTCATTAAATATTTTTAGATATAGGCCCACAGTGACTTGAAGCAGAGCAACAGAGAAATTTGGATGTACTTTCTGTTCCCTTTTGCATGACTTGCAACAGCTTCTAATTATAATATGGTTTTCAGTTTGGTTATTTTTACTGTTTGTTTGCTTGTTTTGTATCAATGCACAGTTTTATGACATAGCTCTTAATGGGGGATAATTAGAAAATGGTTTGTTTGAATGATTTGTATAGAAACATACTTTTTATGAAATCAACACAATGACTGCAATTGTTGTGTAATTAGATTTTACAAGGTACTGTAGTTTCCCACATGCTGCTTTTCTACAGATAAGTAACTATTAAAGAAAAGGACTGGATTCCTGTTACCAGCTGATAAAATTTAATTCATTTGCTAACTATGTAAAGTAATGCAGTTTGATCGTTGTATTCAGACAAAAGGGCCCTTTCATTGTGGATCCACGTGCTAATGCATTACCAAAAAGTCAAATTGAGACCTGCTGAGTTGTGCCGTTGGCCAGAGCCTTTGAAATCGGGATGGCAAGGATGGAATGGTATGCCAATTAACGGTCCGGTGCTTCCTGGGTTTTCTGTTACAGATTGTGTATTGATGCTCCGTATGCTTGTGCACGACTGGACTGTGCTGGCAGAGAAGCCATCCGTCAAGTCCCATGTGTGTATATCCTGAATGAGCCAAACTCTACATCTGCAGAGTTTAGGGGTGTTAGCATGGCATTTGCTGTAAAAGCAAAGCAGGGGAAGACTGACCCGAGACGAGTTCTGCCAGTCCACTTTTGGGAGTCTGTTTGATGTTCTTATTCATCCACATGGACCACAGAGAGCAGCCTGGATGTTTTAGTTCTCTGTTGGTCGATGCCTCCCAAATAACAGGCCTGGAAAACCGCCTTTTGCACTGACCTTGCTGCTGTCATTATGTCCAAATTTGGGTTGTTCCATGCATATACCTTACTATTAGCAATCAAGAGAAGAGATTAGCCCGAAATACACCCCATTTCACTGTGCTGTTGTTGGTGCGTGTGGCAGAGAGGACCGAAGGAACCGAGCCAGGGTGGGGCTGTTCTCGGTCCTGGTTCGTGGAAAGGTATTTCTGAGCATGGTGGGTTTCAGCCTGTTTACACAAGCGGAATGAACGAGCAGTGGGTCTTCCTACACAGACCTGCTTTTTACACGCACACCCCGCGGTCCTGTCGCCCACACAAAGCTGTAGTTCTCCCACGCTTCCTGGCTGAAAGGGGTGGTTATGTAAAGGCATTGGGGCCCGAGTCCCAGACCACTTCTTTTGCAAGGAGGCCACATGTCGAGCAATCTGTCTCGCAAGCAGCACCTTGAGCATTCATTAAGAAATCCTTAGCCGAGAGTGGCCGCATCCATTGTGAATTCTGTCTAATTGCTGCGCTGCCTCATTTGTATGCCTCTTTAAACACTGCCTACAAGGCTTTACCCCCCCTCATTAACGAAGATTTCCTGTCAACGGAAAGGTGGTAGTTTGTTTGTTTTGATGTAACGGGTTTAACTAAAGAACATGCATGGAATGTGATGTTGCTCTCTGAAACAGATCAGAGGCCAGGTTCATGAAAATGAAAATAAATATTTTCTTTCTATTGTTAACTTTATTCTTAAGTTAAAGAAGTTAAATCATTTTATTCTTAAGAATGTTTTGTGTAACCGGGTTATGCGCCATTCAGTACTGAATTTTAAATTCTAAGGGGTCATTCACATATCGCGCCTAAAACACGTGGAAAGCACGGCTGCGCCGCTTCCTCCTCCTTTTGCAAGCGCTTGGGAGCTTGCGCTCTTGTGACATCTGTCGTTCCTATGCAACCATGAACGGCGCTCTCCACGACTACTCAGAAGTTTCAATGGATCTCCATCACCGATAAGCCTTACAGTAGCTCTAGTACAAGATTTATTTATGGAGAAGAAAGAAAAAAAAAAAACTCCCGCTGTGTTTGGGTGCAGCAAGGAGAATTACACAAACGTATCCAAGAGCTCCTTCTGGACGATTTCAGCCTATTTCAGAGCTGACAAGGACCAGTTTGATAATCTTTTAAGAAAAATTGACTCAAGCGTCACCAAACAGAGCTTCTGCCGTGAAACTGTCTCTCCTGCACAACGGGTCTGCGTTTGTCTGAGGTAATTAGGTTACCGTGCACATGCACGCCTGGAAAAAACAAGCGCACCGCACACCGGATGCGCGAAGGACCGTGTCGCTTACCGCGTGCCTACATTGAAAATAACGAATGTGTACGCGCAAAAGACGCAATATGTGAACGGCCCCTAAATCTAATTCCGAAGACTTTGATTTACAATGACTTTAATTCAAAGAAATTCATAAAACAGTCATTTTTACTGGAAAAAAGCAAAATTATCGAGACAAATTTTAACTAGATAGATAGGACAGATAGATAGATCCCTTGTCAGCATGTCATTCTTAACCTGTATAACTTTCGTTCTTTCAAAAGATATTTTGAAAAAAAAAAATCTTAGTGGGGTTTTTGGGGTGGGGTTTTGTCCATGCATTGTCAATGGGCTCCTTCAGAACATGTTTTTCATTTTTTCACTTTTGAATATTTTTCAACCCTGATAAAGATAAACAGAATGTGCAAGACTGATGAGATGTGGGGTTGGCAAGTGGAAACGGTCTTAAACAGGCCAGCTTTCACTAGTTGAGCTTCATGGCTTCATATCCCTCAGACTTAGGAAAGCATTTTCTGAGACAGTGCCAGAAATCCCTACCATAATGGATTACTGTTGACCACTTGATACAAAAGCCGAGGCCTTAAACCTTAAAGCAGCAGGCTAAGCCTGGCTTAATGTTTGCTCATTTGCACTGGTGAGAGCTGTGGGCCCTGCACTTCAGAGGGAAGAGGATGATGCCAATCAGGCCTCATGCCAACAGGTGCTCAGCAAGCTTGGGGCTGCGTTCAATAGGAAAAACGCCACAAAGCGCCTCAAGTAGAGGCTTATGGGGAATCTCTGCGCTCTTCACAGAGAATCCAAAACTGATGATTCTGAGCTTAGTCCAGCACAGCTTACCAGCTTTGTGCACAAATCACAGACCAGATAGGGGTTCAAATGTAAATCTTCATGCTTGAGGCACTGTCGTTAATGCTCAGACAATTAGAGCTCGTGCCCTTGTATTAGTTCTGTTAATCTGTTAATGGTGAAGTCTGTAAGCATGTATCAGAGCTAAAAGCAGATACAAACATATTATTGTCAGTAACACACCACCAAACAGCATTTCTCTATCTCATTTACTTTTTTATCAATTAGTGGAGTTAATACAGCACACATAGTAAGAAGTAGGTCAGGGTGCTTTTCTATGATTTTTCAGTACAGTTAGGTAGATTTGTGCAACATCTGTGTCACGTTGTGGCAGGCCGTGATCAAGGGCTGATGATGGCCTCTATCCTTACATGCTGGAAAAGAAAGCTGGGTGCTTTCAAGTTCAGAAGCTTTCATAAACATTGATGTTGTCATGCAGAGTCATCATCGTTTGAAGTCCCGTGATCATGTTTTGTAGCTAGTTATCAAAGACCGTTTTAGCCGGTTACGTTTCCCATCCATCATGAATGTTGAGTCTAAATGGGTTTATCACAGTGTTTTTGGGTGTGCATAGTGGAAAGTAAATTTAGCTATTCTAAATTACAGACTTTAAATTCGTGGAAATGCGATGGAAACTGTCATGCGCGTGCTCCTGGTCATATTGTCATTTGCTTGATCGTGCACATTTTTCCAAATAGCAACGTTTTGTCCTTTATTCCAAACTTTTCCATACTGAACATCCTGTTTCACTCTGAAAAATGTCATAATCTGGAAGTGAAATGATGCAAACTATTTTCTTTTTTCTTTAAGTCTTAACCACAGAAGAATTTTATGGTCAATTTTGTGGCCATTTCCCACCTTTGCTGTCTTTCTTTTCTCCTATTTCCTTTTTCTTTTTCATTTTCTTAAAACATTTTCTTTCTGCTTTGTCTCTGAGATCTTCTCTAATGTAATATCCTTGTTCTGGTTTTGCGGCATGTCTTTGACTCATGTTGGTGTTGTAGAAGAAGGTGTTGTAGCTCTGACAGTGCGCTGAGTGTCTCATGCAGACCTGTTCTTCTCTGCCTGGGGGGCTGAGCTGGGCTTATTTGTCATCTCTAGTGGAAGTGCTTTTCACTGTTTTTCCCAGTAGCCCACTAAGAGCTCCGTGCAAGAATGGCTAGGGGACCAGCCCCTTCATTAGACTGAATCACACAGGACAGGGACACTGCTCAGAGCAAAACGGTGTGTGAGAGAAAAAAGGCAGAGCAATGTCTCTAGGCATACAAATACTGTTCTGTACTGGTTATGTTTGCGTAAGTGTGGTTGCATGCATGTGTGTTAGACTGCATGTTTGGCTTGATGAACAATGAAAGACTTCCTTTGTGGTTTTTGCTATTTAAAAGAAAGGCCAGGTTATGCATCAAGTTGTTTCTCTCTGCCTGTCCTCTATGTCTGCCTCTGCCACAACTGTTCTGTTTGCAGAGGTGATGAAAGCCCATGGGCAATTTTCACTCAATCTGCCTAATATCCGAATCAATTTTAATTCAGTTTGGTTTAGCTTGGCCTCCATCTCCAGGATGAAAGCACAAGATGATGGCAGCAAGATATAAACACCCTGAGAGTATAGTAGAAATTATGGATGATGTTTGGAATAGTATTCTTCTCTTTATATTTTCTGTAGTAAATAGCTTGAATTCTGTGCACAATATGCAGATTTTATGAATTCGTAATGACCAGGGCTGAGCAAAATTCAGTGTAGAAAAATTCATTTAAACTGTATTGGCCTGGCCACACCCCACAGGATGTTGAATTGGAATATGAAGTTGAAATTAAGGAAGTTAAATAGGTTTGGCATTCTGGGAATAGAAGTGTCCTTCCAACTTGGTCTATTTTTTTTTTTTTTTTTCAAATATAAAGTATATATAAAATGAGGACGTTTCTGACAATTAAATTGTTTGTTTTTAAGGCCTATACAAACTTAAAACTCAACAACTTTTTTTAAACCAAAATTTCAGATCAACCCATCATTCAGTTTCTCTTGAAAAAACTTTCTTAAGGGGCTTTCGTACTGAATAGATTTAGTAATTTAGTTATAGGAACTAGCCATTAGGATAGTTCCCCTAGAACTAATTTCTCCTCCGGGCCATATTTCTGGTTGCTTTCGCACCGGAAATAGGAACTCTGAAGCGGCCGTCAGCGGCGTCTTTAAGCGCGGCATTTACAAACGCAAAAAGATGCCATGATCAGAGCTGTTTTTGTGTGTCGTGGTTTTCGTGAGCAAAAAGTAGGCTAAGAGGTGAAATCTCTTATGACAACTTTCAGTATTACATATCGAGGCTGAGAAAAGAACACAACCCTGCAGACAACAGGTAAGTGTTTACATGGCTTTTTAAAAATGCCGGGTACCAATGTTTTGACATGCGTTTCACCAATCATGTGCACTTACATCACTGATAGTTCCTATAGTGCTGGTTTAGACCCTACTTTGAAAAGCTAATTTAGTTCCTCCAAAAGGACTTCTTAGAACTAAAATCGTTCTTAGTTCCTGCGGCGCAAACACTCCAAAATCTGGGTACTTCAGCCAATAGTTCTAGGAACTATGAAAAAGTTCCTCTGGTGCGAAAGCCCTTTTATATAGTAAAAATGCATGCCTTGTAGTTAAATTAAAATTCAAGATTCATTTTAAAATTCAAAATAAATTTTTTTTTTTTTTTTTTTTTACTAAATTATTATAATTTTTTTTACCTGCTTAAATTGCAATTCTGCATCCTATTTGGTACCTTATATCAAATTAATTTTGGAAGTTAAATGATTTCCAATTCTGTTCTGAATGTCGTGTCGTGTTTAGGAGGCGGGAACCGGCGAACATTCAACGTAATTTTTAATCAAATAAATAAGCAAACAATAAAACGAAAGTAAAATGGCTCACACAAACATAATAAAACAACATAAAATCCAGGCCTGGTCCTCTCTCGCCCTTCACTGTCATCGCTCTTCTTTTATTTTTCCGGAGCTCCTCTGTGAGAGATACGAGACCGGTGCACTGCGCAGCTGACGCTCACTATCACTCGCGCCGTTCCCTCACGGCTCTCGCCCGCCCTGCTCGTCACAACCCTCTATATTTCATGTGCCTGATCTGACCCTCCATTCCCATTTAAATAATAGCCCTGATTTTTTTTTTTTTTTGACTCATTTGATAATACAGCCAACAACCACTAAATCTTACTAGTCTTATGTATATAATGTGCAGCATATAGTATGCCAAACTAGTGTTGTTACAGTACTGGAATTTCTAACTTTGTGATACAATAACTTGAAAAATAATAATATTTGAAACTAATTTCAATACTATGGGGAAAACTGCCATACACATACCACCATACAGATGACTTATCATCTCATAATTTTTCGATAATTTGGGTAATTTTCTTGTAATAGCTTACATGCAGCACAGGGAGGCTATATTTGAATAATTTAATTATATTTATAAAAACAAGTAAACGGTTGGTAATAAAATAAGAACAAATAAACATTGCAAATGATAGCGCAAAAAAAATACAATAGAATTAAGAGAGAAATTAAATAAACATGGCTTTAAGTTTTTCAGGTGGGTCTAACCGTAGTATTCAGGTATGAAATACTGCAGAATTGAAAGTAGTCAAATGTAAAATAACACTGGATAGTTTTGACTATATAAATTAAATGCAGATTGATGCAATTAAAGTGGCAAAAGTTATTCAGTCAAGAGCAGTGAGTGATTTTCTCTGTCTATTGTTCACTGATTACCGTTACAGACAGCAGCAGGTTTATTGGGCAGTTAAGAGCTTTTGTATGGATCCAATATACTGTTACACAACATACATTTTCTCTCAACTATTTATGTTTCAAAACAGACTGCATTTACTTGAATACTTGGCAAGACTTTCATTTTGGCATAACTTTGTATGCATTTGACCATGTAAGCATAATAAGCGACGACAAGGTCCATTTGTTATTCGTAAGCTGTTTGATGGGCAGCTTGATGAGAGCGCTAATTATATAGATAAGCGATAGGCGCGCTTTTGGTGTGAGGGCAAAACCTGCAGGAATGATAAATTTTGTACAATACAAACACTATTCAGTTGGAGTGAATGAGAGGAGCTGGGTGTGTGTCAATTCGCTGTCAGAGAGAAGAGTGAGAACGCACAGCTGGTATCAGTGTATTGAAACTGCAGAAAGGGAGTATTGGAGCCGTTATAGATAGTGCAGTATCAATACATATCGAAATAGTGATATTTTGACAACACCATGCCAAACATAGTCCTAGTGTTCCTTTGTACTTGTCCACAATTTGACCTTTACGAGCAGGTCAACTGTGGCTATTTTTATTAAGATTCAGACACACACTCTGTGAATGAGGATTCGATGTGGATCATTGCCATCGGTTCAGTTTGATTGAGTAGCTTGTAGAGAGTCACAGTGATTGATGGAGCTACTCTCTGTGGTGCAGGAAAGGTCAGAGTTGGGTTTCAGCGACCGTCCCGCATACTATAACAAGCTCGCAAGCTCACCTTCTGTCTAGTCTGCACATGTGACCGTCCCCACCCCCATCCTGCTGGAGCTTTCTGTGACTCATCCTGTACTGACCCTGCGCAGCCACTCAGTCAGAGAGGTCAGAGAGAGGGCAGCCTCCAGGAAGGTGACCCTTGCAGCCCTGGGGCACAGGGTGAGGCAAACTTTGCTGACCTTCTGCTGGGAGAAGCAAACTGAGGTGTTACATATGTTCAGGAATAGCATGAGTAGAGACTGGAAGTGACTTTTGGATTTGCGGCCTGCATTTCCCTGTACAGAAGCTTTATAAGCAATGCAAAGTTTATTGCATTAGCAAATTTGTTATCAGTTTTTTGGGGTGAGATGTTATTTGTGCTCAGCGACTAAGAGATTATTCATGGAAAGTGATGCTTTAGTTCCTGGCCCCTTGTCTTGAGGCATAGTCACATCGTTTCATTGCTTGAATGCACTTTTCTCATGTCTCTATCCATATGTGCACCAGCACACACATCCGCTCCCCGTGCATTTTTCCTCTTCTGTAAGCCCTGCTCACAGTCAAAGCTCAGATTCTGTAGCCTTAAGCCGAGTCATGAAATGTTTTCTGACGTCATTTTGCGTCAGCTTCACAGAGGACTGAAGTATTTATGACTCTCCTAATAGTTGACTAACAGTGTTTCCATTCAGTCCCATTGCTGTTAGTCCAAGAAGCTTCTGCTGAGATCCGATTCACCCGTATGTATCCAAGCGCCTCATCTCCTGCACTTACGTGCTAGTGGTACTACTACATAACTTGTAGGGGTTATGGAGGACCATTGTCAACATTTGTGTATGTGTGTGTGTGTGTTGAATTTGAATAGATGAATTATTAGCTGTAGATGTGGTTCTCAATCTTTTTGACTCCAGGGCACCTCATTGTCCACAACAATATTCAAAAGCCCCGTGACTTTTCCAGTTTTTCATTACTTACTAGATAATGATTAAAGAAAAGGATTTTTGAAAGTACAATTGCTCACAATTTTTCCCCGATGATAAAATATTTTAGAGCTTGGCATAACAACATAACAAAATATCGTAATTGATCATAAAAATGTCCATGGAGTTATAAGATTTATGAAATTTAGATTTTTGTTTGATTTTGGGTTAGAGCTTTGTCAAAATCTTTTGTATTTGTTAAATTAAACTGTTATTGATTTATTGTATACGTTAATTGCTTAAATTGTACTGTCTTTTAAATACAAAAGTGACAGGTTTAATGACCTTTGAAGTCTGCATCATTGAATATTATTTTTCTGTTTATTACTGTGAAGCTGCTTTGTATAATATTGTTTCAAAACGGTATATAAGTAAGGGTGACTTGAGATGAATCTCACAAAAACATGTCCAGGTCTCATATCTGTGCTTGGCTGGACTTTGGATGTAAATGTCATTGAAATTGTCATGATTGTCACACGGGTTACTTTTTCCTATTAATTCTTCTTTAAAACTATGTTCCTGTCTGAATTCGTGTTATTGATGGAGTCAGCCTGGATCAGAGCTTTTTTCGTAAATAATATTTTATTATTTCCACAGTATTAGCTGCTTGACTGCGAAGTCCGAAGACAATCAGGGCAGATTAAGGGAGTGTTGTTTGGTTTTCAGTTTCATGTGTGCACTCTCCCTCAAACCTTATTCATTCATTTAAACCATTAAGGTGTACAGTTACATATAACTATAGTTGTCAAACGGTCTCTGACGTGAGGCATTGAGAGAACAGGCAAAGCAGCATTCCAGTCTCGGAGCATTCCTCACCACCATGCCAATGACTGCAGGGATGTCATTTATATCAGCAATCATAAATGCCCACAGTTACACCAGAAACTAAAACTAAATTGCTCTTATTGTTGTCAGTGAAGCTGTGAACATGAAGTGCTCATCTGTGGCACAGTGACAGCTAACTATACATTTCTGTTTTCTTCTTAGATTTTGTAAATGGTGTGTCATTGTTGACGATATAGCAGAATATTTGCCAGTTGACACATTTCTACGGTATATACCACCAAACCGCCCAGATCTAGTGTGTGTGTGTGTGTGTGTGTGTGGCCCGTGATGTTTTTTGCCATCAGAGAGTTAGAAGAAGAGCCAGATAAAAGTGTGCTTGATAAACGAGTGTGCGACTCCCACCGTTCCTCTGATGGATGATGCAAGAGAGAAGGGAGCCTCCTCCCCTTGAGAGAGAATACAGAAGGTCTGCGACTGCCAAGGTGCTCAGCGGTGCAGAGCAGGGCTCCCAGAGCACCTTGGGAAATGACAGATTTTTGCAAGCAATCGATAGTCTTCTCTCCAGCAGCCTAACTTACCTCCTGTGGTTGCTCAGGCTATTAATCCGGGGCACTGTAATTTCCTCCTGAAAGCTCCTCGAGGAGGAGGAGGAGGAGCAGACAGGAGTGGAGTCGGCTCTAAACTGCAGCCTTTAGAGGGCCAAAGTGTGGGTGACGTGACAGAGATTTGTCTTTGAAAGTTTTCCCTCACAAATAATATACTCTGCAAGCTTACCAACAAGCTTTAATAAATGCTCTGTAGACAAATTGCACCATAACGGTAAGGAAATGAGAGTTGCAGCAGTACCTAGTCTTACTTCCTGTCCTCATCTCCTTCTCTTTGATTTTCTCTGTTTGTTTGTTTGTTTCCATTTCCTCTTATTAATGTCTCTCTGGCTGTCTACTGTTATGTGTACTTTACGACCGGCACAGCAATCGGTGGGCAGAACGAGTTTGGGGGAAAAGTAAGAGCAGTTGACAGGGGTGTAGGAGTCAGAGGACGTGATGCGTGGGGCAGTTAGCGAGAACATGTCAAAGTGGTTGTAATGTCGAAATGGTGGTTGTCAAAAGTTATGTAAGGCAGAGATATCCAAACACTCAATATGATTTATTGACCGCTATGTAGTCCCTCCTTAGATTTTAAAAGAACCAATTTATGTGTTTGAACCGTTTAATGCATGCTTGCAGAATAAAAATAATTTCTTTCAAAGAAAAAAAATCTTTTCAATAATAGTGTATTATGTTTATGTATAGCAGCAATGTGAAAAGTTTAATATTATTAATCAACTTCTTTATTCTTTGTATTAGACTGAGCATTTAACTTGTTTGTTCGAGCTGAAATTGGCAAATGGATTGCTGATATGATTACAGAAATTTATAGAGATAAAGTAACGAAAAAAATAGCGATTTTGCAAAACACCATGCAGATATTCATCCTGTCATGTCCGAGATCATATTCTCCCCTAAAGCTTTCACAGTTACAGAGAAGTCTCCTGCAATCAGATCAGTGCTCAGATCAACCTCCTTCCTGTTGCACACACCACCGTTGCTAGTGGAATATTTCTTCATGTGTGACACTTGCAGGAAACATCATGTTGTAAATATCAGAAATGTCCCATACGTGGTAATGCTCACAGTGAATTACTGTGCGGTTAATGAGAACATTATTGTTAATGAAAAAATTGCATGCCAGATTACTTATAAAAGTACATAAGGTATAAAATCTGTTTTATCTGTTCTGACATTGACGTTCTGTTGGTAGCAGTAACTCATTTCAACCGTTTCGTCTTCATCTTTCAGGACGGCTACTACTCGCACCGGCCAAAGGAGAAAGTCCGCGTGGACAGCAACAACGAGAACTCCGTTCCCAAAGACTTTGAGAACATAGACAACAGTAATTTCGGGGCACGTTCGCAGACACAGAGACTTGCGCCCGGCAAGCACAAACAAGGCCTTCTGGAGAAGGCGCATGCGCAGCAAAGCCTGAGCAAGAACTCTAATGAGGTCATTCAGTATGCACAGAACAAAGGTGGCTACAATCAGACGCGCACCGAGCTTCGCCGGAAGGCCGATCCCACCCTTCATCCACAGCAAACCCAGCAGCACCGGCACCACCTCCAGCAGGCCAAGCGATCTGCCACACCCACGGCAGACATCAAATACGACCAACCGCCCAAATGCGAGATCAGCGGCAAAGAGGCAATCTCCGCCCTTTCTCGCGCCAAGACAAAGGAGTGCCGGCAGCAGATAGTGGAGGTTTACTGCCGCCACAAAGAACGCCACCTCATGCCTGAGAAAGTCACCCGTTATTGCCCGGTAGAGGGTAAGTAGACCCTCTTTACACATCATATTCCATGTTAAAGACCTCATAAAATCAAAATTGGAATTATGTGGCTTTTAGTCCGTGCTTATTAGCGTTGAAGCCATTGCTACTGGACATTAATAAAAGGAAGCATGAAAATTCATCCTAACTATTTTGCATGTTATGGACCCTATTTTGAACGACTAATCCATACAAGCGTTTCAATTTATTTATTTTTAAATTGTCCTTATGATATTTAATCAAATATCATCACTCTTACGGTCAAAACAGACTTCTCTCAGAGACCGTGCTTCTCCAGTGCTTTAGTACATTTTTTTTTATGTATAATCCGTTACATTCTGTAGATATGTCATTACTTCCATTAAAACACATTTAAGTCTTTCGTTTCCAGAAAAACGTACCAAAATATCGATTACTCATTCTACATCCTACACTACATCTACTCTCTAGAAAGAAAATGTCTCAACCCCTCTGCAACTGACTAGCAATAGCAAATGGTTCATTGTTGAAACATAACTAAAGCCTTAAATGAAAAAAAAAAGTCACATTTCCTGAACAAACTTCCTGTTTAAAAAGGAAGCATGTGTCCACCGGACAGAAAACTGTGCTTGTTGGGTCTTTAACTCAATGTAATGGCGTTTTCTTTTGGGATAAGGACTAATTATAATCATCAACCTGCAGTGGCATGAAGGGAAACATTAGCTGGGGTGTATGGGAATTTAGGATAAATAATGCTCAAAATAATGATAGTTGTCCCAAATTAATTGCCTTCTTGTCTTTTGGAGGTTTATGGAAGTAGTGTATTAAGAGTCACAGGACTGGTAACAGACATTCACAGCACTTGTAATTACAATCAGAGACAGGCTGGAAATGAGATTCTGGATTTCCGCACGAGGTTAGACGGATGTAATTGCTGCACGTTGTCTTTTTTCCCCTCTCCATCTCCCATAGCTGACTACAGAAAACATATTCATGCAATTATGCAGTGCTCAGTCATCTGCACACAAATCAGGGCTATGGATGCGTTCAAATAGAACAGTGACAGATCTTCTCAGGGCTCGGAGCCTCTGCCTAGAGAAACTTCCGGAAACCAGAATGGGTTTTGACAGATATGACAGGGACATCACCACAGAGACATCAGTCTGGGACATGTGGAGGCTTTAAGGGGGTGGGGCGGGGCAAGAACGTGTCTATTTCCAGCAAGTACAGTAGACCGACCAAGCCACATGGATGCTGTTTGAATGTATTTATAAACAGTAATTGCATTATGTGGTAACAGACAAAGACTTCGATGGCAAACACGTGAGTGGTTTGCCTCAGTGTTGGCAATTAGCACAGAAGCAACATAAGTTTGAACCAAATGGCAGGTTTTTATGAAGATTGTTGGATGAATTAGTTTCAAATGTGGTCCAGGCTGTTGGTCATGAGGAATCTGCGCATTTTCTCGGTTGACTGTTGAGAGAGGTCTGCAGAATAGATTTACCGAACTGAGTGTTACCAAAGTTTCTAAACTTGGTGGCCCTTCTTGGCTGTTTATTTACAGCCAAGAAAAATTGACATTTTCAAAGCTCTTTGTGAAGATTACTTTTCTAAAATTTGATAACAGTGATATTATGAAATTAGTCTCTGTAGAAAAACTATAATGTTCAGGCCAGTCCATGCATTTAAAACAAGCCATGCTTCTAACCGAAAGTTAGACTTTTTTACTGAAAGGATCTATTCTATTTTCTTTATATATATATATATATATATATATATATATATATATATATATAATATATATATATATATATATATATATATATATATATATATATATATATATATATATATATATATATATAATATATATTTATTTATTTATTTATTTATTTATTTATTTATTTATTTATTCAGCAAGGATGCATTAAATTGATCATCATCAAATGACATTAAGGACATAACATTACAAAAGATTTCTATGTTGTTATTTTAGACTTTCTATTCATTAAAGAATAGAAAATAGTTAAAAAGAGAATAGAATACAATAGTTATTTTAAATTGTAGAAATATTTTTACTGTATGTTGATCAAATAAATGCAAACTTGAGAGACCTCTTTCAAAAACAGTAAAAAAAAAAAAAAAACACATTTTTGGTATTGGTAAGTGTGTTTCTTTTAAATTTAACAACAAAGTCCATTAACACTGTGTTTAACTTGCAGAAAATTCTTACACCGTAGGCCATCAATGTGTAATGCTCGTAATGGAGCGGTATCGGAAAGATCTTGGAGCGAAAGGCAACAAAGATGCTCCAACTTTGAAAATGCTCACCGCTTCAGGCAAAATCGCACAACTCTGTTTCTATTCCTAGATTTTTAACATGGAGTACTCTGACAGAAGGGCCAGTGTTTCACTGAGAACATGTAGGAAACAAAATGAAACATAGGGACAGATGATGGACAGGCCAGTCCACACCCCATAAAGACAGAGGACACTGTGGAGTTAAGATGGTGTAATTGCCTTTAATAAAGAACCTTCATTCCTTTTCCAGCCTCCACCCATCCAGGGTCAGCCAGGTCCTCCCTGAGGGCTAGGAGCGGTGCCTTCTCCTGCTTTCCTTCAGGCTCCGTCACAGGGTCTGGCAGACCAGTGCAGTTCAGGACAGCAACGACAGGCTCAACTCTCAGATTATAGTCATTACCCCCTCATGGCCCATGTCTTCAGTCGGCATGGCCTTATGCCAAAACGTAGTGCCTTCAGTGTAATTTCATATGAGCTTTTAAAATTAACCTCATGGCCTGTAATGAGTAATTCAGCTTGCCCTTCTTTAGAAGTGGCTAGCTATACCATGACATGGAGAGAAGTCCGCCATGTATTTATTCTGTGGGCATTTTTAGAAAGCCACAAACGACCGAAGCTCAGCCCTTGTGGTCTGCGCCAAGCTATTTGTGAATGCTGAATATATGTCTGAAGGAAAGCGGGGATGGTGTCTTATATCAGCCATTGTGGAGATGGTATCACTGAAACACTTATAGGCCAATAGGTGATCATGTGGTGGATTGCTGCGGTTCTGGATTCTGGCGTTATAGCCATTTCTCGGATGGATTGAGGTGCCCTCAACTCGGTTTAGGTGTTACAGAGGTTCATCTTTTTCATCTGAGACCATTGAGGGATACTCTCAATGACACAGTCAGTTTTTGAGAGTGACGACTGTATGTCTCCTGAATTTTCTGTTCAAAAAAGCGAAACAGTATTCCCACAATATTCATGAATAATATCTGTAACCATATTGCTTTTAGCTCATTTCTAGCTTTATTTTAGCACCCTTTAACCTCTAAAATTTGATCACAAGAAATAAACAGTGACCATATTAACCAAAACCAGTGAAAACTTTTTATGAAAGCCATTTTCATTGTTCAAATGAAAAATCTACACTACCGTGTGGATGAATATGGTTGCCCTACTGCTCATAAAACACTCACTACTAGGCTTAAAGCCTGGGACACACAACAAGCTGACTTCAAAGAACTTGCAGCGATGAAAATCGATAGTGTTGTCACTTCGTGTCTACTGCGTCTGGACCTAACACAGTCCAGCACAGACTACAGCCGACTGTGAACTAGCATGTGCGTTCTGCATGTAACGAATTAACTGTCTATATCAGCAGGTAATAATAGTCTATATTCGTCATTCAACAGAGAAACCGAAACAAGGATATACAAGATAGATGGAAAGGATCTTAAGCTGACAAAGCTGAAGATATTACTGTCGTTTTACCATTAATAGACACAGTACTTCCTTGAAAATAAATTCCAGCACAGTGCTACAACAACCATAATGAAATGATTCTTCACAATAGATAATAACTCTGTTAGTGAGCTACATATGGCAGTTTATCGGTTCACTTTACTCACATGTAAAAACGTCAGCTCCACATCACCATTACAACATTTCAAATCCCTCAGTTCTCTCCATTTTTAATGTTGATCCTTGTTTTATTACTATGAGATCTTTCGCATTCTCTTTTAGCCAACAGAAGCTCCTCTGTTCAGCGTTTGTTTTAACGGGTGATTCCCTGGAGTTTCAAGGTTTAGCTGCTCCATGTCAATTTTTCTCGCTCATTGTGACAACACACACTATAAAAGCGTCAAAGTAGCCAGAGAAACATGCAATGCCTTTTCCTGTGAAAACCATCCCACTTGGTCTAAAATAGAAACGCTTAAAAGTTACCAAAGTGAATCAGGGTCAAGACAGAAACATGTTTCACAAGAAGTATTGATGATATACTGACTCATGTAAATTGTTCATTTTTAGAATTGTTAAAATTGTTACACAGCGCACTTTTTAACTTTGCTCTTCACATTAATATTGTGATTATTACAATTTAAAATAACTGATTTATGTTTGAAAATGCAATTTATTCCTGTGATGTCAAAGCTGAATTTTATGGGAAAAAAGCTGAATTATTGCCCTTGAATTCATTTCTGATAACTGACACCCTAAATATGTTTTATGTCTAGACCTGGATAAATTAGTCTTTTGAGTGCATTTTGGCTAATGTGTGTGTGTGTGTGTGTGTGTGTGTGTTTGCACAGGCAAAGTGAATGTGAACGTGCATTGGGAGGAGGACTCGATGGAGACTGTGCCTGCTGTACCAGTGCGGATAGCCTTCATGTTGGTGGTCCATGGACGGGCCTCTCGCCAGGTGCAGCGTCTCTTCAAGGCCATATACCACACGTCTCATTTCTACTACATTCATGTGGACCAGGTATGTCTTCAACACGACACAATTTTTTATATTTGTAAAATGGTGAGAATATTCTGAAAAGATTGAGCAGCAGTATATATATATATATATATATTTTTTTTTTTTTTTTTTTTTTTTTTTTATATATATATATATATATGTGTGTGTGTATGTATATATGTGTATGTATATATATATATATATATATATTATATATATATATATTATATATATATATATATATATATATATATATAAATATATGTATGTATATATATATATGTGTATATGTGTGTATATATATATATAAATATATATGTATATGTAAATAAGCTAATTAACTAGTTGGTTGTTGAGTGACTAGTCAACCATCTCTGAGCAATAGTGGGGGATGGGAAGAGAGCAGGATACTGGGTAAACAGTAAGCTCCAAACCACTCCATTCAGTAAGCTGTTTCAAAAGCCTGATGGAGGATTATTAAAGAGCCATACTTCAGTGTCTTTCACACCATTTACTCTCTCAGCTTGGCAAGTGATAGAGTGTGAACATGAAAGGCTGTTTGTTCACACACACATAACGCTACATCCCCCCTCCCTTAATTACACACATACAGAAATACACTTAATGAGCTACTTGAATTTATGGCAGGAATGCGTAGGGTGAGTACGCTGTCTTGTAATTTCGAAAGAGCAGGATAAAGAGCTGCTTTTCAATCAGTCCATCATCGTGGAGACAAGCTTTATGACTCCATAAAATGCGTTAAAGGAGGGGTGGTGTAACAGAAAACACACAGGTGATCAAAGACTGTGATGTGTATATCTCAAGAAGAACGTAGTGCTTCACACGTGCATGCCAAGTTTGTCACAAACACTATACTACAAAAAATTATTTTTTTTTAAAGGTTTTTGTCTTGTTTTTTAATAAAATATCTAAACATCCCTAAAACAAGACTTGTGTTCTTGAGAAGTAAGCTTGTGTTAGTTAAATAGCATAATCGGCATAATCCTCTCTAATTTTAGGGATGCACAATATATCAGTACATATTGGGAATGGGCAGATATTAGAGAATTTTTAAAACATTGTTAGACATTATTGGATGTATATCGTTCGAAGTAGTATTGAATATTAATATCTGGAATTTATCGGTTATTGGCCAAAACATAAAAATAATTCTCTTCTATCAGACAGTATTATATCTGTGCATCACTGCTAAATTTTCTTAAACAGTTGGGTGTAGGTTTGTACACGGTAACTGAAACTAAATGCCACCTGACTGTTTGAAAAGCCCTCATCCACTTCTTTCTATCCGTTTTTCCCCACAAGGTGCCCTTAGTGGATGGTCAGGCTGTTTATCTCATGATAACGCCGATCACGTTTGACTGACTGATCCCAGATAAAGTTTTCAGGCTCCAAATTAAGCAAAGCCTGTCTTTTTTCACCCTGCAGCGATCTAACTACCTGCACAGGCAGATGGTGGCTCTGGCTCACCAGTATCCCAACGTCCGGGTCACACCGTGGCGCATGTCAACGATATGGGGTGGTGCCAGCCTGCTCACCATGTATCTGAAGAGCATGAAGGACCTGCTGGCCATGCGAGATTGGTCCTGGGATTTCTTCATCAACCTGAGCGCTGCTGATTACCCAATCAGGTGAGTGTTAATTTTTTCTCATTACTCTTCTTTTAACTGATTATTCTGTTGATATCATTTGCGTTGCTTGTTTTTTTTTCATTGTTTTCTCTCAGGAATGATTCGAGTTTATTGGTTGCCAGAGAGAACAATTGAGTTAACACCTGACTTGCGTCTAGCTGTGGGCTGTTGGGAGATTAGTTCCAAGCAATGTCACAATTTAGTTTATCAGGGGATTATGGGTAATTGAGTTCACCATTGGCTGTTTGATCTGGTGTCAACAAGCTTGATGCTTCATAGAACTGTTGAGGGATTACATTTAAGCGTCTTGTGGAGATTGTACTTTTTTTATTCAGAATTAGCTCAATTTAATTATGACAGGGCCACAACACCAAAGCAAACCAAGGAACTTTAAGTCTACCGCAAATGTTTTTCACGTTTCAGGAAAGTAAAATAAAAGACTCCAGTATTTCAGTGTCTCATCACATTACCTGTAACTCAAAGTGGCATTTCTGTCTGTAAGCCGAACTGTGTCTGAAGATTTGAATTATCACCGTGATAAATGCCATTAGTGTGCATAACTCTTCAGTCCATAATGAGAGCAGGATGAGAGGTTGAGTAACCCAGCTATTCCCCCGGCTACAATCAATACTACAGCCATGTCATTTTCTGCAGCCCTCAGAAATCAGGGTGTTAGAGATCGATACGGCCGTGTGATGAATTCTGGCCTGTCCCGTACAGCCGTTCAAGGTTAATCCTGCCTCTCTATCACTCCGTCGCATGCCACACCTCCAGACCAGAGATGGAACTTAGCTGTGAGCCAAAGCCCCTTTTAAAGCGGAACATCAAAGAAAAATAAAATGATTCTTTTCATCTCTAGCGTAGAGTCGCGTTCAGGTGCAAGCTATAAGTAGCCTGTCAGTGTGTGTGTGTGTATGTAGTGCAGTGATGTAGTTGCTATCATTTGTATTATACTGTGCAGAAACACCATTTCTCTAAAACATGAGGACAAATCGGTCCATTAAGGAGCCCGATCCGGCTCCTCCGGTTGTGGTGATGGAGAGTTATTTCTCAGTCCACTATCATAACAGAAAAAGGGGTCAGCAGAGTGGAAGCTATGAAGAAAATAACTTCAACAAAAGATAAGAAGAGTGCTAAGAAGAGTCATTGGAAAGTATCTAAAGTATGTTTTAAAAGTATGCTTATTTACTCTTAATTAAGGGTTGTTACCACAAAACGTCATTCTGTTTCATTCTGTCTGTGGAGTTAAAGTGCAGCAGTAGGACCACACGATATTTCAAAATAAAATTGACATTGCAATATGGCTTAGTGTCATTTGTCAAATTAAAAAATAATAATAATAATAATAATTCAGCCCTAAAAGGATGGCTTGCACTCAAAAAAATGTCTTCAGTCTTTTCCTGCTTTTTAAAATATTTTTGTTTAGCACTCCCCCAAAATCACCCCACTAATTCTAGAATGCTTCACCCTATCTAAACATAGCTATTCAAGTAATTTAGAGAACATTCCATATTTATTCAAATCAAAATGTATATACACCATTACAAACTTTAATTTGAAGCAAGAACGAATTAGAAAATCAAACAAAATGGCAAAGGTTCAAGACTGTGTACTTAACGGCTTTAATGAGAAGAGCTACAAGTCCCATCAAGCCTCGCAAATGACATAATAGAAATTAAAGACGATGTGAAAGAATAAAACAATTGATTTAAAGATGCTTATTATATACAGAGAAATTATATATTTTCTTTATTGCAAAATATGAAAATCCATGAGTTTTTAGTGATTACAGTGAATAATTTGTGTTTTTAGTGTTTTACTTTTTATTCCATTAGACAAAATAAACAGAATTGTAATATCTGTTCATTCCTGCTAAATTCTTAGATTTATGCTTAACTTTTTACCAGTGGGGTAAGAATTACATTTTAATTATTTGAAAACCCCTATTAACTTATGCAATTTTGCCTCTCAAGTAAATTGATCTTATTTTAATGGTGTTTAGATAAAACTATATTTTATGTTTATAGCAAAACATGCATATTATACATACAAATATTTAAGGACGGGCACTAAATTTAGTGCTATTTACTTGTCGCAGTTCTCCGATTGGTTTAAATTTAAAAAGAAGTTAGCAGGCTGATTGCTCCAACAAAAGCATATAGCATCCATCAGCAACCTCATAGCGCACAGTAGTTCTGTCTTTATAGGTTTGTTATCTTTAAAGTTATAGTCAAAAATCAATTCCCCTACGGAGAAAATGAACGGGATTTTTACTTGTGGTATCCAACTGTTGCACTGTATTGCTGTAGGTTAAAGATCTCCTCTAATTGGACAGAAGTGAGCACAGATTGACCGATCCATTAGACCTCATCTCAATTTGGCCAGAGAGACATGAAGGGTTATCATCCAGACATTCAGGTTTTTTTTGTTTGGTTTTTTGTTTTTTCTCATTCTTGCCACCAATGGCTTTGACAGAGAAACCGAGTCCGAGACAGGAAGTGAGGTGAGACGGAGACAAAGCCACAGACAATGTTCGAATGCACGCCTGACTTCCAGTTTAGAGCCACAGTGTGTTTGCTGACACTGCAGACTTCACTCGGCTTCGTCGCGGCTGCTCCCATTACCGACTAATTGCGTATGACAACGCGTGTTATAGGTCCTGGGGGGACATCTTCAGTGTTGGCCTTCCTAAAGACCTGTGCACAGCCCTTTCCCAGAACGCTTTGTCCACATGTCGTGACTGCTGTGCCGAGGGATGTGCAGTACCTGTGTCTGGTGACTTAGCCGCTTATTTTCCCCTCTAATTCCCTCCTGATGTCCATCCTTCTGCATGGATGCCTGTGAAAGGGGCTGACAAAAAGCTCTCTCCTCTATAGGCGAGGCTGGACGCCAGGGGCGGAGGGCTCTGTTACACAGTGGCTTTGTTTGGGAGCACCAGGCTCTTTTCTTCCATTTATCCACACCATCTTGCTCTTTTTCTCCGGCCCTGTTTTTAAGTCAGTGCAGCTGTATTTATAGCCTTTTCATGAAGAGAGAAAAGGAGAAAACAATGAGTCTGGATTCTGTTGTTCTGCTCTTTCCATGTGGTCACATGGACTCCATGATGCCCTCTTCTGGAATGGAGCAGCTCAGCAGACAGTTCGGAATAGATAACTAGGCTTACTAAATACTATGCCGTATATACTGTATTTTTTAAAAAAATAAGTTGGCATTATTCCATTATAAACTCTTTATAGAGCAGGATTTTTCATCTTGAAAAAGTGATTCTTAATCCAGTTTTATTTTAAAGAAATTTCAGTCCAATAAATAATTACTCATCAAGAAAGAAAAAAAAACCTAAAAAAAAAAAAAAAAAAAAAGCGTCACATTGTGGTTTGAGGTATACCATGCATATATACTGCAGCAATAATAAGAGTAGTATGACTGTATGCTATAAAGCTGGGCAGTATGGCCAAAAATCATATCTCTGTATTTTTTGGCTGAATGGCAATATACATATAGATTCTACTTTTTTGTATTTGGATGGGGGAAAAAATCATTTATTTTAAAAAATGTAATTTCACATCCTGCCCAATTACATTTTTATACTGAAAAGGACAATTATTAAGGCTTTATATTAAGCTATTTGACTAGACGCCATAACTATGTCTGTTATTTTGAAGCCCTTAATATAACGCATGTCTCATGTTTATAACATTCTCAGATGCTCCTGTAATATCAAACTAATGTATAACGATATAAACAGTATTGTCTCATCCTATGTCATTTATAAAAATGTATCAATATACCACACAAACTCAAGATACCGCCCAGTCCTAGTATGCTATTTTGTACATAACCTTCAATTACAGTCTGCGTGTCTCTAACAATGTTCAGAATGGAATACTAGTGTTCTGCCTCATCCATACTGCACCATATAATTATTACAGTATATCAATAAATGTGCATTATGCAATAAACTATCAAACTGTACTATGACACATGATGCCACATGACCTCACTATGTTGCATGTTTAATTCAGACTTCAGTTATTGGAAATGAATATAAATATAAACTACCGTTAACATGAATGATAAGTTTTATTCAGATTTAAAATTACAATTTGATGATATGCCACTTTTAACATTAAACTCTCCCATTGATTTTCATTTTTAGAATGTTCATGATTCCTGTCTAACTGTAATTTGCGTACTCTATGGTGATTTGGTCTTATATTATTTAGCATAAGCAGTAAACATTTCAATTTGTTCTTTGCTACATTGTTGCCACATGACTTCACAATGTTGCATGTTTAATTCAGCATTCAGTTATTGTTTTGTGTAAAAATATATATATCTTAATTTTTGTCAGTCTGATTGCATTACAGGATGCAGTATTCCTTATGGTTTGCTCTAATGACATATTGTGCAATTGTAGAAGGCCATCCAAGTATTCCATCCCTACAGAAAATGTGCATACCTTGAAAAGACCTCAAAAATAAAGCGTAAACATCCTCTCTCTCTCTCTCTCTCTCTCCTGCTCTCCTGCTCTCCTGCTCTCTCCCTCTTGGACTGATGCTCATTACAATTGCACCGTTTTGACGGCACTGCAGTCAGATTTCATATCTCGCTGGTAGCTCTGATATAGAATACAGCACTCTAATGACCTGAGGTCTGAGTTTAGCCTGCGCAGGGAGTGACTGGCAGCTGTACATGCAGTGAGCACTGGAGCAGTGTTTCATTTCAAATGCCACACTGGGTTACCCATGCTGATCTTTTTCAAACAGTCAAGCAACAGGAAAGACACTGCAGGTCAGAGTGCATTTGTGCATCTTTTTACCACAGTAGTCAAACATTTAATGTGATCTTATAATGAATGGTGGACAATATAGTGCTTAAAGCTATTGAAACGAGATGTGTGAGATAGTCGTCTGTGATTGACGTGTACAGCTGTAGGCATGTTGACGAGCGCAAGTGATGATAGGATGACTGGGTGTTTACTACGGAGCTAAAATTCACATGCAAACATCAACAAATTCACCTTTGCTATTTATTACTCTATGCTTGTGAAGAAACTTATGTTGCCTTTTTTTGGTCGCAGAGTACGACACAATTTTCTTGACTTATTTTCGCAATGAATTCCGATCTGTTCACTTAAAGTAAATTTTCATCATTTCAACCTGAGGTCTTCTTTCTGTTTTTAGTATTTTTATGCGTTATCAGAAGTGAATTATTAGGTTCATAAGAATTTAAAAAGAATATGTAGTGGTTTGGCATCTTTAACATTAAAGGCTCCCAATTACGGTAATTTGCATACAGTACGGTGATTGGTTTTCTTTCTTGTTTATTTGCATGCTGATATAGTATTGTTGATTCTTGTTTACAGTCAAGGTTAGTAACTAAAAACTTGCTGGTTTAATTCCCAAAAATGTTATCCATCAGCCGATGTTTCTCTGAGCAAGGCATTTTTCAAATTCCACCATCCCTGGTATTTTAGCGATAAATAAAGATTTTATTATTCTTTTTATCTTCAGTGTAAAGTTATTTCTCCTCTCCCAGAAGCCTGCAGTGAAAAAAAACAAACATGAGAGAGCAGTGTGTTTGGGGAAAAATGACTAAAAACATTCAGGCAATGCATTGTGACAGGCGGTGAAACAGAGCAGTTGGCATTTGGGGTTAAATCTGATTCTTTATGTGAGCTTGCACCCAGAATCCCTCATGCTCCACGCTCATTTAGACTGTGGCTCATTAGCTTGACTAGATAACTCTGTTAGTTTTTCTCTCTTTCACTTGTTTTCTGTTTTCCCTTCCAACACTTTTGATCTCTCCTCAGGACCAATGATCAGCTGGTGGCCTTCCTGTCCAAATACAGAGATATGAATTTCATCAAGTCTCATGGGAGAGATAATGCTCGGTGAGTGCTGACATGTTATCGTGCTGATGGCACTGAAACACGTGCCAGTCGCACAGAAGGGATGCCTTTTTTATAACTGATAAAAATAAATTTGTAATTTGCATTGTTGATAATTGCCAACAGATTCATCAGAAAACAAGGTTTGGACCGGCTTTTCTTTGAGTGTGACACCCATATGTGGCGACTTGGAGACAGGAAAATTCCAGAAGGCATCTCTGTGGATGGAGGCTCTGACTGGTTTCTGCTCAACCGAATGTTTGTGGAGTACGTCATCAACTCTCAGGACGACCTTGTGACCAACATGAAGCGTTTCTATGCGTACACGCTACTACCTGCAGAGGTGAGACGCCAAAATATCGAAATCATTTTAAAGAAGTAAAAATTGTGTTCTCATTTTGAACATAAATCTAAATAAACGTATGAGTGAAGTTTACGTTTAAAACAAGGGGGGAAAAAAACAACATTCTGTGATTAATTACTCACCCTCATGTCGTTAAAATCCTTTTGTTCTTTTTTGGAACACAAGTGAAGATCTCTTTGAAGATCTCTCTCTGAGAGATTTCTGTCCTTTCATAGACGGCCTACGCAACTGACTCTCTGACGCTTCAAAAAGGTTCATAAAGAGACTGTAAAACTAATCCATATGAATTGAGTGGCTTAGTCCACATTTTCTGAAGAGACACAATCACTTTATATGATGAACAGTTATGGATTTTCAAGCATGTTCGTTTGACGTGTGAGAACCAATGAGGTTCATTCTTGTCTCAAGCAGGTTCTTTTGAGCTTCTGTTTATGTTCACTGATCAATGTTTATGTGAATAAAAGCCTAAATTAAATCTGTTCATCATATAAAGTGATTGAGTCTCTTCAGAAAATTTGGACTAAACCACCCAATTCAAATGGATTCGTTTTACGATCTCTTTATGAACTTTTTGAAGCATCAAAGTGTCAGTTGCGTAGCTGTCTATGGAGGGACACCAAAAAAGATCTTCATTTGTGTTCCAAAGATGAATGAACGACACGAGGATGAGTAATTAATGACAGAATTTTAATTTGGGGGTGAACTAACCCTTTAAATATAAGTTTAATATTGTTATATATTCATGATACAGTATTATTTAGTATAATTCTTATTATAGACAATTTTGCTAATAAATAAATAAATGCTTTTTAAGGCATTTTAGATATTTTTAATAAAAAGAATAATAACGATCAAGAAAATTACTTTTGCGTCGCACAATATTACAATGATTCTGCTACATTAATTCACTAGATTGGCGTTCCATTAATTTTTCTCACTTATTCACCAAGTTTGAAGTTTATGATGATAAATTGAGTAAATTTCCAAGAAGCGAAGCAATGAATTTGCATGGTTTTATTTGCTCATTTGCATTGTGTATTTGCTCATTTGAAATGACTGTGTCAATGTCTTAGTTTTAATGAAGGACTTTTTGCTGTGCCACGGCGAAATTGGATTCTTCGCTCTGTCTAGGTCTAGTTATTCACCGCTGAGATATTGGATATTGTGGCTTGAGAAGGCAATTGGCCCTTTTTTACTGATGTAGACATTTAACACACTAGACCTCCTGACAGGGCTATTCTGTTAGACATCCATCTTCATTTTATCAGATGTCATTATTCTGTTTCAACCTCTTAGTCATCTATTTTCGTCTCTTTCTCTTCACCTCCTACCATCCCTTCCTATTTATCATCCTCTTCCCCGATTCTCATTCTCTCTTCGCAGTCGTTCTTCCACACAGTTCTGGAGAACAGCCCGCACTGCGAGAGCATGGTGGACAACAACCTTCGCATCACTAACTGGAATCGAAAGCTGGGCTGCAAGTGTCAATACAAGCACATCGTGGACTGGTGCGGCTGCTCACCGAATGATTTCAAGCCCTCCGACCTGCCCCGTTTCCAGGTGAGCGTCTTGTACCCTTCCAGTGATGCTCTCAGTCCTCTCGTTGTCCGACTGTATCAGTGCAGCCGACGCTAACAGGAACGGTTCAATGGACCTGATCATTAGTTAAACACTTTTAAAGCCTTTTCAGTGACAGCGCTGACCTCACGCCTGAAGGAGCCCTGCGCCGCGTCCTGTTTAGTCAGAATAAGCACAATAGGCCTTTAATTTACCTTAAACAAACACCTAATAGTGTGAGACAAGCTCTCCAGTCAGTAGCGATTTCAATCGTGATTAGAAATCCAATGAGACTCAACTAAAGAAAAGCCTTGCTAACTCGTGCCTACACAGGGGATCTGTAATTAACTCTGCCCGGCAGAAAAGGACGGTGAGGGATCAATTGCAAGGCAGTCTCTCATCAAAAGGATTCTGGTAGTGAGTCTAGTAGAATAGTGGAATGAGGCTGCGGAGCTTGACCGCAGCAACCAATTCCCTTCTCTCCCCCCTACCTTTGGTCTGGAAGTCTCTCATTAGCCTCCAGTACCGAGTCAATCCTAACGTGGTAATGCCCGACCTTGGTGACTCATTCTCACTACTGTAAATGGAGCTACAGGCCCAGTTGAAATGAGTTTTAAACTTGTCATTCCCAGCTTGGTGATTTTCACATTGCTGGCTGTGTTTTATTTTTTCCATTCTGCGGCACTAGAACTGCAACTTTGCATTTTCTCCCCTTTTTGGTTTTCTCTCTCTTGCTCTATTTACCTCCATGTCGTGTTGCTTGCGGTATGGTTTCACATTAAACGATGCAGTGGTCTACTCAGCAGGCCGTTTCCTCATAAACTCCCTACTGTGCGGTCGTGTGCCAAACCATGACATCATCACCATGTGCCACATCAGGCAGCTTTTTCCATTTTTGTGGCAAAATGCAGCCAATTTTTTTTGGAATTTTTTTTTCCATAATGGTGAATCTTGATGTTATGTTCTAATTGAAGTAACATTTTATTTTACCATCATTTTGGCCCTGTTTTATTTTTGTAAGTAGTGTTTCCTGTTCTGAATGAGGGCTGAAAACAGAGCACAATCATTGCTGTATTTCGAGCGTTGCTAAATGTTTACAGCCACAACTCTATATAATGGAGTCTTTCACAGAGTGTGCAGTTAACTCATTCAGGCCTGTGCTGGGGGAAGGGCCTGTGAGTGTTTAGCGGGTCATTATCACTGAAGGCATACCCATAGTGAGTGTTGAGTAATTATCCTGTGACAATACCTCCTTTCTCACAGACAGCTCTGAAGAAAAAGGACAATGGGAGAAGAAGGGAGGCTTGAAATGTGTCATGGCAGTTCAGTTTTTATCCGAGCATTTCTCACCCCTCACCCCTATTAAGGCCCGAACCATATAAAAGCTTCCTGGACTTGCTTCTTCAAATCGCATTATTAAATTTTTTCCTGCGTTCTCTTCTCTCACATATATAAGTGTTTAAAAAGAACAAATCTCTGAATTTTGTTTTAAGGGATAGTTCCCTTAAAAAATGAAAAATTCATCAGAAAATGTCACAACTTTCTTTTTTTAGTGGCGCACAAGATGGAACTATTTTAAAGCATTATCGTTTTAAGAAAAAATTATTCACAAGTTGAGATTTTCAGTGAATGAACTGTTTATGCATCATTCTTTTGAATCGGATCTTTTCAATCAATCAGTTGATCTGGTTCACAATTATGACTCGTACTGATCTGATTCTTCTGAATTTTTCCTTTTACTGTTCCATGGAATAAAGTCTTACAGGTTTGAATCTTAAATTTTGGGGAATTTTTATTCCTATCAAGGTTTGTGTTTTGATTTTTTTCCATCTTCCAGGATGGTCTCTTAAAAGATGTCTGACAGGGGTCTGCTGTCACCTGAAGATTATTTCAAGCATGAAGGTTTTCGATACCTTTGGTTCTTCTCAGATGTTGTCCCTCTTCTTATCTGTCTTATGTTACACGTGTTAGTCTGCGGGGAGCCAAGTCGGATGTGAATAATAAGCAACACCGCCATTTCATACCAGACATATGCCACTTTGATTTTTATTTTTTGCTGTCAATTATCTCTGGAGAATTTCTGATTCTTTTAGCTTTTTTCCCCTTCTAGCACATCATACTGGATGGTGTGCCACGCTTTTCAGTTTTCAGCCTCTTCGCACTGTCACTATCTCTCGTTCTCTTCCTGTTTCTCAAAGTCTCAGCAGGCTGTCTTGTCTATCAGCGTCTCTTTGTCTTCACACTCACGCTCTTTCTTTCTCTCTCTGTCTTTGTCCCCATCAGCAAACCACCAGGCCCACATTCTTTGCAAGGAAGTTTGAAGCCAGCGTAAATCAGGAGATAGTGAACCAGCTGGACGTCTTTCTGTTCGGGAGTATGCCGCAGGGCACGCCGGGTCTCAAGGCCTACTGGGAGAATGTTTTTGATGAAGAGGATGGTATTCACAGCCTGTCCGACGCACATCTCACTTACTATCATGCCTTCGCCCGATTGGGTCTGGCACGAACCGCCAACTCATTGCAGGGTGACCTCAATGACAACAGCTGCAGGTCAGTATGTAGTACATTGTGTTTTTGTTTTCAATTAGAGCACAAAATTAGTTGCCTAAATATTCAGGATTTTCTGTAAATGACAACAGCTCTAGTCTGAATGTATTGTTTTTAGGAGATTTAACCACATTAAAGTCGTTTTGACCCTTATGATAATTTTGAAAAGCTTGAAAGTTTGTTGAATGGCAACGAGTGGCAGGCACATTTTTGTCAATGGGTTTTATGAAAACACATACAAAATTGTTTATGAAGCGATATTGAATGTTAATGGTTTTGTGCTCTGCAACCAATAATTCATTGCACAAATTATAGTCGGCATAAACTGTTTATCCTCATTGAAAGTGAACCGGTTTTGGTTGTAATTTATTTTACCTCCAGTAGGTTTATTCATAGTTTTCAAGGATTTCAAGAGAGCATCTCATTTGGTTGGCTTCTTACAAGTGACGGATGAATTTGCAACAAAATTACAGTCTGACTGGATGCACAGCCTTTGATGTCTTCACGAAAAATATGTGAAATAGGAAAGTCAATTCAAGATTTTTCATTGAATTGTCATTTAAAATCATATATCAGTTAATAAATAATGTTAATACTGCAACACTTTAGTTTAAGGTCCAATTCTCACTATTAACTGCTTATTAGTATGTATATTACTAAGATATTGGCTGTTTATTAGTGCTTGTAAAGCAGATATTTATTCCTTATTCTGCATGACCATTTTCTACATCCATTAATCCTACCCAATAACTAAATTTAACTACCTGACTAACTATTAAGAAGTGATTAGGAGTTTATTGAGGCAAAAATCATAGTTAATAGTGAGAGTTGGACCTGTTACTGTTTTACTGCATTAAAAACCATTAATATTTCTCCATTAAAACCTTCATAGTAAGTGTATGGATTGTGAAATATTTCAGACATTAGTGTTGATTTTTGATTTAAGTCGAGTAATGACTTTGTTTCCCCATTAGTCTGCAACTCTAGATCAGCCTTTCTAGGTGGCGTCCCACCAATCTCTGCTCTAAATAACTTACACTTATAACTTATAATATATAATAACTGAGTTTATGTTGTCTATGATGACCGAGTGTCATCTTTTTCAAGTTAGTTGTTCCTAACATTTATGTATCCGTTTTTGTTATTGTGGGGTTTTTAACCGTATGTATATTGGCATTCTGGATATTCTGAAAGCTGAGTGCACACTCATTTGTGCTGTCTGCCGAGGGAAGCGCGGTTTTGTTTGATCTCACTTGCAGCAGATCTGAAGTTCCTCAGCTGTCCAAACATCTGCCAGTACTGAGATAGAGAAGAGAGAGAGGGACGGACAGAGCCGAGAGAGGATAAGGGACGGAGTTTGTCAGTCTGGCTGCTGTGTTTATGTGTTTATCAGCGCAGTAATGCCTGGCGTCGCTGCTGTTTCTGTGCGAGGGGAGCGCTGGTGCATTCTGACAAATGAGCCACAGTATTTGGACCCTGCAAAGGGACTCGTCAGGCACAAGGAGGAGGTTGTTGCTGGCCGGTGGGGGTTGGGTGACTGCGCTCAGGGTCCGCGAGTGAGGGAGAGCTCTGTTTTTCGGGGGTTTTTTTGCAGCCCTCTGTGACATCAGCGGTGAGAGGCTGAGGTGGGCCGCTTGAATAGCTGCTCTGTTAGTCCCTGCATGCTGCCCACCTCCTGCGGTGACAGAGGACGAAAGAGGAAGGGGGAGGGCGGCCGCACCGGTGTAAATATTTGCTGTTCTGCTTGTCAGGCAAGCGATGCTGGGATGGAGCACCTCCAGCCAGTGCTGGAATACTGATGAGAGCACGGCAACGGAGCTCAGGGTGGAGATCACTGCAAGAGCAGCCATCCGCTCTGCATGAACGCCTGCGTCTCTATCAGCTCCTGCTGCTCCTCCTTCTGTCTGTCTGTCTCAGTGTCTCACAGCCCAGCACTTCACTCACCTCTCTACAACCCCACGTCTAGAGAAAAATAAACTTCACTCACGATTACAATTTAAAAGTTGAGCTTTTGATTGGCTTAATGTGTCCTTGCTGAATTAAATTATTAATTTCTTTCACACACAAAAAAGCAGCATGTGGCTAGAAGGCTAGAATTAGCTTTCTGTGGGTTTGGAGTGGCTATTAACATTAACATTACAAACCTCTTGAACTGTTCGTTTTGATCAATTAAAATTTTAATGTATCCGTGCAGAATAAAAATATTCAAAGTGATACTTAAAAAAAAACTTACAGACCCCAAACATTTTAACAGAAGTTTGTACTTCAGAAATAATCTAGATTAATTTATGTGGGAATATATAATGTGGAACATTCTTCATTTTAAGCAACCAAAACAAAAACAACGGGTACAAAATTATTATATGCATTACTTGAGCCGTTATTATTAAATATTTTCAAATAAATGTAATCCAAAATAGTGGAGTAATGAAATATTGTTGGAAAAAAATCCCCAATGAAGATGCCTTGGCAGGTGTGGCAAAGTTTTGGACCCTAATTCAGAATGACATCTTTTCTGCCTCTAGGTATTACGGTATGGGACATCCTGTGTCTGTTCACATCTACTTCCTGTCGGATGAGTTCCAGGGATACCTGGTCAGGCATCATGCCACCAACTTGGCAACCAGCAAACTGGAAACCCTGGAGACCTGGGTCATGCTCAAACAGTTCTTCGAATTCACCAATCCACCCAATACCTTCAACCGACTGCAGTTTGCAGAGGTTAGTAAACTCAGTCTTAAAATACACACACTGGAGATGAAGCATTTTTGTTTACTGTAATAGGCTGATGGGTAGCACATTTATGTGTCCTATGTTGGTCATTTTTGTTTATGAACCAGCTGTCGTCATACAGGTTTTCATGAATAAAGTTTTAAGACGATGCTTATTTCATCTTGGCTCACTGCAGTAAAAATGTCCTGGCAGTCTATAGGTGCCGAATCGCCCCCACACTACCCTCAGAATGTATGCATTGCTAAGAAAATTGACCTCAGAATATTATTGGCAATCTTACACGGCTGCACATTGTGCTTGACATACTCCGTTAAACAACCAATAATTCAGACGTTCTTCATTGATTTAGCTGTCAGGCAGCGCCATACCTGTCATCTTGCCCTTTGGCGTAATCAGTGATTTGTCTGCCACGAGTATGGGGATAAAATAATGACTTCACGCTGAACTGCCCTCAGTTTATCTGTTGGAAGCCAAGGGTACATGTTTGGTCTCAGACACAAGACTTGGATGCATAAAATGACTTAAAACAGGATATGAAGATCTAGAACTAGGCATTATTTATATATATATATATAGCTGTAATATTATTTCACATGATTACTGTTTTACAGTATGATCAAATAAATGCATCCTTATGCTCTTATCAAATCTTATCAACCCCAAATTTTTTAACGGCAATATATATTATATATGCACATTTATGGCTTGTAAATGTTTTGTGTAGCAAAAAGTTAATGTTGGAGTCTGCATGGACATCACTTCCTAAAAGCATTTTAGTACCCATCATCCATCCTTTGGGGGGACACCCATTGACAAGGCAGCAGAGCTGTAAAGTGCTTAAACCAAGTCCAGCTGGGTCTCAGTTGTCTTCCCAACAGAATGATCAAATTGATTTGCCATGTTCTACTGAGGTGCGGGCACGGCCGGGTAGGGATATGGGACAGGTCAACCGTAAAGAGACTCCTGCTGTCGGTCACGTCCTCGGTGGGAAATGATGTCGTTTCTGAGAGTGGCTGGAGGGAGCTAGCGTTTGAAGGCTCCAAGCCACCACCACCCTCCCCCATCCCACAAGTCAAATTACCTCACAGTGGGAGAAACATTACACTGGGCACTGCTGATCGTTTGATGCAATTATGCTCATCTCAGCTGGTACTGGCGGTCCCAATTGGTACCATCTGTTTACTTGCGATGGGATCTTGTGCAATTCATTTGGCTGTATATCCGTCTATGCACCTCTCTTAGGGAGCCACTGATATGTACAGTGCTCAGGCATCCCGTTACTCAGTTTTTTCCGGGGACTGAATTTCAAGGATACAGAAAGTTTGTTCAGATCCATACCAATGAAGGCCTGTGCAGTGTCTGGAGGGGGTGAACTGACACATCTCTGCATCAAGAGTGACACACTGTGTCTCAGAGCCCCAGGACTCTGTTCTCATCCTCTCTCACTTGCCTTCTTACTCATTCGTCTTCTCTTTTAGTGTTTCTGCCTCTCCAACTTTGCTCTAGATCAGTGATTCCCAACCAGGGGTATATGGACCACAATAGGTACTTTGGCAGGTTCGAGATAAAACATTATGAGAAATATAGTTGAACAATTGTAATATATTCATATAATAATATAAAAATAATTTTCTAATTAAAGATGATTTTTCAGCTCCTTATTTGGGACAGAAAACCTTTTAAGAATTGAATCATTTTATTTATTAAACATTAAATGGATTAGAAGTCTCATTAAAGACATCTATAATGTTAAAAAATATTTAGCATAGTTTCAAATAAATGCTGGTCTTTTGAACTTTTCTTTGATAAACTTTCATCAAAGAATTCTGAAAAAATAATTTCAACATTGTGAATAAGAAATGTTCCTTGAGCAGCAAATGGGCATATTGAAGACTATTGAAGACGTCATTACTCTGAAGACTAGAGTAATGATGCTGAAAATACTGCTTTAACATCACAGGAATAAATTACATTTTAAAATATATATTAAAATAGACAATTATTTTCAATAATTATAATATTTTACACTATTTGTGTTTTTACTCTATTTTTGATCACATTAATGCAGCCTTTGTGAGCATAAGTGACTTCCAAAATTCCCCCCCCAAAAAATCATACCAACCCCAAACTTTTAAACAGTAGTGTATATGTTTGTGATTTATATACGTTACTGGAGCTGTTATTCACCCACAGTATAAATTGTTTAGTTATTTAAAAGTGCCTTCAATTGCACTAATTTTGATGTTAAATGATATCCAGAGAGAATGGGAACACATATCTGGTTTGTGTCAATAACGGGGTACTTGAGCCTAACTGACGGGACTGTTAGGGTACATTAGCCTATATCTCTTGACTTTCCTATCAGTTTAAATGTCATATTTATGTTCGTTGTCTTGTCTCTGATACATCAGATTGGAACAGACTGGGATGCTAAGGAAAGGATATTTCGGAACTTTGGGAATCTGATGGGACCCATGGATGAGCCTGTGGGAATGCAGAAATGGGGAAAAGGGTCAAATGTCACTGTGACTGTGGTGTGGATTGACCCCACCAATGTCATCGCTGCCACCTACGATATCCTGATCGACGCCAGTGCTGAATTCACACACTACAGGCCTCCGCTGAACCGCCCCCTGCGGCCCGGCATGTGGACCGTACGAGTGCTGCATCATTGGACCCCCGTGGCAGAGACACGCTTTCTCATCACCCCCCTTACCCACCACAAACACCTGCCTATACGCCAAGGTGAGAGTTACACTGTATACTAAAGACAACATGATTCACGAATTAATCTTTTTTCGAACGGGTTCTTTTTCAGGATTTAATGGAACTGATTCTGATGTAAGAACTTTCAGTGGGATTTAAAATTATATTAATATATTTTAATATTATTAGTAAATATATAAAGGGAATTGTAAAGAGTGGAGCATTTGATGGATAATTAATAGCTACATAAATTCTATGTTTACATCCAAAGTTGCGAATTTAAAGGATTAGTTCACTTCGCCCCTGTTGAAGTCCACTATATGGAGAAAAATCCTGGAATGTTTTTCTCAAAATCCTTAATGTCTTTTCACCTGAAGATAGAAAGACATAAACATCTTGGATGACAGGGGCTGAGTAAATTATTAGGAAATTTGAATTTTGAAGTGAACTAATCCTTTAACTTATGCACAGAATTGGAATTATACATAAAACGTTTGCAAATAAAAAAGCGTTTCTATCCAGTGATGGGAGCTGGTATAACATGCTCAAACCTTTTTTTCTCTCTATTTTCTTCTTTATTTTTTACGGTTTGGGAGAAGTCAACAGTTTACGGTCTTCAACAATCCGATGCATTTACACTTCTTCGGTTTAATTTGGAATGCGTCTCAAACCACCTCCTAAAGTAGTTTGAGTGATCTGACTTAAATCTGCCTTAAACATTTTGGAGGGCTTTTACACCTGGTCCTTTCACGATCGGATGACAATCAGAGAAAACGCATAAAGTGACCAGGTAGAAACGGAGCCGAAGCTAATTCGGATGTCAAAATACTTTCTCTTATCCAAGTTAACAAACATCAGCTTATAAGTTGATTGCACAAATATAAATCACTTCCACAGTGAGCAACTTGCTGACAACTTGTTGCTGAAAAAAGCGTGAAACACTTCTCATTTTCCAATGTGCAAAGCGCCTATCTTAGCATAGCATGTCACTTGAGAAAATGCCGTTCGAAATACTCTGTTTGAAGCTTTGATTTATGCGCTATCGCTAGCTTGTGTATTTAAAACAGAATGACAATTCTCTCCTTCCTCCAGATGTAATGACTAATCCTCTGGCGTTTTGCATGCTCTTTTTGAAGACCATAGTCTGACACTATGGTACGCTGTATATTAAACTGCCTCAACCTTTCAGGTCATCCCACCCCCTGCTTTCAAAGGCACTTTCTGCCTTCATGTCTCGCTATGTGCCTGGGCTGCTTGGCTGCCTATAAATAGTCCCAGCTCACAGTCACGAATGAGTAATACACCACGCCGGGTCACCTTTCATTGGAATAAACTCAAAAAGATTACTGTGCAGGGGCCTCGATTGGTATCTCTAGCCCATTAGGGGACGTTTCAAAATAAGCGTGGTGTGCGGTCATCAGCGGATCTGTCCTCAAAACGCTCCTAATGAGGGTGAGGTTGTGATTGCGGCTCGACGTGAGTGCGTCGTGGGAATGGGCAGGTGATAAAGTACATGATTTACCAGACTGTCATATGATTAATGTCGACGGCAGGCACCGAGTCTTTTCGCTCGCCGTGGCTCTGCACCCGTAGCTAATAAAAGTTTATGGAGTGTGTTTATGCGGCCCAGGTCGGTCGGCATGCTGTAAGCAACGACGCTCGCCTGTCCACGCACTTCCTGGCGAGCGTGAAATGGAATGTTATGGCAGGGGGAGGTGGGCGAACCTGGTGAGATGGGTCAGGAAGAGACACAGAGGGCGATCTGTGAAGGGCGGCTAGAGAGAGAAGTGTGAGGAGCCTGAGGAATTTGCAGCTTTACCTCCAGGGCCAATATGTCTTTCCTTGCAGCTAAACGAGCCGTTTTTTAGCTGTCGGATGTAGCTGATATAATGCAGGCGAGTGGTCTAGTTTATATGTGAAGATGTATTTAATATTTGAATAAAGATTACAGATTTTGTTTTATTTTTTTACATTTTCATCGAAGTTTTGTAAAATCCCAGCTGTGCATTTGTATTTCATCCCTCAAAAAGAGATTGAATATATTAAAACTAAAACTACTCTTTTATACTTTATGCTTTATGATGTTGTTACATCATAACGCATCGTGCGTCTGAAGAGTCCTTGAGTCATCATCTTTTTCATCTTCTTAGCAATATTCTGCAACATTCAGACTCTCTTTACTGTCACTTTTGATCAGTTGAATGCATCCTTGCTGAACATTTAACGACCCCCTGTGGTGAAAATCAAGCTTTTAATGTTGTTTATATGTCTATGTGATGCTTTTTAAAACGCTGTTTGAAATCGCTGGTATTTGTTACGTCATAAACTACCTTGTAACCGACATGTGCCGGCAGGCTTTAGCATATCATTAACTATGACCGCCTGAAGCAGGAGAGTCTCGGGAGAAGCCAGTATATTCTTGTTTATATGAAAAATCGTGTACGTCTAGCAAAATTGCGGGTGTATGATGTATATTATGATGAACTACTTGCCTTTCTACACTGACGCTCTGAATTGTTCAAAGCATCTCTAAGGATACTGATTTTTACAAGGCAGCTGTTTGACTCGAACAGGAACATGGTTTGTGCGACATTAACAACACATCAGCAGCTATTTGGTAACAGTCAAGCAAATGGCTATTCATGTTAATTACCGTTATGTATCCCACATTGTAAAAAGTGACACTATTGTGCAACACTTACCTCAGTAAATTGACCGAGAGGATCTCTGAGCAAGTGTGAGTGAGTGGAGGCGGAGCTAATTAGCATATTCATAGACATGCATATACTAAATGAACCAATGGTGTAGTTGTATTCAAGCTGTTTTAAGGCATGAGGGCATTTTTTTCATAGGAAAAAAAATGTCATTTTGGTGATCAAAGATGAGTATTAAGCGATAAAATTGACTACAGAGAGACTTTAAAAGAAAAACTAATAAAAATGACAAAAGCTCATAATTAAAATGAAAACTGAAAAGTTAAATTGAAAATACTTTAATAATAGTACATACTAAAATAATACTGGTTTTATTAGTATTCAGTAGATTTTTTTACCCACACTAAAACAACCTCATCCACACATGATGGCACAAAAGCTAATGTTGACTTTAAAATACTTTCTCCTATCCAAGTTAACGAGCAACTGCTTTAAAGTTTATTGATCCCATAATGAACAGCTTTGTTTTGGACAACTGTTATAGCTGAAGAAAATGTTCTTGAGTCATCACGTTATTTTTTTTATTTTTCATGTCTAAAAATGTGAAGCATTCCAGCAAATATAAAAGTCATAATCCCAGTTTTGCTTCGCTTGCATTAAGGTGCTTTTGCGAGTCATGGGGGAAAAAAAAAAACCCTTTTTCTTCTCTCTCGCAGAGGATGCTTTAAAAACGCACAACGGGCCAGCCAAGAACAGCTATATGGAGCAGAGTTTCCACGGTCTGAACCCTATCCTCAACATCCCGGTCCACCTGGGTCAGGTAGAGGCAGCCGAGCACAACGCAGAGCTTACGGGGTCTGAGCTGGAGCGCTGGGTGGACAGTCTGCTGGGCAAAGTGTGGTCGGCTGTGGACGTGTGTTCAATGGGCCCCAGTGGCTGTCCAGTCATGCAGACTTGCAGGGAAACGATGTGGAGCTCTCTCAGCCCAGACCCAAAGTCCCAGCTGGGCCCACCCAAAACCAACGGACGAATCAGGTAGCAGCATTCACTGCCCTGAAGACTCGCCTTCTTTCATTTCTTAGGTCACTTTGTTTTTATTATTTATTTTCCAGCGTCACTCATGTGAATATTAGCAGAACGGACCTCTCTCAAAAGCAAGACACAGGCCACGAAAGTGTACGCTGGGAAGTTGTTGAAGATTATTTTAACAATGTGCGGCCTCTGGCTATCTCAAACTCTGAGTGCTCTATTGATGTGAGTGTTGTCAGGCTTCTCTATAGTTTATTTATTTTAATGACTGTGATTGAATCTTGGTCAACCGGACACAGCAGGGGATGCCTATGTGTAGGTGTTACGGCTGAATGCTGGGATTGGGATATTAAGCACAGAGAGGACCTTAACACTGGTTGCAAGACCAAAAGGGATGTTTGTATAGTAAGCCTCTATATTTAAAATCAAACACACTTGCACCTACCGTGAATGATGGAATGTGTTTTTCAGCCTGTACCTTATTAAAACCAGTGTTTCAGATCATCAGATCATATATCATTGTGTTTAGCACAACATTGTTGGTTTCTTATAGTTTTAAGAAAAATCTATTTCTTTTTATACGCTTTTCACAGGATCAAATGAAGTGAAACGGGCATTTAACGCCTTCAGACTTTCCCTAATAAAGTTTCCTATATTATAGTTTTAATAAGTTATTGGTTGAAAAACATCTGTTTTGAATAAAAAATGAGCTTTTGACAAGAAGTGATCCAGTGCCATGCAAGATGCCAAATTCCACAGAATCCTATCGCCTTTGTAGGCAAAAAGATGGTGTTTGTAATGCCTGTTGAAAAATGCTATCCACTTCTGTATAATCAAAAAGGCCTTTTTTGTTGTTGTTGTATTGGTATAGCCTAAAGTGTGATAGCTAAAAATATTCAATAGTACACATAATTAGTGTTTGCAACTATGCTAGGCTAGCAGGGTGAAAATGTTCAGCTAGTTTACGCTAACCTACCAGGCTAATCAGTCAGAAGTGTGCTAGAAGGTTTATAGGCCAGAGATATAGAGAGCTAGCATGCCAGAGAGTTTGCAAGCTAGCTGTTTAATTTGAACCGCTTTGGTTATAGTGTTTTATGTGATTTACGCTACCGTTCAAAAGTTTGGGGCCGATTTAGGGTAAGGTTTTTTAAGAAGTCTCTTTTGCTCACCATAGCTGCTTATTTGACTCCCCAAAAAAGGGAAAAAAATTCATTTTGTGAAATATAGTTGCAAATTAAAAATAACCATTTTTGAATGCATACTTTTTAAACATATTTTAAAATGTGATTTATTCCTGTGATGCAAAGCTGAATTTTCAGGCTCAATTCTCCAGTCTTCAGTGTCACATGATCCTTCAGAAATCATGATGATTTATTGCTCAGGAAACAGTTCTTGGTATTATTGATTTTAAAAACAGTTGTGATACTTAATATTTATGTGGAAAGCTTTTTTGGGATTCTTTAATTATTAAAAAGATCAAAAAAGTAACTTTATAAATGTCTTCACTGTCACTTTGAATCAATTTAATGTGTCTTTGCTGCAAAAAAGTAATAATTTCTTTCCAAAAAAAAAAAAAAAATGACCCCCAAACTTATGAACGGTAGTGTAAATGAAACGACATTAGTTGCTGTTTAGCCAACAGAACATACTTCCTAGCGCAATTATGTTTCTGTCTTGATACTAATATTTCTAATCAGGCATCAAATAGAGTACTCATTACAGATTCTTTCGGTTCGTAGAATCACTTTGGCGTAGGATTCTGCGGAGCGACAAAAACTTGCAAGATACCGGGTCACAATTCTTTAAGCGGGAGAGTCTAGAGTAGCTTGTGACTGTCTGAAGTGTCGTTCTGTCTCAATGCTGTTTCCCCTTCAGGCTCTTGAAACTTGAAATGGAAGGTGCCAGCTGTGCTGGTGCACCATGAAAAAATGTAATTTCGTCACCGTTTTATTGTTTTATAATTTCTTTCCCTTTCCCCTGAAAAGAGGTACTGGTTAGCTGAGGGTTGTAAGTTTGCTATTTATTCATGTTTATATAAATGAAATAGATATTTTTTTAGTCAATGACTAATGTCTATATGCTGTTTTTGCAGCTCATTCAATACCTTTTGTAAACAAGCTGCCTTTATTTACAAAGGCTATCATCCCAACCATATTACAACTATAAACGGAAGATGCGATACTAGTTCGGGCGTTGGTAAAGACCTTTCCGCCCCTCCACCTGAGGTCCATCTGTTCATTTCATAAACGTTGAGTGGGAAACTAACTGGTTGAATGATCTTAAATGACCTCAAGAACTGAGATTCCAGTCATGCTGCTTCTCATTTTCTTTATTCTAGACATTTTATACGAGCCAGTGTTTAGTATTTCGCCATATATTTCTCAAACGAACAAAAACGGACATCGGCTGGACTAGTTGGTAACATCCACGCAATTTCAACATGGCTTCTAAAGATCCTGGGCTCAGAACGCCTCAGCCGCTTTCTTCTGCACGTATGCCATTTGGATGTCACTTTTTCCAGATTGGGCCGTCCGGATTACTCACATCCATAATAATGATAGGGTGGCCTCTCAGATCTGACTGAGATGTATTTTTAGTGAGTAAGATTGCAAGCTTGCTGGACTCTACAGTTTGCATTTGACCAACATTTTCTCCGTTTTTTACAAACCTTTTATGTTTGTACATTGCAAATGTACGACTCCATATTTAAACTGGGCTAGCGTGGCTTGTTGCGCTCTCTCATTTGAGGAGCACGTCTCCTCTGGGACTCTGTGACCCTGGCCTAGCCATCACTTTGTATGCAATCTGATTGTTATCCGGTCCTCAGAGAGGTGGCGTCCCCCCCAGGGTGCGCACGCAGTGAAATGTCATTGCTGTCATGTGATCCAAAAGGAGGATGCGACCTTAAATTTTCAATGAAGCACTCTTGTCATTCATATGTTCCCAGCGGGATGTGAAATTGGAATGCATTGTTATTTAAATTTTTTAATAGAGCGTTTAATGCTTGTCTAAGTGGTGTTACATCCGTACTGTACGTGTGAAAGTGCAAATTATTTGATATTCTTAAAAGAGAAATTATAGGAAATTATCTATTCACATACATCTCATTGACTTCTGACTTGCGATCTTGGCTTGTTGATACATGAGGATTCAGCCACTAGAAAGTTCAATATCAATGTTAAGAAGCATTTTACTTTTAAAGGTGAAGTGTGTTTCATTTTATTTGAGTTTAAAATACTTTCTACTATCCCAGTTTAGTGTGCAAATGCCTACGAATGAGTGCAAACACTGGCTTCTCTAAAAATGCTCTGCGTGTTTGAGCAGTCCAACACGTCTGCTTCTGGCTCAAGCAGTGCCGTGACTTTGGGTGGGGCTACTGGTTTCAGAACAGTGGGAAATGGGGCGTGGCCTAAGGCAATTGGTGTGTTCGGCTTTAGATGCAGCTGGATTTAACCGATAGGCCATATTTGCCACTTGCAGTCAGAGGAGTTGAAATGTAGACGTGATGTCCCAGTATTGACTCTCAGTGTCTACGTCCTTTAGTCTCCTTGAGTGTTTTCATGTAGAAACAAGAAACACTTTTCATTCAATATTTTATGTACTGCTTAATACAGTGCCTGTACAGAATCAAGTTCAACGTAAGACTGTACTATTGGAACACCAATAAAGTGGGGTCTGTATTTTTTTTATTCTGATTAACATTACAAAAAAAAGTTTTTACTGTTCTAAAAACATGAATTTATGCAACTGGATATGAGCAACTAAAGGTGTCAGAATAAACATGAAACACGTCATCTTTTGTCATCCGTGAATTCAGCCAATCGTGAAACAGCTCTGGGCAAACTGTGAAACTCGAAATTGCTTTCAAGCAAAAAAACATGCTCAGTAATATTTGCAGCTCTATTTGTTGCTACAAATTACACACTTCACCTTTAAAGGAATAGATGAGCCAAAAATGTAAATCCTGTCATGATTTACTCTCCCTCATGTCGTTCTGTGGAACATTAAAAAAGAGATTTTGAAAAATGTTATTTTTGTCCATGCAATGAAAGTCAGTGGGGTTGACTTTAATTGTACAAACAAACAAAAAAGACAAAATATCTCTGTAAATAATGGCAGAAGTTTCATTTTTATCCCGTTAAGATCACTGTAATGGATGGATCTCGCCTCACAAATACAGCAACATACCTCTTTCTTTCGCATTACTTACAATTTGAACTGTCTATTCTAACATTCACATTAAAATATTTATTACAACATCACTCTGACATCTCTTCTGTACTATTGCTATTTTGGTAGGAATGACTATGTAAAGTATTTTATATTGGACTGACGTTCATAAAGTATTGTAAATAACTTTGTTTTTAAAAAGCAGTGTCAAAGTGGGTCAGCTGTTGGTGTGTTGAGTGGCACTGTAGATCAAAACTTACATATGAAGGGGTTTGTGAAGGGCTTTAGTAGTCTGAGTGTGTGGTTTGGCTCTTAATGAACATTTTTGCCTTTCAGAGAATCTCATGCCAGATTGCTGTTCTCTGTGCTGGAATGTTTTGTTGAGCAACTGTTGCACAATTTATTTAAACTCTTCAGTCGGAGGGGACCTCTGTGCCTTAGCTGTTGTTCCCAACCTTTGTGTCTGTAAGCATTGAACATGTTGTCTCTGTATCTTTCATTTCTCCACAAAACCAAAAAACTGCTGTTGTAAATGCCTTCTGTATCAATGTTCTTTCGGTTTTGCTGTTCTTTTCTTCATACTGAACTTTTGAATAAAAAAAAAAAAAATTCCTGTCATCTAATTTCTCGTCTGCAGATATGTTGGTTGAATATCACACCTCTAACACTCAGCAGGAGAATCATCTCTGTGTGGTTCCTGCTTCTAAAGACAGTCACATTAGCAGTAGATAAAGCAGCTGACATGCGGAGCGCTGCTCTTTACAAGACACGGGTGGAGATGAGAATCTGGTGCTGCCGGGGGGCTCTTCTCTCTCTCTCTCTCTGTCCCTAAAGATGTGTGTGGTCCCCTGTGGCTGATTTCAGGACTCCCTGCATCCCTCTATCCAGGATCAAAGAGCCACTTTTAGTCCATCGATCTTGTGCTACTTCCACCGACTTTCTGAATAGGAAAAGGCGGTCTAATTAGCGGCTACATGGCACACACCTGTCTCACCTGCAGTGTGGAAACACAGCTGTCTCCTTTTCAGTCTGTCGTTCGCTGATTTGACGGTGTACACTAATGTAATCCTGCAGGGCTAAGTAGATGCTGATATGAGCAGCACCCCCTCCCTTCATCTGCAGCCTGGCTGTCACGCTTTAAGACTCACGGATGCTTTCTTAAACAATTGTGTTGTTATTAATCTAGATAGTGAGATAATCCGGTGAAGTATGACTGCATCTCTCACAATTATTCTGGCATGTAAGGGATGATGTAGAACCAACTGAAGTTCTCAAAATAACCCCAACAAGGTTATCAGGAACAACATTATCATCATCATCATCATGAAAGGTTTATTTTGCAATATTAGCCAGGCTATACATTATCCTCCCTTATTACATGACTACTTATCAAACGTACTTTTTGTTTTTGTTTAATTATTTATTTATAAATTGTAAATAAACAATAATTAATATTAAAAGCATTGATTTAAAAAAAAAAATAATAATAATAATCCTCATTGATGCATAAAATTGATCAAATGTGTCAGTCATAAGTAATTTATAATATTGCAAAAGACTCCTATTTCAAATAAATGTTGTTCTTTTGTCATTTCTATTCATAAACGTGTATCAGTTTCCACAAAGATATTAAGCAGCACAACTGTTTTCAACACTGATAATAAGAAGAAGAAGAAATGTTACTTGACCATCAACTCCTCATTTTAGAGTGATTTCTGAAGGATCATGTGACTGAGGACTGGAGTAATGATGCTGAAAATTCAGCGATGATTCCATCACAGGAATAAATTGCATTTTAAAATATTAACATTGAAGTTATTACAGTATATTGTTACAGTAACTATTAATGTAGTGCATATAGGAAGTATTTGTTAATATTTCATATTTTAATAATAGTTGTAATAGTTATTTTTTAATGTTTCCTGTAGATTATATCTTCTACTTCCACAAAGAAAATCAGCGAAAACTGCAACCACAATATTAATTTAAAACTTAATTAACACAAATATAAATATATATATATATATATATATATGTGTGTGTGTATGTGTAATTTTGTAATGTATGTAAATTCTTATGGACTTATCATAGCAAAAATGTATTTTTCTATTTTGCATTCTCTGTCATCCAGCTCTTAATGCCTCCGTCAGGGTCCTGGAGACATGAAAGTAGAACTAGCATAATTGCAATGGACAGTGGTATGAAATATACAGTTTAGCAATCATTAGACTAAACATTTGCTCAACGGCACAACCGACCAATAAGAATCCAGTAATAATTACATAGAGATTTGCATCTGCTTGATAGTTACTGCTCTGTTTCTTAAATGTTCAAAAGTTCAGGAAGTACACTTGGGTTACGTTTAAACTTACTAAATAGATTTTTCTCAGAAATCAAGCAAGCGTCTATACTACTTCTTAGAAGCCAAGATGATGCTATTCTCTCTCGTACACAGTGGAGGCCGAGGACATGGGCACTTAGCACATCAGATTGTCAGCGTGTCCCTCACAAGCCCCCTTTCTGAGCTCTTCTCTCTCGCTGCGCTGATGTGTGCTAAGCTGGACGTGTCTCTAGACACCCTGTCGTTGCGGACGCCGCCGTGGTCCCGGGCCTCCATTAGGTCTTGGTCATCCGAGTGCAGCACCAACACAGCACACTAATGCACGGCCTCTCAGGGCTCTGCCTCAACAGAGAGCCCATTGCTTTCAGCCTGAAACAAGGGAGCAGACACCACTTTACACTGCACATGTCCCTGTGTGCAAGGAGCACTTGCAAAATTTACTTGACCTGATACACAAAGCTAATGGCTTGTTTTTAGGTGCATCTGGAACTCTTGTTTGTAAAAGCCAGGAAGGGTCTTATTAATCTCTTCTAGTAATAGTAGCTTCTCTGTCGCACAGTTTCAAATTTAGCTGGAAATGTTTTAATAAAGACGACGTTATTACATAGATGCTCTGGAGCTTTGAAGTCTTGACATCTCTGATCACCTACTGTCTGCTGACTTTGAAGTGAAGTTCAGAGGCTCTACCTCGGTGAAATCCACAATCAAGGTGCAGGGGCTGCTTCTAAATGAGAGACTCTTAAGGCCAACAGGCTTTAGTTTTAATCTCTTTTAGAACAAGTTTGAGCATGTTTGGTGTCTGTACCAAATGGAGTCTAAAGAAGTCTTTGCAGCTCAGGAGGCCCAGTTAGTAAAATAAAACATGAACACTTGCTGTCTAGGGGAAAGAGATTTGTCCCTACATAATGCAAAATGACATGGGGGTCCTAACAAGGTGTACACATGCCCAGAGGCAGGTCACTCTCTCGTTCCGGCTGATATTTCAACCACACCAAGTGTAGCTCAACTCAACTCTACTCTACTCTAGTTGTGTGTTTGTAGTGGTGGGGAAAACAGATTGACAGAGACGCTTGTTCACATTGAGGCCCGTATGAATAAATTATACATGTGAATTACATATAAATTTACTAGAAATGCATTACATGAAAAGTTTTATATGAATTCAGTATTTTACAGATACTAGTTTAATCATTTGTATAGTAAGAATAAAACTTCATATGCTTGAATACCATATAAAAGCCAATTATTTAATTTTTTGGGGGGAAAAAAAGTGATTTTTTATCAAACTTGAGTTTTCAAAAAAAGGAGATTTTCAAAGCGCATTTTCATTGTGTGTTTATTTACAAATAAATTCATTTAAATGCTTTAAACACATTCAATATTTTCCATATTATATTTTGATGATTTGTTTGGGCTTTGGAATGTAAAAACTATTATTTAATTTTAGAGAAATAAATATTTTGTCTTTTATAATATCATACTTGATAAAATTTGTATCTTAGTTAATTAATTATTATAATATATAAACATATTAACTAATGAAGATTGTCATATTAATGTCAGAGGTTTAAAAAAAATTTAACCTCTGACATTAAATGAGATTATTTAGAGATTATTTAGTAATAATAAATAATAATAAGAGATTATTTATTTGTTTGTTTGTTTTAAAGAAAATGGGTTTTTGGACTGCCAAATTAATTAAAAACAAAACTGCTTTGGAACTAAATTTATTATGTAAAGCTACATAAATAAATACATTTAAATGAAATGTTTCTCTTCAGGTTTCTCATCAGGTCTTACATTACTTTAATGGTAAGTTGGAAATATGTACACTCATTCAATATTTTCCAGATAATATTTTAATGATTTACTTTGCCTTTAGTAAATTATGAATATAAAAGCCAACTAATTAAATCCCAACAGATAAACAGTTCTTTATGCATTCAAATATTAATCTACCTTTCCCTTGCAAGGGGATCATATTTGTGAGTCTTTTGAAAATCTCTGATATGACTAACAAAAAGCCACAGGTTAGTTCAGTGTTCAGTCTCTAATCATGTGACTAACCTACCATCCTAACAAAGCGCGCAGACACTGAGAGAGCTGGAAGATAAATCAAGCTCACTTCATTCTTGGACCAACAGGAAGTCAGGGCCACCCCATAATCCCCTTCACTGAGCCAACACTTCAGAGAAGCACAATGAGGCTTTTTCCACCTTGACCAAAAAACGAACTGCATCCACCCGATGGAGCACTAATGTTTGACGTCTCCATGGCCCGCTCCTTTCTCAGGGTTTGAATGAAAGGGATGCGATTCTACAATCCTTAACTATATCATCACAGAGCCAACAGACAGTGGATCTCGGCTCTGGCTGCGTGCTCTGTGGAAGTGTGCGAATAGAGAGATAAAAGACGGAGAGGAGATAGAGGCCGAGCAAACTCCCTGCAGAGCCGTAGAACAACACTGTCTTCGTGACAAACAATACAAATAAGGTTGACCAGCCATGCACGAACTCAAATCCCCCAACAGAACGCCTGTCAGAGCCGAGCGTTCATTTGGCACATAAACAAAGCCCGAGATGAGAGAGGAAGGGGCAAAGGAGATCCCTGCTTATTTAACAATTTATCAACAGAGCAAATGTGGCATCACATGGCAGCATCAATTGGAGTGATATCAGGGCACACATTGGCGCACTGGCATGTTAAATAAGGAATTAACCACAATGCCTCGCTCTGCCAGCCCTGAGAAGCAACATTGAGAAACGTTCCCTGTTTATCTCATGGCACCTAAAGACAAGCGTTAAGGCGGCAAGCCATGCCGATATATTCCAGAAACAACAACAAAAGCAGCTTGTTCTGTAAGTCTCTGCATTTTGTCACACAGTGGCACTAGTTTAAAATGAGTGGAATATTTGTAGGTGCCTCATTGCTGAAGCAGAACTGCTACTTTCAAAGTGAAAGTGCGGAAATACTCATTACTGAAGGAAAACATGAAAAGCTCTGCTGTTTCTCACTCGAGGCCTGGCAGCACATCCCCATGGAGTCACAAAGCCTGCAGCCAGATGTCTCTGACAGTATGGCATAATGGCTGAATAATGCATTTGCCACATATATATTTTAATGTAAACCCTTGTTAAATGGCAAGTGTTTGACTTTATGACATGGAATTATTAATGGAACATTTAACAATCATATTCATCAAATTTGCTAATTCTATCCTGTTTTCTGAATGGCCTGGGGGGGGGGGGGGGGGCAGATCAGTTGTGATTATTCTTTTGACAGCACTAGTATTGTGGTGAAAAAAATGTATTATATGTAAATATTATATAAATGTCATGAACTAAATATTGTCCAAATACTTTTTTCAATTTGTATATAAACAATGCAGTTCAAAAGTTTGGGGTGAGTATCTTTTTTTTTTCAATAGTGCTTTTATTAATTCATTAAATTGATCAAAAGTGAGACTTAAACTTGTTATCTAAAAATTATATTACAAATAAAAGCTGTAAGCAGTGATGAAAGGGCCCTCACACCTGTGACACCACCCCCTGATGGCTTTAGAAAAACATGGTGGGCAATATGCATTTAAGTTTATAAATATAGGAGAACTACGTCAGTCATTTGTATTTGCCACACGTCCTGTTACCAGCTGGTGGCAGTATGACTATAACTAAATTTTGGCATGTAGATGTGTTCAGGACAGGACTGTTATCAAACACGTGAAGTTTGGGGCAAATTGGAACATTGTGTGCTTCAGTTACAACAACTTCCTGTTTCATGACGATAATAGCATGCTAAGTGCACTTTAGCACTCAGCTAAGTGTTGCGAGCATGTTTTAGAATGATTGTAGCATGTTAGTATGTTGCTAGTAGTGCATCACAGTGTTAAAAACGTCACTTCCTGTTGCTATGGTGGGTGGCGCTATTACTATAACTGAATATTGTCATGTAGATGTGTTCAGGGCAGGACTCTTCTCAAACATGTGAAGTTTGGAGCAGATCAGGCATTGTATGCCTGAGTTACAACAAGTTCCTGTTTTGTGCCGTTAATCACATACACTCACCTAAAGGATTATTAGGAACACCATACAAATACTGTGTTTGACCCCCTTTCGCCTTCAGAACTGCCTTAATTCTACGTGGCATTGATTCAACAAGGTGCTGAAAGCGTTCTTTAGAAATGTTGGCTCATATTGATAGGATAGCATCTTGCAGTTGATGGAGATTTGTGGGATGCACATCCATTGCACGAAGCTCCCGTTCCACCACATCCCAAAGATGCTTTATTGGGTTGAGATCTGGTGACTGTGGGGGCCATTTTAGTACAGTGAACTCATTGTCATGTTCAAGAATCCAATTTGAAATGATTCAAGCTTTGTGACATGGTGCATTATCCTGCTGGAAGTAGCCATCAGAGGATGGGTACATGGTGGTCATGAAGGGATGGACATGGTCAGAAACAATGCTCAGATAGGCCGTGGCATTAAAACGATGCCCAATTGGCACTAAGGGGCCTAAAGTGTGCCAAGAAAACACCCCCACACCATTACACCACCACCACCAGCCTTCACAGTGGTAACAAGGCATGATGGATCCATGTTCTCATTCTGTTTACGCCAAATTCTGACTCCATCTGAATGTCTCAACAGAAATCGAGACTCATCAGACCAGGCAACATTTTTCCACTCTTCAACAGTCCAATTTTGGTGAGCTTGTGCAAATTGTAGCCTCTTTTTCCTCTTTGTAGTGGAGATGAGTGGTACCAGGTGGGGTCTTCTGCTGTTGTAGCCCATCCGCCTCAAGGTTGTGCGTGTTGTGGCTTCACAAATGCTTTGCTGCATACCTCGGTTGTAACGAGTGGTTATTTCAGTCAAAGTTGCTCTTCTATCAGCTTGAATCAGTCGGCCCATTCTCCTCTGACCTCTAGCATCAACAAGGCATTTTCGCCCACAGGACTGCCGCATACTGGATTTTTTTCCCTTTTCACACCATTCTTTGTAAACCCCAGAAATGGTTGTGTGTGAAAATCCCAGTAACAGAGCAGATTGTGAAATACTCAGACCGGCCTGTCTGGCACCAACAACCATGCCACGCTCAAAATTGCTTAAATCACCTTTCTTTCCCATTCTGACATTCAGTTTGGGGTTCAGGAGATTGTCTTGACCAGGACCACAGCCCTAAATGCATTGTGCCATGTGATTGGTTGATTAGATAATTGCATTAATGAGAAATTGAACAGGAGTTCCTTATAATGCTTTAGGTGAGTGTATATTAGCACTTACACTCACATAAATTTTTGGTACTTCATAGCATATTGAAATGTGTTTCAGGAAGTGAATTAAAGGGTAAAGCATGCCATTTCCTGTTACCCACAGGTAGTGCTGTGACTGTAACTGAATATTGCCATGTAGATGTCTTTAAGACATAACTCTGATAAAACATGTGAAGTTTGGGGCAGGTTGGACATTATGCCTGACTTTCAACAGCTTCCTGTTTCATGGCGAAACATCAGAATTTGTCAGGCCACCACTGACAAGCCCTTCAGCCAAAACTGAAGATCTTTCCAATTTAACATTGCGAAGGCCTTTGGATTAGACTGATCAAATATGATGTTGGTGTGATTAAAGCTGTAGGAGGAGTTCATTTAAAGTACAAAAATTTTGCAGAGAAAATTCTAAATATCTTACTTCCTGTTTGGCTTTCAGATTTTGCTTCCAGGGTCTTCTCATGCGATGCATCTACCGAATTTCACGCTTGTTTGTGAAATGTAGTGTGAAGGGTGCTTAATTGAAATATCACTATCGAGCCATTTTGCCACACCTAATTCTGAAACCCATCTCAGACGTAAATTTTCACCACCTCTGACGCGTGTGCAAAGTTTCATGAGTTTTCGAGCATGTTTAGGCCCTCAAAAATGCGATTCATTTCGGAGAAGAAGAAGAATTGACCAAGCAATTACTATAGGGTCCTCACACCAATCGGTGTGATATACTGTGTATATTCAAATAAAAAACAATTACTTGAAGTTGTAACCATTTTTCACAATATTACTGTTTTTCCCATATATCTGATCAAATAAATGCAGCCTTGGACTTCACTAACTAGTTAAATTAATGATTAAAAAAAATAATTACAGACCCCACATTTTTGAATGGTTTTTCTGAATACAATAATATATTATTTTCAAAATATTAGGATGTCTTTATATTTTGGGCTCTGTGTGTCATGCAAAGGTCTAAATGTGTAGCACATATCACACACTGCCTTTGTTTCCCTCTCTGACCTGTGGTGTGAAATCTCTTGTCAAAACCAGCGAGCAGTGGCCTTTTTATAACAAACACCAGTGCATGGAAGTCCAAATGTGAGCAGTACTTCAGCCTCCAGCAATCTGGACTGTAATGACACTTGATTTGTACTGACCTGCTGCAGTGTTCATCTGGTAAGCACAGATCCATCAGTTGGGTCAGTATGAAGCATTCAAAAGTTACAGCCCTTAATTCAGCCGTTGAAGGATTTACTGGACAACAGCTGATTTATTGATTCAAGCTGATGCAAGTTTTGGTCTGCAGCTTGAAAGACATCATAGTTCATGGTTTATTATGTTGCAAGCTGCAGTTGATAGACAGAAAATGCCCTTGAAGTTGTGCATGCTGTCACAATTATTTCAAACCTGCCTTTGAACTCATAAAGCCGCTATATGGTCTCTCAGTCTCACAGCGTGCAGTCGAGTCTCTTTAAATGGCAGAAGATGAATGAGGGGAGGGATTGGTCCCATGCTCCTTCCATTATGTTGCTGGATTTATTAGCTTTTATCTATGTGCTTGTAATTAACCCTCCTTGTAGAAGTGTGCAGCCCCAGTACTATATAACTAGTACTGGCAAATGTTCCAATTCCTCTCAGTCAACCCTGTGTGCCCGCAGTCATTATTCAGAGGGACTCACAGAATTAGTCTGGTGTCCCTGGGGCTCATACAGAACCTGGATCCACTCTATCATCAGCCTCTGAGACTGAGGGGACGTCATGACCACGCTCAGACATCTGCCTGCTCCTGAGCGACTCCAAATGGTATAGAGGTGCAGGCAAAGATGGTGGTGCTAAAATTACTATTGATTATTGATAGCCTGTGGAGCCTGTATCCTGAACACCTAGACAGGGAGCACAGTGGTTATAAGGTTCAACATGAGTCTATTTTGAATCCTGTATCCTGTTAATTGGGCTCAACTGATATCAGGGGGAAAAATTTCAAGGACAAGAAAAAATGCAAATGGATCCAAAACGAAGACCGTGAAATCATGGTGTAGGTTCATTTTAGACATCTGAAAAATAATGTGACCTGGTTAAATCAGTGAGGTTAAATCATGCAGTGAAAATTGCATTTAAAATAGGTTTTACATTGTACAAATCTGCAGGCTAATTCCTAGAACTGTAGATACGCTCTTATAATTATTCTTTAATGACGTTGATGGTTCCATGAAGAACCTTTCCATTCCGCAAAATATATATATATATATATATATATATATATATATATATATATATATATTATTCTAATTTAGTACTGCCCTTCCGAAGCAACAGAACATACTTACATGTTTCCCGGAAGACAAATTAAGTAGAATTTACCTTGATCTTCAAATTCAAAAAGGTTTCACCCCAGCTCTAATGCACAGTGAAACCTTTTTCAATTTGAAGATTAAGGTAAATTCTACTTAATTTGTCTTCCGGGAAACATGTAAATATTTTCTGTTGCTTCCGAAGGAAAGTACTAAATTTAAAAAAATATTTTACCGTAATGGTCCTGGCTATAGCTGTTTTCAATTTTCAAAAAACTGTATCTGTCTGTCTATCAAAGAAATATTACCCAGATAAGTTATTTCATATTTGAAGTAAAGCACTTTAACAGCCATGCTATTCATCATTCATCGTGCGGGCCATACTGGGGTCAGCAATAAGTTATCCATTATGCGGCCGCCCTCCTGGTCAATATTTGAGTGGTTTGGCCTTAATCAGAAAGAAAATGCTTGTTATATTTTAAGCAGTCCCTTTAACTCCAACAGTGAGATCCCTAATCAGTAGGGCTTCTTTTCCTGTTGTGTTATGCTGATGCGGTGGCTTCCCTGGACTGCTGTTCCCACATTTAATGCAGGTCTGAGATTGAGACAGTCAGAGTCATGGTTATCTCAGCCACCTGTCTCATAACGACAGTGAGGGGAGCCTCACATGAGGGCCTGGCACAGCAGCAAGTAATTATGCTGCCATAACAGGTGACTTGTAGCAGATTGCGACAGTGATGTGCTGTGTGTGCGCGTGCATGCATGTGCAAATCTGCTTTTTTTCTTCTTCTTCTGTACACTGCAGGGCAGGTGTTACAGTGGATCCTGGCAATGCCAAGCAAGCATTTTCCTTATAGACGGAAGTGTGAAATAAATGGACATTATTCTATGCCTTTCATAGCACAGCTTCCTCTCTGTATTTATTTTAAAATAATACCAACATAATATGGTCGGAGTTGGATTAATACACCCTTTCCGAGAATTAAAAAAAAACATTGACTTTAAAAATAATTTTGATAAACATAAAATGAAGCCCAGTTATTTTCCAGTGGTTTTCAAATTGGGGTTTGGGGCGCTTAGAGGGCCACATTGGAGTTCTAGGGGTCCAAATATGATTAAAATAAGTAAAAATGTGATTATAACAAGCAAATACATGAGTAAATAATAAATAAAATAATACATAAAAATAGAGTACAATAATAAATAGAAAAAAACGAAATGTCAAAATAAAATAATAATTAGTAAAACAATAAATAATAAGAAAAATATATAATAATATAATTATTATTAAAACAAATAATTAAATAAGCATTAAATAAATACAAAATAAAAATAATTAAAACAATAGATAAATGATTATTAAATGAAAAAATGAAATCAAGAGTAAATAAAAAATAATTATTGAAAGAAAATAAATCTTAAAAGCAGAAATGAAATAGAGTATGAAAATAAGATTAAAAAATGCATTTATTTTTTGTCTGCAGCTCTGTTTTAGTTTGATGCATTGAGCTACTGCTTCGCGCATGCGCTGTTAAACAGGCTTTAGAGCCAGCAGAACATAAATATGAAATCTCTTTAAGCATATTCACAATGATTAATTTTGTAGAAGTGCTATTCTTGGAGTAGGTTTGCCTTCTGACACGCAATCTCTACAAGCAAAGACAGATGGAAGCTGATCCTAAATGTCTCAGGGCTCCTGCTGTCTGGCACTAAGGGACTACAGGCAAGCAAAGGCCGTGATAGATTCCAGGCATGGGCTCAGCTGCTGCAGTCTGTGTTGTGTATTGATCATGGCTTTAATGGTTCTCCATCTGCCAGGTGATGATGGAGGTCCAGGATGAAGGCAGCCACAGTACGGTGCTATTTCTGCTGGATCCTGGCCCGCTGACGTCCCTCTCTAACCACACCAGCCGTGTCCCAACATGCTCTCTTCCAAACTCACTGTGTGTGCAGCACAGGATAGACTGCCCTTGTTCTTATTAAGGGAGTCGATGTGTTTTTGTGTGTGTGTTAGACTGCTGAGTCAATGGGAACTGTGGTTAGCTTGCACCGCTTGATCCTGCTGTCTGGTTTGGAGAAGTGGAGTGTCACATATCCTTGTAGTGCAGGCGGTGTGGTTGGAAAACTGGCTGCAGTGAGGATCTATTGCAGAGCAATTGAAAAGCACTGTATATTCAGCTGCCTGAACTGTAACATTATTAACCATCAAGGACGAGTTTAAGAATGGGGGAAGGTGTCCCGAGCTATCTTTTTCTCATTATTGTTTACATTTGAATAATAGCAACTGTCAAGGTGACTGTCTCTTCTTTGAGGAGCCTATTAAATTTTCTGATGGACCACAAAGATTGCAGACTGTTCAATATGCATATTCCCGCTCATAGAATAAAGGTGAACTTGTGGAATTAAAAGAAAAGGCCCGGAATCGGTCCCCGGGGCCCTGCGAATTGATGTCTTGTGCTTTCTTTTAATGATTAATACTTGATCCATTTAAAAGACTGTCACACCTGCCCTTCACTGAGGTGCCACAACATACCCACCCTCCACGAGCTGCCATGACTCAGGGCTTGACTAGGCTATGTAGCTAAAGTTCGGCGTGTAATGGCTGTATTTTCACATCCCATATAGACTGAGAGCATTTTTCTTGTTGTTAATTTTCCTAATTTCATATGTTTACGCCTCTGGTGAATAACTGCACATTTGTTTTACCTGAATTTGAGCTATTAAAACAACATAAATTAATTAAAGAATCCAAATTAATGGCTGCCCTCCTCCTACAGTGTCTTCATATGGGATCCCCTCTGAGGCCTCAGTGCACCCACCCAGCTGTTTGAAGAGTGCGGCCCATTGTTTGCTTATGCATTGTTTTTTCATCAGGTTAAATGAAATTCAATATGGAAGTCAAATATGTGAGGATGCTTATCCAAGCATAAAAGCACTTCTACATGTTTGTTGACGGAAGCCTATATTTGCCTCAAATACACACACACTTTAAATCATTGGCTACAGCCGCAAACTCAGGCTGTAGGATGGATACAAATGGACTGGAAGGAAGTGTGTCTGAGCGCTGCACGTCTGGCTATGCCTTTAGCAGCTGCTCTTATACCTCCTCATGTGAAACAGTTCCACGACAATAGTCTCACTTTCCCATCTCAAGCTAATGATAAACACGCTGGCATCTGGGAGGTTTGATAGCAATTCCCAGCAGTGTCATCTGCAGAGATGTAGAGATGCCAGAGGCAGCATTGAGGGAGAGAGAAACACAGAGATAACAGAACCAGCTGCTGAAACATAGATCCTGCTTTGGGCTCATCCCTCTCCCAGAAAAGCCAGAAAAGCCAGATCTGCGCAGTCAAGCAGGCTTATGGACTCAGTGTGCTGCAGAGAGATGTTAAAAGAACAGTACCTGGTCAATACAGCTCGCAGTGAAGCCACTGGGACCTCAGCAAAGCAATTTTTCTTGGTAAGAGTGCTAAAAGTACAGAAAATTCTAAAAAGTCACCCACAATTGCTCTACAGAGATATTACAGGCTATTATTGTGCAGATTTATCAGACAAATGTACATTACTAAACGATGCAGTTAAACCTACTGGCATTACACAGCAGAGATTTCCAGTGAGAGTAAATTGAATGTCTCTAATAGAATACATGCAATTTAAGCTAAGAAAACGTTGGTGCCATGCTAATAGTTGGTTCAAATCAGAAAGATCGTATGAGTTGAGCGCACACGGAAACCACCACAATGTCATAATTAGTGGGAAACTTTCTTGGAGCCTCGAGTTTCTGAGTTGGGGGCATGTCTGTTGGCAGACACAATTGATGCATCAAGGTTTAATTATTTTTTCATTTGCAATAAAACTCGCTAAGTTGCATGTACAAAGAATGATAGTATAAATATAGTAAGTAAAATTAAAACACTCCTAATGAGCATTCTTTGTCATTTTGTATAAATGATGATAGAAAATCTCCAGTATTTTTACGTGATTTGAAAATAACAGAATCCGAACTTCCCAGGAGCAACTGAACTCACCAAAAGTTCTGTTCAGGTTTATGAAGTTCTTTGATAAGCAGAGCAAATGAAGTTCAGAAGGAGCATGTTCAGATAATTAACCTAATTATAACACAGGAGGAGCACATTCAATAAGCCAACTCAATTTTCGAGATAAGAGGTATATACACAACAGACTTACCTCTGTTCAATGACATTTTTTTTCACCCATCTACTCACTTCTAACTATTCCTATCCCAATCTGCGATTGGGGGGGGGGGGGGTATTCTGGGTTTGGGTCAAGCTCGGAGCCCTCCCCTCAGACAGCACGCCAAATACGCATAACCTTTACGCTGTTCGATTAGTGTGAGCTCGTGAAGTGGTCAAGAGCATATCAGTTGTGTTGTTGCTTAATTTAGTTGTGGTCAACTTGAATTCACTTAGTACATTTTGTTGTTTTGTGAATTGGGTCACCATAGAGGCATGCGATTAATGGCTGTAATATTCACCTGGTATAATAAAAAACACAGCAATATTAAAAGATGGATCTGAGCCGTATATCTAGACTTGAAGGTGGGCTCTTTAGATTTGGGCTAGTAAGTAACCACCTTGCATACTGCAACCATCCAGAACACCCTATTGTTTGCAAAGCAACGACTAAAAAGTCCTCAGAACACCCTATTTGAGGTTGTATCTTTTGTACAAGCAGGAACCAATCATATTTTCAAGAAAATAAAAACAAAAATGTAGTAGGTCAGCATAAACCATACAAATCATCCCTGACTGATCACTTAGGCTGATCTTTCAGTGTGCCCTTGGTTGATCCTGTTGGAGAGATCCATCTCTCTCCTGTTTGCCTGCTGCCAAGGAGATGTGTGAATGAACAGGGAAAATTACACTCTCTGAGACCCTGCTAATGAAGTCATCTCCCTCGGCCCAGCCAGCCAGTCAACTTTTTAATTAGTAACTAATCAAGTCAATACAGAACTCACCAATGAGACGCGGGCTGGCCTACACACACAAACCTGCCTCAGCCCCCACGTCCTTCTTTCCCAGCGATAATATTTACCGACTCCTCTCCTTTGGCAGCGTGGGTTTAGATTACGTTAATTACTTGGGCCTTAGACGGCATTAGTGAAACGTGATCTCCAGTGTATCAGCTGTACAGAACTGTTGGCTTGTAAATAGAAAACCATAGGACGCTAAAAGGGCTTAGAGTTGCTCTACTGTCTGAACGCAGGGACACCGATAGGGGAAGGGAAGTCAGAGCAGCTGCCTGAGAGAGTAAACACAAATACACAAACAGCCCCCAGGAGATACATCTGACACTGCATGAACACAATCACCCCTTCAATCATTCAGCTTAAACTCATGCAAGTAAGGAAAACCATATGCCTATTCTGGAGGGGACATTTAAATGAAGCACGGAATAGAGTCGTGCTCAAGCAAGGGGGAAATACAAGGAAAAATACATTCCTTTTGATTATTCAGTCACATTCTTTATCAATAGCCGTTTGTGATAACTCTTTATTTTTAGCACAACTTTCAGCGTATACAAGCTCCAGGCTCAAGACATCCCGGACACCAATATTTTAATGATTCAGAAAAGATGAATCACTGTCGGGCCAACTGAGATATCAGTGTGGAGATAAAGGTTGTTGTTTATCAAGCCTAGCACACCGTGAGTGTGTTTTAGCACCATTTGTTTTTAGGGCGCAGGACCCTATTGTTTTTCTAAGGATTATTATTATTTGCTTTTGGGATCTTATAGAGCATTTGGACCCTAAAATGGTGGCGTGGGAAAAACCGGAATGCTGTAATAGATTTGTGTGTCACGTATCACTGAACTGTCTCATTTTTTTAAATGGGCCAATGAAATTATTTAGGGTATGAGAATAGTAGCATTCCCGTTTTGCGATTCTGCTTCCTCCTAATGATTCTGGTACTTTAACGGTTCCATTATAGGGTTAGTTCACCCAAAAATTATAATTCTGTTATTATTTACTCATCCTCATGTCGTTCCAAGCCTGCAAGACTCATTCATCTTCGGAACACAAATGAAAATCTTTTAAAAGAAATCTGAGAGCTTTCTGTCCCTTTATAGACAGCCTATGCAACTCATGAAGAGCGGTTTAGTCCAAATTTCTTGAAGAGGCTTGATCGCTTTAGGTTTTTTGTGTTTGATTTTAGACTTTTATTCACATATAAACATTGATCAGCGTAGACCACTAGTCACTGTTTCACGCTGTAGATTCAGTGTCATTGTGCTGAATAGTAAACTTGGAAACATTGTGAGAGTATTTAATCGCATTCCATCTGCATACACTGAACTCCATACGATATTTTATTCTTTTCAAATAGATTTAGTTCTCAATCAACTCTAACAATAAGAGGGATAATTACCAGTAAACTGTGATTTTGCAGGAGGACATTTCTGGGTCTAATTGACCCTTTGCCGGAAGTTTGATTGACAGGCGATCTGACCAATCATAACCCCGAATCCGCCATTTTGTCTGACAAAGCAGTCAGGGGAGTTAGTAGATCAACGTTGGTGAACTTGAACTTGAAAAATTGTGCGTTCTCACGTCTTTCCACACTTGAAACAACATTCCTTCTGATGTTCATTCATGTTTATTTGATGCTATAAATGAACATGAAGGAGCTACAGAGATCGGTCACGACACATTAAAGAGACACTATTCGCTATTTATTGTTTAAACTTCTTTAAAAAATTACGATATATTAAATATGAAACTGTTTCATACGTCTGTCGATGTGTTGTCAGTGTCCTCTTCTTAAGTTCTTTAGTTATTGTTGCTATGTCTGACAATTCATGCGCTCTCATGCCACACATCATGTTCTCACGTTATGAAAAATACATCCTGGAGCACAGAGGACGCTGACAACACGTCGACAGACAAGACAGAGCACGCTACTTTTGATATGAAACTGTCATATTTAAAATGTTGAATTTTTTTTTTTAAAGAAGTTTAAACAATAAATATTGTAGCTTTTTATTGTGTCGTGACAGATCGCTGTTGCTCCTTCAAGCGGCTCGTGAACCAACATCTCTTCATACTAGTTCATTTATAGCATCAAATAAACATGAATGAACATCAGAAGGAATGTTGTTTCAAGCGTGGAAAGTTCACCAACGATAATCTACTAACTCCCCTGACTGGATAAAATGACGGACTCTGGGTTATGATTGGTCAGATCGCCTGTCAATCAAACTGCCGGCAAGGGTCAATTCTGTGATCATTACTAGCTTACAATACATTATTCTTTATGTATTTCCTCATTATTATGTCACAGACAGTTCTACCCTGCAGCAATGTAATTGTTCAGAAAATGTACAGAAAGTTAGTTATGCACAGCTATTAGATCCCTTCCACCCTCAGCCACACATTATGCTAAAACAGCGTGGGATGCAGTTTCCTAGCGACACAGCATTTAATACAGATAGGCCTACCTAGGGTGACCTGATTGACATTTTAATCAATATTTATTTATTCATCAGAATCAAAGAGCAGCAGATGGTATGATAACGAAAGCATTTGATCAACACTTTCAAGACCCATTCCGACATTACAAAGCTAATTCCGTTATCAGCCGGACCAATCTTAATTGGGGTTTTAAGCCTTTCAAACATGGCTAGAGAGCACTGATAGCCTGCATGAGCTGGCCTTGTGTCACACTGCTGTTGATATTAGGAAGAGACACTACTGCCCCCAAGCTCTCTGCTGAAGAACTGCATCCTTCGGATAGAAGTCATGGAAAGTGCCACACAGCATGGACCAAAAGGGGTCTGCGTTTGGCTAGTTTGCATGTTCAAGCTATTTCTTGCTGGTAGATGTCATGATGAAAGACTGATTGAAAGATAACTGATTTTTGCTAATGTTTCATAAAATAATTCGGATAATAGATATTTCAAGAAGATCTTTGAGGTTGAGCAGCGTAGCACAGAAGAGCGGGTACCCGGGTACCAAAAAATGAGACCAACACAGAGTGCAGTTCAATCATTGACACAAAGTTTATTTGTTGTCCAGGGATACAACAGTGTATGTGTATGATAATGCCAAGTTTTGTTGTGGAGGATTTCTAAAGGAACAGTTCACTCAAAAATAACATTCTGTCATCATGTTCTCACCCCCAGGTCGTTACAAACCTGCATGACTTATTTTCTTAATGTGACAGATATTCTAAAATAAAATGTCTGTTTTGTTTATTTATTTATTTTTGTCCAAACAGTGAAAGTCAGTGGGGTACAATCCTGTTTGTTCTTCAAAATGTCTTCTTTTGTGTCCCACAAAATACATACAGGTTTGGAACCATAAGAGTGAGTAAATGATGACATAATTTTGATTTTATAGTGAACTGTCCCTTTAAACGAATAATTCAGCCATGTTGGGTTTTTTTTCAGAGGATGATGATTTATTTGGGGAGAGTTTGATCAGTGTCTAATAGATGAAGGGACCTGCTCATAAAACAACATCCTCTTGTTCTCAATCCCTTGAAGCCTGTTTTTCGTAGGCTTTTTTTTTGTTCCACAAATGCCTTCTTCCAGACAAAAATCCATTTGAAACAAACTGTCAAAGTGTTTGATGGCGAGAGGTTGTTTACTCACACGCCTCTCTCAGAAAAACAACTCCTTACCAGCGTTTTCTGAAGTCCACAGAGCACACTCTGTTCAAACCTCACAGTCTGCCCATGTCCTGAACATCACCTTGGGTCCAGACGGGCCCTGTGCCTCTGTAAACAGCACTCCTCACAGCTCAGCCCAGCTAGCGCTCATTCATTCTTACCTCCAGCATCATACAAAATGTCACCTTATCTGGATTCATTCATAAATGATGATGATGATTAGCTCCTGGTTTGGTTTCAACCTCTCTGAGATGAACAGGAGGGTTGGCTGCCCTTCCACTGCCATTGCGCTAATTGACTCATCAGCACTGTGCTTGGCCTGGCCAAACCAGCCATTTCTGCTAATGCCGACAATATGGTTCTCTGACAGGCAGGAGGGCCGGCCTTCTGTCCTCTGCTTGGTCTCTACAGGACGGCTGCTCTCTCATCACACTCTGAGAGAGGCCGGTACTGCTATGGAATAAAGATAGCGATAAACAGTGATTGACTGATTTATGACTGACCTTTACAGGATTTGTTAACCCGAGAATGAAAATTCATCATTTATAAACTCATTTGACTTTCTTTTCGTCTGTGGAACACTAAATGGAGAAATACCGAATTATGTACATGCCCGTTTTTTTCCATAAATTAAGCTTCAAAAAGGACGCAAAATGATTTAAATGATCATACAAGTAGTCTTATGAAGTCATGCAGTAGCTTTGTGTGATGAACAGACCAAAATTTCAGATGTGAATAATGACTCAATTCTTAAGATTACACCACTGCGACCAGACCCGTACTAGCAAGAACCTGAGAACAAAACATTTTCATTGACGATTGAATTGGACTTTGCTACTTATCTGATCAACATGTCAAGGAGATCTAGTGCAGATGTCTCAAAAAAGCTATTGTATGACGTCAGGGCCGGTTCTTGACATTTGGCAAAATTTATATTCCACTCCACATGCCTCCTACTAATAAGCACTGAAAACAAACATTATTTCTTAGCTTTTTATTTAACATCTGTTATTAAAATTCATATATTTTATTTTTATATGTCCATATTCATACCTTAATCATTTTTTGGACTGGATTTCCCCCTCCTATTGATTTATTACAGTGCAATAAATACCTTAAATATGTATTATACACTCTTAAAAATAAAGGTTCCAAAAGGGAGTTTTTACAGTGATGCCATAAAAGAACCATTTTTGGTTCTCCATAGAATCTTTCAGTGATCAGTTATTAGTTCTAAATAGAACCCATTGTTTTTCTTAGTGTGAAGAACATTCTAAAACAATCTAAATAAAACAAAATTCCACCTGTTATGAAAACGTTCTATGGATTTTAAAGGTTCTTCATGTAACCACAGATGCCAACAAAGACACTTTATTTTTAAGAGTGTATCAGTCTACACAAATCAACTGCTAGTGAAACTGAACGAGACAAACTACTGAGCAGAAATACTTAATTAAGTATTAAAATTGTATGCTTATTTTCATGATATTTTTTTTTATTTTAACTGAAATTAAGTATTATGTTAGAGCAGTAATGTAAACAGCAGAATTTAAAAGAAACAGACTGAGGTACTTTTTTGAAACATTAAAAAAATACTCCAGTGCTGAAATATTCCAGCTCTTTGACTTGATTCCAGTTCGACTGAATTCGAACTTTGCTTTTACTTCAGTATCTTGTGGTAGTCAGCTCCCGAAGCGATGTCATCCTTTGGAGGCTGTGCATAAATTCAAAGTAGGGCCGGCGCTACCTCTAGGCAGAGCAGGCAGTGGCTTGTAGGGCCTCAATCATGAAGGAGGGGCCTCCATTACCGAAACATAGGCTCTTTTTCTATTGGAAATAGATGAATTCACAGTGACTCTCACCTGTAAGGAAATCAACTACTGTCACAGTATCAAACTGTGTCCCACCTTCTGAATATATGAAAAAAGGTGCGAAAATGCAACTTTTCTGCAGCTGACTGACTTCAAGACACTGAATTATGATGGTGCCGAAACGAACTTCCTTCACGGGGTGCAAAGCGAAAACAGACACGCAAAGAAGTGCAGTTCGTAACGTAGATGTGCGAGTTTTCATCATCTCTTTTGGATTAATTGTAATGTATTCAAAAAATAAACGTGATCTGTCGACCTCCATCATTTCAGGATGGATCATTTGCCGGTTTATAAGTTTAAAAGAGCGCGAGTGCCGCCGACGCGTGCAGACTGTCGGACACTCTGAATTTGTGCAGACAATGAATGACATCGTGTCGTGGTTTGAGTACCACTGTCAAGCAAAAAAAAAAAGTTTCTTCTGGGCTATTCTTAATAGACTTTTTCCAAATTTCCTCCACTTCTGCAGTTATCTTTCTCTGTTTGCATCCACTGATTTGCCAAAGTCATCTTAAAAGTTTAATTGTCAATTCAACTGAAAAACTTGAGAGAACATCACATAAGGTGACTTCATAAATTGACATTGATTTTCCTGAAATATTTTATTGTTAACTCGCCATTATGGTGGATGGTGTTTCCTTTGCTTGGGGACTTCATTTATATTATTGTAATTCTGATTTGATGCAGTGATGCAACAAGAAATCACAGTTCATATGTTCATATGCAGCTGAACTTCGCAATTCATTATATATTTGAATAACATCATCTCAAATCTTATTTTATGCCAAATAATGATCCTTTATAAAGTTACTGGTAGCACATATAAACACACACAAACAGTTGGTGAAAGACATTAAGACATGACTTGACCTGACTCATCAAACGTCCCGGTTCTGCAGAGCCAGCTAGCAGCCTGAAACTGCAGGCGGCCTGAAACCATAATGGTGAGTTCAAAATAAAACATTTTAGGAAAATGCCGAACCGGTACAGCAGTTTCAGGCCTCTGGCTGGCTCTGCAGAACCGGGACGTTTGATGGCCTTCCTAAACCTCCCATATTAGGACATGTGATTAGTGGTTCTACAATGGAGTCAGGCAAAGCAAAATGCTTCAGTTTCTTGTTTCCTTGATAGAGAGTTTTGATAACTTTTCTTGATAACTTAACTACTGCTGCTGAAAAGCACCTATTAGGAAGTCTGAGATGGAGTGAGCGCTATAGCAGAGCCATCTATTTACAGTGCCTGTTTGTGTTCAAGCCCCAGGCTGCCCACCGCTTTCTGTTTCTTCCTCTCTGTTGCATCATTTTAATTACTAGTTGTTTTGTCACTGTCAGCAGGCTCTTTTTGTCTGCTACAAACTTCTCCTTTGTCTGAGGTTTCTTCGAAAATCCACTTTGAAGTGTGCTATAATTTCCGGGATGAAAGCAACAAATGCGCTTTCTGCAGTAAGACATACCAACACACCCAAACAGTATAAAGTCCATAAGATTACATATTACTATTAGACAGTCATTTGAAAGGAATTGTTGCATCTCCTACTCTGCAAATTAGCTATGCTACCATCCATTCAACAGCCATTCACCCTATACTTATATGACGTTTGAGCAGTGATTATAGACTGAAAACTGCAGAAGGTACATAATGAGGCACTACTAATAGAATTATAATGATTATAATAATTTAGTCTTAAAAGATTACTTGGTATTATTGTACCACATATGTGACCATGGACCACAGAACCAGTCATAAGGGTCATTTGTTTTTCTAAAGTTGAGATTTATACATCACCCGAAAGCTGAACAAATAAACCTATTTGGCTGAGATACAACTATTTGAAAATCTGCGATCTGAGGGTGCAAAAAAATCAAAATATTGAGGAAATCGCCTTTAAAGTTGTCCAAATGAAGTCCTTAGCAATGCATGTTACTTACAAAAATAAAGTTTTGATATATTTACAGTAGGACATTTACAAAATATTTTCGTGGAACATGATCTTTACTTTGTGGCATAAAAGAAAATCGATCATTTTGACCCATTCAATGTATTGTTGGTTATTGCTACAAACATACCCATGCTATTATGTTTTGTGGTCCAGGGTTACATACTACAATAAATTATTTTAAATAACCTTTTATGCATTTTGGATAATTTTTTAATGCTTTTTATGTATAGATTTTTCTTTTACTTAAAGTAAATAGAAGAGCTATGATGACATAAAATAAAAATATTTTTTCAATAAATTATTGATCAATAAAATTGCAATATGACTGTTTTCAAATAAAAAAAGTAAATAAAATACAATTCTGATACATAAACAAATAACTCTATAGTCCATTGGCATTCTTGATGTGACTAGGCCATTCATAGGTGATTCGTCTCACGTTTTCGCATATAAATGAGCCTAAAGAAAGATGCGTGCTTAAGCAAACTGACTGACATTTTTTATTTATACTTAAAGGCATAATGTAAACTACTATGAATTTCTTAAAGGGATATTATGAAGCAGAGCTACTTTCCTTAAAACATATGAATGCTTCATTCTCTATGTTAATAGCATGAGCAAACTTCTAAATTCATGTAAACATTTGCTTATGAAACAGCCTCTCATGCTTCAGGTCCTCTGGTTCAGAAGTGAACTACATGAGCTATGCTTTTTTTCCAAAGTATTACATATAATGTATGCACAAAGGATATGAATCAGGGAAATGTCACTCTAATCAGTGCATTAAGATTGATTAATGATGTAATTATGGGTGTTAAATGGTGACTGACGTGTTTTGGGCAGACTGTTCACTTCTACATCAGCAGGGCATTGTGAAAAGCCATTAAGGCATCACAGAAGAGCCCAGTCAAAGGAACAACCATAGAAGCTGGTGCCCATTACAGCAGTACCATCTGAAAGATTCAAAGCAAAACCCATCAGCCCACAGAGAAGGCCCCGTCACACAGAGACGTACGATCAAATGGGCCTGAACACCCAACATCTAGTCATCAAAGAAGCCCTTAGCCAGCAGGAGCAATGGCCTAGACCTGATTACTGTCTTCAGCAGAGAGCGCACATCTGATATTACAGCTTCCATATTTGAAAAAGTTATTATAGATGCCCAGGAGCAAGAAAGGGTGGCTGCAGTTAATACAAATCGTTGTTGCATTCTAAGTCAGCAGCTTTGAAACTGCATTTGTACATTCTTGCCATGCAGAGCTGAAACCTCTTCAAATTATTTGGTTCTCCCTCAAAACATTTGGTTTACAAGAAGAAACGTAGATGCTGAACTGCTGCTGTTCCCCAGTAAATCATAAATACCACCTCAATTTGGCACACAAGTTAAGCCTATTCCAAATCGGAGCGATAAATTCAGTCAGCATTAATTATATAGCTACTCTAAACGTCAGAAAATAAGCACCTGCTTCCAGCATAGCTTCCTCTGAAGAACAGTTCTCACAGCAGAGGCAGGCGAGGTATAGAGAAAAAAAAAAAAACAGAAACAAGACACATGTCCTCTTTTGACTCATCTCCGGTAAGCTGGTTCTCATGGCAGGAAGGAATCCAGCTGCTAGACCGAACAGGCAGTGCTCACAGATGCTTAGTGATGGGTAGGGTACTCATTTTTAGATGGGAAGCCTTGTCCCATTAAATTCCTTGCTATGTCGCTACTGCTCACTAATGTTAATCTGAGGAAACGGATGATTTTTCCTGCACAACTCCAAATAAATGTAGTGAGAGACTGTCATAAAATGACAACTATTCCTTTTGGAGATGAACATGGACAGTCCCATGCTTTAACCAACAAAGCAGCACAGTGCCACCTGCTGGTAGATGAGCAAATGTACAAAACCATGCTTTTTTTAACAAAAAAGATTGAGAAAGCCGCAGAAAATCATTCAAGCAATAAGTAGTGGTGAGCTTTTATGATTGTTAACTTATGAGGTTAAATGTTTTTCTTCAATAAAATAATGAAAATCATTTAAAGTCAGTCAAAAGTCAAAAATGACATGCACTTGATTAATGTTCCGACTTTTATGCTCCCAACAGTTATACTACGGAAAAACTGGACTTCAAGCTTTGAAAATCTATTGTTTATTTTAATATCTGCAGATCATAACATAAGCCCCAACAACAATTTAGAAAATGTTTTAAACTCCAAATAGCCTGACTCTGAAGCAAGTGCCAGTTGTTTAACATGCTCAAAGTACATGACTCTTTCCCCTTCTTGGACAGGCTCACAGTTGAGCATCTCTCCAAACCACAGTCTAGTCAAGATGAGCCATACTCAAAAGGAATGTGCATTTCAAAGTGAACCCCATTAACAATCATTCATTTCTTTCCTCTTGCATTTGCTCATCATGAAAAACTGCCACTTAAATTAAACTTAAAAGTCAGAGATTGAAGACATTGCATCTTTTGTTAAAAAGTCAGTTTCACATAAACACTCAAACTTCACGTTTTAAAGCTTTTGAACTGTAAATTGAGTGAAAAGTGAAAGTCTTTCAACCATATCTGCATTCGTTTTGGCATTGTATCATATTGTATTTCCAGTCAAATGGAAAATGTGTCAATCAACAATTATTTTCACTTGTGGTGTTCATGTGTTTCCTACAGTTTACATTTGGCTCCCGTGTTGAAAACAGTGTTATGCATTAAGAAAGCAAAGCACACAAACAACTTATCTTCCACTGTGTTTATTTGTTGGTGACTTTACATGTTTAGAAAAAGAACCCAAGGATTTTTCCTCCTGTGTGTTTCCGTCTGGCCTCCTCGTGGTCCATGATGCCAGCTGAGGTTGTCAAAACAATGAATCTGCAGAAAAAAAAGAAAAAAAAAAACACATTACCAGGCTGTCCGAGAGGGTGCTGTGCTGCCCTTTGGATACATCTTGCCCTAAGCAGATGTTTTTAGATGATTTTGCACTGCATAACTGATATTTGCAAAATCTTAAATGTAAAGTTATGAAACGGGATCATTTGTCAAAAACACAGCAGCATTATTAGCAAAGGCAAACTTAGACAAAATCAGCCTTTAGTTGTTCTAGACCATTCAGTTACAAACAATGAGAAAATGTCAAGTTAATCAAGCATGAATATTAATGGTTGACAAATGTGGATTTTTCAATGGCTGACTCAAATGCAAAGTGGCCAAAGGCCAGTATAATGCAGATATCAATTATTCAATGAAGGCAAATGTGACAAATTAAAATTTTGTACACATTTAATCGCCAAAGTTTAAAACTTTTATTCCACTGACAAGACAAAGATAAGCGGAAAAACCACTATTCTGTTTAAAAAAAAAAAAAAAAAAAAAAAAAAAAAGAGCATGGAGCTTCTAGATGTGCCCAGGAAACAAAAATTATACAAACTGTTCAAAAACAAGGAATCTTGATCGTTTTTGCACACAACCAGGGAAACAACAACATGCAGCAATTAACCAAGGGTTAGCTCACCCAAAAATAAAATTTGTCATTACTCACCGTTCAATCATCCTCTGAACCCAAATTAAGGTTTTTTATATCCTCCACTGAAAGAAACGAAATAACCACATTCTAGGTCCAGAATAGTAAAGACAGTCAACGTGACTACAGCGGTTCAACCTAAATATTATGAAGCAAAGAGAATACTTCATGCGCAAAAACAAAACAAAAAGACTTTATTCAAGAAATTCATCTCTCTCCGGTAATTCTGCTGCACTATTTACATAGCAGAGCTCGTCTACGCCAGAACGGCGGCTCAGTATTGGCCGGCTGCTGCATCAGCAACATGTATGCGTCGTGCTGCTGGCCAAAATACTGAACCAGAGTTCGGCCGTAGAACCTGGAAGCTCTACAATGTAAATAGCGGAGCAGAATGACAGGAGAGACGAATTTGTTGAATAAAGTCTTTTTGTTTTGTTTTTGCACACAATGTATTCTCGTCGCTTCGTAGCATTAAAGTTGAATCCAAAGGTTGAAGGCAATCACGGATAATTTTACATTTTTTTTACTATTCTGAACCTTGAATGTGGCAATTTGATTGCTTTGAATCTTGCTTTCATGTTCGGATGTTCCAAAGATGAACAAAGGTCTTGAGGTTGAGTAATGACAAATTAAATTTTTGGGTGAACTAATCCTTCACATGCTCTTGGAAATATCATAAATACAAGTTTCCTAGTCAAAGTGGACAAATGCCCTTTAAAGTCATTTTTACTACTGGGAAATTGAGATCATTTTGATACCCGAGTTGGGTGTGCCATAAACTTTAAACATGGGGCTGGCAGTACATAGAATTTGCCTGATATATCTATACATTTATAAATGATACAAGATGAGGCAATATAATTTATATCGTGCAGTAGTTTGAGATTACGAAAGCATCTGAAAAATGGAGGACAGAGTGAGCTGCTGCAGAGTCCAAGTGTATAGCCCAATATGTTTCTAAACATGAGCCATGCTTTTATTTAAAGCTTCACAATATATAACTTATAAGATTTGGTTACGGTTTATGTTTTACACGACTTGCCGCCTCAGGTGCTCTGACAGATATTTGTGCCGACATAATTGCTTAATGTACAAGATGCTTCTTCCCAGTACATAACTTACATTTCACAAGTATATTCTTCTACCTGTAAATGTTAGACTTGCAAAATACTTCCATTTTGCTGTCAGGAGCCTTTTTAGAGTCTCCACTAAACTCCACAGACTACAGTGAATGAGCGCCACCCGTGCACATCCGCGCCGCAACAGAATAGGAGTGCAAAAACTTACTAAAATATACAATTCTCTAAAAGATTTGTTGTTGGACATTAAATGTGCCATAATTAGATCTTTAAACCAACAAGTGAGAGTATATGTGGCATGTTTTCTTTTTTGTTCAAATAGAAAAAGGTACAAAATAGATCTACCGTATATCGCTTGTATTTATTGAAGCAATGCATACTTGCATGTATAAAATAATCATTTGAAGCACATTCAGTTTCATACACTGTGAAAATAGCCTGTATTTGACTGAAATTTCAGAGTTGTCAGCAAGCCATCTAGTGTGGTGGATGTTTAAATACTTGTCAAGTAATGGAACACTACACTTTATTCAAAAATAAATGTCTTCAAAACCTTTTGACTTTAGTAATTTAGTAATAAATAATTAGATTTCCCCAAAAAACAGGTATTTAAACGTGATGTCCTCCACGATTCCTCTTCTCTAACAAAGCACTTGAACGCCACAAGCTCATAATCACGACTTCAGAGGTAGTGAATAGGGGTGTGACAAGACCACTATCCCACGAGACGAGACGAGACACGAGATTGGGTTCATGAGACGAGATTTTTTTAGTATTTTTAAGAAATCCTCAATAATGAAACATATGAAGGGAAAATAGTCTTTTATTCAACTGAAAATCATAAAATGCAAAAATGTTGGTGCATTTTGAAATCAACTTGTAATGCATGTCATTTTACTTCTATTTTAATGAATTATTTGCAGTGAAACAACATGCAAACACTGCTAAATGTTTTGCCACAAAATCAACCAATTGTTTTCTGCCCCGTATAATTTCACATGAGAAATCTCACTGAACTTCTTTCTACAGATTGAACAAATTAAACAGTATAAATAAAAAGTGTCACTTTAACTGCAGTACAAAGTTGACCATTTCCCAGTCACTACTGATTGTGTGGCTGTAACTGTGATAAAGCTCTGCTTACACCGAGAAGTCCAACCGTCAGCAGTGATAGCGATGCTTTCTGCCTCTTTAGGGACCGTTCACATATCGCGCCTGAAAAAGCGTGTAAAGCGCGGCTGCGTCGCTTCCTCCTTTTGCAAGCGTTCGGGAGCTCGCGCTTCTGTGGCGTCTGTCGTTGCTATGCAACCATGAACTGTGCTCTCCACGACCATCGCTTGGTTCTTGTCACATGACCTGCGGTGTGCTTGCAGCATTCTGAAATGTTGAGATGTTTTCATCTCGCCGCGGCACAGGGGCGCCAGGAAAAAAACGAGCGGCCGCGTCACTTCCATTTTGCGAATGAAAATGCGCGCGATATGTGAACGGCCCCTAAGAGACTGTACAACCTTGGCCGAGGTGTACGGCATAGTTTTCTTACAATGTTTACACATTGTTTGTGTCTTGTGTTATTCTTGCGCCAAAAACCAAAATGTTTCCACACAAACGATTTGTAAGTGGCGGGGGCATCTTGAATAATAATTTCACCCTCACACTGATAGCACCACGAGACAACTTTTCAACTCGACGAGAAATCTCGTCACGTTTCAGTCTCGCGAGATCTCGTCACACCCCTAGTAGTGAATAGTAAATTTGAGATAGCATGTGAAGGGAGCATAAGTGTGCTCTGACACAAAAGTCATAGGGCCTGACACTAGGTTACTATACCCTGCATTCAATTTCTAGATCATGTTTTCTTTGTGTAAACTACATAACTACATAAGAAAAAAAATCTAATCAAAAGAATCATGGAAGGGGTGGGGGACAATTTTTAATTTTTCACGATTCTCCTATAAATCTGTATCCTATTGTAAAAGTTCAAAAAAAATTCTCTTCATCGGAGCAAATGCTTCACAATGTGAAGGGACAATTTATTTCATCTACCATTTTGATATTTAATAAATCTATGGTTCTCTAGATTTGGGTTTAGCACATCGAGATCAGTATTTCTCAGACATTCTGATTAAAGAACTGTAGAATATGCAGCTAATGAAAAAAATCTGAAATCTCTGAAAATTCAGCACACCCCAACAACTTCAAATCGCAAATCTAAACAAAATTAGCTGCGACAGACGGCATAAAGCTATTACAAATTAGTGAAATACTCAGAAAAATGTAAATTACACTGTATGTAAATGTAAATATAACATTACACTGGCATTTACTCACCCAAACTGTCTGGACGGGAGAAGGTTGTTCTGCCACTTCTCCAGATCCTTCAACTGCACATCAAACCGTGGGCTGATGACGCCACACTGCATTAGACAAATTGTTCAGAAAGTGCTACAACTTACATAAAACATGAGTAGCAGAAAGCAGTGCACATCTGTGAGCAAAGTGAACCCATTTATATGATACAGACCAAATTCAAAAAGGCTTTTCATTATGTTCAAAACACTCCAAAAACAGCTGTGGGTTTGACCCAACAACCCAGGTTAGCTGGGACTATAGTCATGATCTCCGACCAGATTGCTTAAATAACAGTGATGACAATGGGAAAACACCCATTTACCAAATTGCTGTCCATGTCACTGGTGAGAATTAGACAATTATTAAAAATATCACTCAAATGAAACTTCTCATCCTCTTGTCATTCTACACCCGTAAGTCCTTCGTTCATATTCAGAACGCAAATTAAGTTATTTTTTGATGAAATCCAAGAGGTTTTTATATCCTCCATTGAAAGGAACGTCATTACCACATTCAAGATCCAGAAAGGTAGTAAAAACATCGTTAAAATGGTAAACCTGACCACAGTGGTTCAACCTTGGTGTTATGAAGCAACGAGAATACTTTGAGTGCAAAAAAAAAAACCTATTTTATTCAACATTTTTTCTCTTCCTTCTCAAGTCTGTAATGCAGTGCTGCGTTTCAGTGTTTGCGTCCGAACGGCGACTCATTATTGGCCGGCTCATGTGAACAGGCTTCAGCTAATACGGAGCCAGCGTTCAGAAGTACAACATGGAAGCTGCAACGAAAAAAAGCATAGCAGAATGACGGGGAGACCGATTTGTTGAATCAAGTCGTTATTTTGGTTTTTGCGCAACACAAGTATCCTCATGGCGTCACAACATTAAGGTTGAACCAATGTAGTCACGTGGACTATTTTAACTACGTATTTACTACTTTTAAAGACATTAAATGTGGTAATTTTATTTCAATGGAGGATAAAAAAACATCTCAGATCTCATCAAAAATCTTAATTTGTGTTTCGAATTTGAACGACGGTCTTACAGGTGTGGAGCGTCATGAAGGCGAGTAATTAGTGACAGTTTTGGGTGAACTAACCCTTTACCCTCAGCACAAAGTACACCTAAGTGTTCAGGACTACAACACCTAACAGAAGATATTTAAATGTACTAACAGTTTATGAAAAATTACAATGGTCTGTAATTAGACATTTGTGACTATCTAGCGAAGGTTTATTAAACCACACTAACCTTATTCAGCCTCCCTGTGAGATTGACAACAATTTTTCCAGCTCTGTGATCATCAATGATCTCAAATTCTCCAATGTAACCTGCAAAGATCACACAGCCGGCTTGAGCTGCTTGTTTCACGAGAAATAGCTTCCGAGTCTGATTGAAAAAGACATTGAAAAGCCCATGAACAAACTTACCATGCTTCATCATCACAGTAAGAAAGCGCACTATAACTTTAGAGCAGGGCCTGATGAGAACCTGGCGTTTCCCACGTTTCTCGGCATTGTTGATGCTTTTCAGCGCATCAGCGAGAACGTTCATGCGCACCATGATGCCTGAGGAGACATACAAAACGGTTATTTATCCGATTTTTAGACAATACATCCGTCACACAGCCTCAGCATCATAGCCTGTCACAAACCAAACTACTACATTAAATCCATCGACACAGCATTATACATACAAAACTAATTACGTTTCGTTATATAGTTGCAAGTGAAAATTGTGTTCGCACACTTTCTCTCGCACTACGTGTAACGCTTAGGCTCGGTTGTAGGCGAGTTAAATGTTAGCAAATTAAGCTATCTGGGTTTGTACCCACACTAAACCTTCCAACTGAACAGAACACATTTCAGGATAAAAACAAGGCACCGGAGTGCTTGAGGACTTTGGTTTGATTCGGTTATTCGTGTCTGTCCCCCAGAAACATGGACAGGCTGAATGGTGGAGGTTGGAGACTCATGATTATCAGGGAAATATATGCGTTCAAACTGACACGACAAACCAAATGACTCCAAAATCTGGCGTTTAGGATATTCCTAAACGTATATATCAGTCTAGCTGTGGTTGATATATGACGATGTTCGTGATTTTAAACAGATTATTCAAGCATTGTAGTAATCCTGAACCTTACCAGTTCTGCAATATGGCGGAAAGAGGAAGGAAGAGGGGCGCGCGGTGCGATTTGGGAAAAAATATACTCTCGCGAGCACACGAGGACTCTGCATTTTGAATCACTGCCACCTACTTGTTTGGAGCGCCTCGTTGCCGTTGGAAACGTATTTCTAAACATTCGTCTAACCGAACAGAATATTTGCATCGACGTTTTCTTGTTTGTTTATTCTCATATACTTATCGCAATCTTACATGGACCAGTATTAAGCTTTATTTTACATAATTGTCTGTACTATTATTGTTCTGCTAAGCTAGTGCTAAACATGTTGATACATATGTATGTATGTGTATATATATATATATGTGTGTGTGTGTGTGTGTGTGTACATAGTGTATTCACATTTAAATCAAATAAATCAAAATTAAGTAAACAGTTATCCCTCTGAATTCTAGAAATTTTAAATTTAACTCTAATGCATTTTTAAATTTTATTAATTATTTGCCCCGATATTTTTTATGGTTTTATTTTGCTCATCTACCAGAGGTTGGAAAGAAAAAAACGTTCAAACTCAAAGGCATTTTGTATTTATATGTATACAATAAAAAAGACCAAATACAATTCATGCACATTGTTTATTTTGTTGATCATTTCAGATGCTTCATACTCTCAACAGACTGGGATTTAGCAGTACAAAGGGATCGGCTACACTTAAGGCTAAAACAAACAACGACAGGAGACACTTAAATGTCAATTTAAGAGGAAGTATTGTTTGGGCCATATAGTCTTTTATAAGTGCCATACAGTAACCACATCAGGTCAGAGTCTATGGTGCGTGTCCATTTTGCTGGTTCTTCAGCAGGAGATCCATGTAGGCTCCATCGATCAGATCCTCCTCCTTCACGCCCAGCTCCAGCATCAGCTGATTTGCGATGGTCACTCCTTCTTCTTGGCTCTGGTGTTCTTTCATCACCACCTCCAGCTCCATGAAGTCCCCCAGGCCCTCCACAGAATCGACGTGCACCCTGGTCTGTCCCACCATGTACAGCCTCCGCTCCTTCTTCACCTGCCCCACTTGCCCCATTGCATCTGTCAGAACCTTGACAAGCCCCTGTGGGTCGTTGGTAGGAGTTATGGAGTAGTTTGACATCTTAGGTCCTTCTGTATCTGGCCTTTCATAGAAGATCAACTGGCCGGTTCCATCCTGGAAGTCCCTGAGTTTCAGCCGTCCTGCGGGCACTTTGAAAAACGTGTCCTGTTGACGGATCACAGTCCCGTCTGAACCGCTCAGCTGCTTTGCACGCTGCGTGAGGAAACGCAAGTCACGCAAAACTGCCTTTATTTCTACATTTGACGGCATGTTTACAAATTATGCGTATTATAATAGTGCACTGTAGTTTGTTTGCTGTATAGAGTTGCAGTGCACATCCAGAAGTTCTTGTTGCTTTGGCGCGCTTACACACAAACCTTTAAAGCGCATGTGTGGAAGTGGTGACGCAATTGATTCATCCGACTGATTCGAATCTTTTGAATCAGTTCACGAAAACAAACAAATGCGAATCATACAGTAATTAATTTAAGGTTTCGTTAAAAACGCGATTCATTTACAAAGTCAACCGACAAATGCTTTGTTTTTCTATTTTCAATTCTTAATAATTATTAAGAGAATATTTAAGTATCATAAACGTTTTTCTCACAAATGACAACAAAGCACATCTATCATTTCCCGCCTCCATTTGGTCAGCAGCTGGGCAACTATATAAAAAAATACAATAATAATAATAATAGCCTAAATAAAATAATTTCTTAGTTTTTAGATCATTTTAATTGGTTAAATAAATGAGATTGGTTTCTCAAAACTAACATAAATCGATCAGAAATTAACACGTATTTATTCAGGAAAAAATGATGAAGGTAAGATGAAAAACGACTCGTTCACTTATAAGATTCATTCTAAAACAACGATTCGTTCGCTAACGAACCATCACTACTGCGCATGCGTACAAGTATCGCTTTTCACTGCAGTGACTGAAGTCAAATGTCACGTAGAATTTAAATGGATTTTTAAACAAATAATTACACGTCTTTAAAGCGTTAATATCTTTAGGACAACTGCAATTTATTCGCTATCAGAATAGCACGTAATCCGTAGTGTCGCTAGTCTTCGTGGCTTTGCAAAGACATGTTTACATCCCAGACCTCTTCCTTCCAGGAGTCCATAGACGTGGATGAAAGGGATGCAGACTTCGACAACGAAGAGATCGCCGGATACAGCCAGAAAATACAACAGATTAACAGCTATTATGCAATATATTACTACCAAAACACAAGGTACCGTGGTTTTCATTTTTAACTAATCTAGTGACTTTGTGCTAAGGAGGTTTTCCACATGCAGAATGCTAGTTGTTTTAGAAACATTTTGCCCTTTTATGCCTTATATTAAAGAGTATATGAGCTTTATGCATATATAGTTAGGTCTAGCCAGTCTTTTGCTTCTTTTCTACGTGTATGAGCCAAAATTAACTTTGTGCTTGTGTGAATTAAGTTTGCTGTTTCATGACAAGAAGAGCAACATTTGCAGCATATAATGAGTTAGTCTAATGAAATCATATGACTGTGTCTTGAATGAGTTATACACACTATGTGGACCCTAATATGTACTGTAAATACAGTAAAACATTGTAAAACACCTCATATGAACATGCAGGCCAGTTATAACCTGGGAGATTTTAGCATATTAATGCTTATAAAATATTAAATGCATTATCAAACTACCCAGATCTGAGGCTTCTGGAGAGAGTGTGGCCTGGAGCCAGAGGAGATCAGATTCAACCACAAGTCAAGATGACTTTAGGTAAAGAGGGTCCATCCATCATCATCATCATCGCAGTCCAGTGGCTTTCAGTGTTGTGATATGGAAGAAAAATCGTGGCTTCAGTCAAAAAATGCACTTAGGATTCTGCGTCTGGCTTTTCATCATGTTGACTTGCTCATCTCATCCATAACCGTCGAACTAATCTAACACCAAACTCTCTTAGTATACTAGGTGCTGTTGGTGATTGTGTGAACGTCTATGCTTCATTAACTGCTTGTCTGTTCGCTTGTTCAGCTTGTCCTTCCTTGTAGATATTATAGTTTTTTAACACATATTTTTCACTTTTAAAGTCTCACCCTGCTGGACGCCAGCTTGCCGCCCGAGGCAGAACCAGAACTACGAAGCTACATCTCCCGCAGGCTGAGCAAGGGCGCTTTGCTGGGGGGAATGGGTAACATTGCCACTGTGGAACTAAGGTGTGTCATATCAGTGTTGTTATTGTTAACTAAAACTATTACAAAAATAGGTTTTGTTAATTGTAATGAAGCTGAAACAAAAACAAATATTAAATAAAAAATTTTAACTTAGAAAACGCTTAAATGTCAAACAAAATGTAAACGAAAATTAGAAATCTTGCTTAGGCAGCTAACTGGAGTAAATAAATTTATTATTTGTCAATTCACCCAAAAATGAAAATTCTGTCATTGATTACTCACCCTCATGTCGTTGCAAACCTGTAAGACCTTCATTCTCAGCGACGAGAATACTTTTAGTGTGCAAAAACAAAACAAAATAATGACTTTATTCAACAATATCTTTTCTTCTGTGTTATTCTCATAATTTGCTTAGCTCTTCCAGGTTCAACGTCAGAACGCCGTCTCATTATTGGCCGGCTCCGGCGTCATCATCACACGCGTGTGTCACGCTGCTCACATGTGCAGCCAATACTGAGCCGCCATTCGGACGTAAACATGGAAGCCTTCAGTGTGCTTACTGCGTCATAAGCGTAAGGATAATGACAGGGAAGAGAAGAGATTGTCGAAGATTGTTGAATAAAGTCGTTATTTTTGTTTTGTTTATGCACACAAAAAACATTCTCATCGCTTCATAACATTAAGGTTGAACCACTGCAGTCACGTCGACTTTTAACAATGTCTTTAGTACCTTTTTGGACCTTGAAATTTGTGGTTATATTGCTGTCTATGGACGAGTCATATAGCTCTCAGATTTCATTAAAAATATCTGTGTTCTAAAGATGAACGAAGGTCTTACGGGTTTGGAACAATATGAGGGTGAGTAATTAATGACAGAAATTTCATTTTTGGGTAACCTTACCCTTGATTGTTTTTATTACACTTCAGTGCACAACTAAATATCCCAAACCATACCTCATTGTCATTCAGTATAGTATAACCATGTATTTCCTTTCTTTACTGATTCAATGTTTATTTGTATTCAAGCATCCCTGAGCAAGCGGTGGGCTGTTACTGCTGTCTGCTGGAGCAAGAGAAATCTCCAGAACAGCCTGAGGCCGATGGCAACGGCTGGGTGGTGTGTCTTCTTGGAGGATCAGAGAAGGGCCTGAATCTATATCCTCAAATCACAAATGACTGACCATTAAAGTTGCCATGAAACGGAAGTTACGACAGTCTTTTCTTCCCTCTCATGAGTGATGTATAACTGAGTGAAATGACTTCTCGAACAAGTACAAAAATCGAACAAGCAGGACTTGATTTTGTCCATTGGGAATTTGGGACATTGGGAACCATGGGATTTGCTATTTCTGTGATGTCATGTGACAGCTTGTCCCGCCCTCGTGCCAGTAAACACGTCATTAGAGTAGAGAAAAGGTGTCACTGCAAGAGGAAGGGGAAGTTGTTTTGGTTAAAGATTATGACAGCACATGAATTAAAAAAAAAAAAAGTACATGCACGGAACAAGAATTGTTCATTTTAATTTTATGGTGACTTTAAACTGTAGGAAATATAGCATTGTGTGATATCAAGATTTACCATTTCATTCGAACACTGTTCTCTCTTAATAGGATAATTATTTTTACTTAACTGTACAAACATTCAGAATTGAGCTGGACAAATATGTCCAGGGTCTGCAGGGCGTTTTGACTCCAGAGGTGAGGGTTTTTTTGTTGTTGTTTTAATAGAAATAATGTACATGTTGAAATCAGTCTGTTTTGTTGAAGTTTTATTTGCTGGCACACTGCTTTTGATATCCATTTGCTGTAAACCTTTTTGGTAACCTCTGCTTACAGATGCAGAACCTGGAGACAGATGTCCGGCCCTACCTGAACCAGTGGTATGAAGAGTCGGTAATGCACATTCACAGAGTGGTTCAGCTGTTGCAGGCAAACGTCGGGTACCTTCTGCACGCTGTAAGAAACCACTGCTGTTTAGATCATGTATATTTTACATCTGAAAACAATAATATACTGTCTTAAATGAAATGGTAAATGAACGTAAAACCACGTCTTTGCTGCAGGCTTTGAGTCACAAGCTTGTAGAGGTCACGGGGGCAGAAGAGAAGACAAAAGCAGATGTAGCAAGGTGAGCAAAACGACATGGTCTTTTTACCCAGTACTCTTGCAGTTTTATAGTGTGAAGTACTGATAGCTACTGCAACTTGATCTAATGTCTTGATTAGATTTATCAAAGCAGCAAGCCTGCAGGGTCTAGTCCAGGAGGACACAACTACAGCCTCCCTCTGTAAGGCCATTTCAGAGGACTCTCACACCAATCTGATCATCGACTGCTCAAGCAGCCCTCCCACACTAACCAATGAAGGTCAGCAGCATCAACATCTTCATCTCCACTAAATCTACAGGCTTTCTCCTTTTATATACATGTTGACAATGTTGTGTTGGTATTTTAACCTCTGCAGTCAGTAACCGGTTCTGTGATGACTGGATCCAGGCCTTCATCAATGCTTCTGAGCGCTTTAACCCATTCCTGCTCCGTCAGATCCTGGAAAACTTTAAACTTAAGGTCAATGTGCTTCTAATTCTGCTTAAAGCAACCTAGTGTCCAGATAATACATTTAACAATAGATTGTTCTTCACTGATTTTTGTTGCTTGCTCAGTTTACTGATTTAATAATAAATATGTAAAAATGAATTTATGTTACAGAAGTTTACTTTAATACATTTCTATTAATAATTTTCATTGGCATTAACATAGAATTGCTGAACAAGTTACATTTAGCATGCTAACATGCTATTGGTTTAAGGGATAGTCCAGCCAAATTCAACATTCTGTCATTTTATACTCGCACTCATCGTGTCATTCCAAACCTTTGTTCTCCTGAACGCAAAAGAAGATATTTTGAGGTATGTTGATAACCAAACCATTTCAGTTTCCATTGACCTTTATTAGATTTATTGTTCTTTAAAATGGAAGTCAGCGGGATCTAAAACCATCTAGTTACAAACATTCTTCAAAATATTTTGTGTTCTGCAGACAAAGGAAAGTAATACAGGATGAGTAAATGATATCAGAATTGTAATTTTTTGGATGGACTATCCCTTTAATTTCAGGATACTCATTTGAGTTACTTTCTAATTTATTTGGGACAAAGAATATTTTTAAAGTTATATTGGTAACGCTCTTCTGTCTGGTTTCCAGATCTCGCATATAACACTTTTAATTACTAATCTGTTTCTGGTAACCCTCTACAATCTGCTGTCTGATTTAATTATTAATATCTAAAACTAGTTTGTTGTAAACATTTGCTTACAGTATAATTAATGTGGGTATCTTAAATGTAATTTAATACATCAGAAAAGGAATTATTACATTTTAAAATTATTAAAGAGTATTCACTTAAATTTAAAAAGTATTAATTAATAATCACTATTAATCAGTTAAATTATTATTAAATTAACAAAAACAAATGTGTATATTATAATATGTATATTACCCAATCTGATTTAAGGGTGATCACATTCAGAAAATGGCAATTACATCATTATGGTTGTCTTCAATATGCACATTCTTTCTTCACGCAGGCCATCCAGGACATGAACAACCTGAAGCGCTTCATCCGTCAGGCTGAAATGAGCCACTACGCTCTGTTCCGCTGCTGCCTGTTCCTGCAAAGCTGTGGAAACGGGGACGTGTTGCTGCAGAACGCACGCGCCGAGCACAGCAGCTTTCCCGAGGCCTGCGGCATCATAAACGTGCTGGAGGAATTCCTCAGTGAGCAGGCCCAGGGCACGACGTACTGACACCTCCCCGCCTGCAGGGGCCACAAAGTTTCATATACTCACCTGTCTGAGTAGTCTGCATTTTGGGCACTTGAAAACACTAAATATTGTACATCTTTTTGTGTGTTGAGGTTTAACAGCAAAGATTGAAAATGATTTTGCTATGATCTGCTGCTGTATGTTGATGTGGGTGCTTAAAAATGATTAACTAAATAGATCCTATAAAATGGGCCTATGAAAAATACATGTGATTAAACTTTAATTAAAAGACTCTTAATAATGTGTGTATATTAACACAATATTGTTTAAATGTGACAGCTGATTCTAGGATGTAGTCTCAGTTGTGTAGCAGTCATTGCTTAGAAGATGTGTGATTTAAGTGTTCAGCCGACCGTCCTGTATATTATAGGAAGCTAATCACGTAATCAAGAAGCTCTGCACAAGCTAATAGCCTATTATCACTCCAATCCATTTTGGTTGAAAAATAACATTGACCTGCATTGCCTGGTTTATCATTTTATTTTATTTTTTTAGATAAGTGCACAATTTGATATCTTGATATCCCTTTTTGTGCTTGTTTGCTACTTCACAATTTGACCAAAGACAGAAAAAAAAACTGATAATCATAAATTCAGAAATCAGATGTAAATGTAATGGTCAAAAATAACAGGTTTGGGGAAAACATGATGTATATGTATTAATAGGCAATAATGTGTGTAATTATTATTGTGTGTGTGATCCCCCTCTTGTTCAGATTTGACGTCTGTACTGTGAATAATTGGTTCCAGGTGCATTTCATTTGTGTGAATTTGTAAATTATATAAGTACTCAACATTCTGTGGATAAATTTACTGTTAATCATTAACCTTGATTCTTAAATTCATGTAAGAATTAAAATAACACACTGTAAATGAACTTTTAGGTTCTTTTAATCTAACTGCATACACTTCAAACACCTCCTACAGGATGGAATAGGCAGGGAAAATGATCATAAGCTGTCTGTCAAATACTTGTAATAGTCAGTAGAAGCCATTTTTAGACTTGTAGCATGTTATGTTACATTATTGTTATTTTAAAAGGACTTCAGCGGGACAGAATAAGTAGGAGAGAACAATCATTTCCACATGTTTAATGTATCAAAGGACAACACAAAATTGCTTACTGGAGCTTACATGGTAAATCTGATTCGGACTTGTAATGCAATATCAGGCATATTTCTACAACCATTTCTAAAGTTTATGTGATACAAATTTATATATTCATTGAATTACTGAAAAGGTCACACACCAAAACAAATATTTTTTTTCCTAAACATCTACATGATGACACTAATTCAAAAAAATATCACTAAATAACAATACAATCTTGTAAGTATATAAAGTTAGTTATGACTTTTATATTCTTTTTTTATGTGCCACCAAAGTAAAGAGAAAATCTTGCCTTGAAAAAAGATAGGATTAAATGATAGCATGGTTAAATGAAATCAAATAGTAAAACATTATTTGCTGTATAGAGTAACAGTACCATTGCAATGACATTAAATAAAATTCAAAATAAAGATTATTATTCAACAATATTCCCTTAATACAGGTTTAAGAGACACAAATGTCAAAAAGCATAGAATTAATATACAAATTCAGATGCATATTTAACTATACATATTCATCTCATTCTTCTCCTTTACAGTGATTTGAATTCATGAAATGGCATTTATGAAAACTCACGGTTGTAGTTTCAGGGTTGGTTTCACTCTGCCACCTTGATGTCAAAAGCTACTACTCCATGAAGAGAAAACCCCAGGAAGAAGGTCACATTCTCATTTGAATTTGGCAAGGAGGCAGAAAAACGTGGAATGATTCTGATGTTGTTTTGATCAGATACCCGAACAAACAGATTTCCATTGTCAGTGTATCCAGTTACCCTTTTAAGCACTTTTACTACGTTTGGGTTTGTCCACACTTCACCACCTTGCCACTTGAGGCGTCTCTCACTGAGGGTACCCTTGCACAATTTTTCAATTGTGGTCTTGTGCACAATCTTATTGAGACCCCTTGCTTTTCCAAGGAGGAAGTGGGTGAAAATCCTTCCTTTTCTTGAGGCGGCAGATTTAATATCAGAATATCTGTGAAGTGCTTTTATTGCATTCGTGACAACATCGCTTCTTGTATTGGATGGCTCTTTGCCCATAGAGTCCTCCGGCCAAAATAAGAGTGAAAGGAGCAAATATGCCGTATCTGGAAAGGCAGTTCTCTTTTCACCGCAAAACCGCCTACTAAGATCTTGAAGTTCTTTAATGGTAAGAAGTTTTCCAGAGCCAGGTAAAGCACAGGAGAGCGCTATCTGACAGAAGATGAAGTTTATGAGCTCCGTCTGGTCGAGATCCCTCTTCAAGTTAGCTGGGAAAAGGCTAATTATTTTCTCAAGCTTTGCTCCTGCACTTTGTTTATTGTTATTAGAGAGCAGGTAAAGAATTGTCGTAACGTTACCACCTCCAAGTTGGAAAGTTTTCATTTGTCTCATCAATGGGGAAACTGTGTTTGCATCAGAAGCCTCATCCTCTTGAGTGTCAACAAAGAATAACTTGGCATACACAGCACTTTTCCTGAGGAGCCATTTTCTTGGATTATTTACCGTTTCAGGCTCTCCTTCATCCAACTCCTCCTCTTCCTCAGAACTGTAATTCTGAAAGCGAGCAAGATCGTCAGAAATACATTCCAGGGCATTTCTAATACTGTTTTTCATTCCTTTTAAAAGGCCATGAAATTTCTGCCATGGTTTTTGTACTTCCTTTGGTATGTAGTCAGTGAGCAGGTAATCCATCAACAACTTCTTTCCCTCTTTGGTAGCAAAAATGTCTACTTTTAAAAGCAGTTCAAGCAATCGACATCCAATATCAACTTCTCCAAAATAAGAATTGTTCAAGCAGACGGTCTGTGATTGGGGGCATTTTTCAGAATCTCTAAAAGCAGTGATTCCTTTAAGAGCAGTATCGATGATGTCAGTGACATCCTCTGGTTGAATAGAGCCTTTCATGCATATGGCATCATGTTTTGCATAGAACCACTTTTTGTACACTTGTCCCAGTGTGTCAAGTATATTTGTGTGCTGTGGGAGACGAGATTTGGCTCTTTTAGCCCAAATCTCTGCTTCCTCGAAACTTTTGTTTTCATAAAGCAGTCGTGCAAGCTGTTGAGCGACAAATGCATCCTCGTCAAAACGAGTGTAAGCTACCTCTAAAAGGTCAATGGCTTTCTCCAGATCTTCTTTCTCACTAACATGCTCTATTAAAGGAGAAAACCAACTGTCGTTTGGATCTCCCTTGCTTTTTTTGGTCCGTTTGATAAACAGATCTCTGACAAACTTTCTAAAGTCATCCCTTCCAAATCTGTGGTCGAACAGCACTTTGTCCTTAAGGAGACTCATTGCTATTTCACTTTGACTCTGACTGTTGGGAAGTTGCTTTAGAATCTCCTTGGCTATCAAATGGTGAATTATTCTCACAGAGGTGATATGTGTCTCACTAGATTTCATCTGTATGAAAAAAAACCTAGCTTGCTCACTTAAGGAATTTTCAAATGTCTGATGTTGAATCATGCCCATGTGTACTCTGGACATTTGGCCATTTTATCCATTTTGTCCAAGTGGATTCCTAAACCTAAGAATGCCTCACAGTGTGATAAAGACAGGTAAGAATTCACAATATGGCTGTTCAGAAGTGCCACAAATTTGATCAACTGTGTCTGAAGAGACGAATGATCAATTTCCTTTAACAGATTCTTAACAAAGTCTTTGACATAAGACTGTTCAAACTCTTCACTCATGAGCACAAATGTGAGTATAAACTCTGGTTCAAACTTCAGCTTGAGACTCTCTGCTTTCTTTGAGAAGAGCTTCTTTTCTGCTGGGGATAGTTTGTGTGTAACTCCGACTGTGCGTAAAGGCAATGTTTTGCACATCCTTTCTGGATCAAGAGACCTTTTACAACAGAGAATGATGAAACACAGTTTTGATGGACTTATTTTCATTGTTGTGACTGCATTGCTTAATTCTCGTCTGAGGTCATCCTGATAGTCTGAATTGCAGTCCTCCAGCAACAGGAGCACAGGTAAACAGGCATTCTTGTCAACCTCCTCGTAATTCCAAAGCTGTACTGCATGTTCACAGACAGTTGCGGCTTGGTACGATTGCTTAACAACAGCACATCGCATTTTTTTCCTCCAGTTCCAGAGGATCTGTCGTGCCACCGTGCTTCCGCCACTACCAGGTTGATGATATATGTTGATATTGTCAATGGATCGTTTTATTGAGTCAGTCCGCTCAATGTCTTCCAACATTTTGTTAATTTCTGCATATGCGTCACGTTTGATGACTTCCCCACAATGGTTACTGTCAGCCAACCACAAATTTATCCAGTCAATTTTGCCTCCTTGATAGAAGTATTGTTCAGTTTTCTGTATTTGTTCTTGTTCTAATACATTCACATTTGTTTCATCACACTGGTCAACACGGACTACTTCTAAGGAGAGCATGCTATCTTCATCCACAGGTTTTAGAAAGCATAATCCATTGTTTGACACAGGCAAACACCTAGTAGCCTGAAGACTGGTAAGCTGAATGCTTTGAATTGTAGCATCTACGTGACTCATTGGCATACCAACAACACTGATTTGTTCAAGAACATCCAGAGGGCAAGACACTTGGGCATGGCTTGACCATTTCTTATAATTCTCCCTTGATTCTGAGATTATAACTATGTCCTCATGGCCACTCATTTCTGCATAGAATTCATGAAATGTGTCAACAAGGGGTTGTTCAATGTCAGACATGAGCATGAAAACCACCACAAATGATCTTTTAGGGAGAATGTCATTGCAGATCTCAGATATAGCTCTTTTCAACATTTTTTTCTTGTTTTTGATCCAGGTTTTTTCATCACATGGACGCTCACCTCCCATGTAGTCATTTCGACCATTGCAGAATATCCAGCTTGTTCTGTCATATAGCTGTAACTTCTCAATAAGGTCAGCAGTGTTCTCCCTATGATCATAATCACGCAGGAAGTGAAGGTTTATGGCACGGTGCTCTTGGTAATTGTGACAAAGTCCAGATAATTTTGAGTCAGGGTCATAATCAAAAACACAGAAGATATTCATGTGGGCAAGGAACTTGATGTTTTGTAGGTTTTCTTCATCAAATCTGTTGGAAACAAGAATATAACGCATTGTGTTGTCAATATATTTCTTCCCATGAGTCAGAAGGACTAAGAGTTTTCTTCCTAAGTCCTCTTTAACATGAGCCTGTATCTGATTCTGGTTGTTTTCTTCCCATTCTCTTTTTTGGTCAAGGGCTTCAAGACCTTGAACGAAACTGACAAGTTCATCATCAGTAACCCGTGGTGTATTAGGTCCGACTCTTTTATAATAAGCTTTTTGCTCATATTCAACTTTATTTGCTTTCTCATTGAACTTTGGAATACGGGCGCTGTACAGTTTCCCCCTCACAACATTCACTGTGGAAACTACATCAACTTCTACAATCCAGTTTTGGGACTGATTGTCTTTGTCAATAACTGGAAGGAATTTTGTGGGCTTGATACACTTTCTGGCATCAGTGGATTGTTCTTGAAAACAATTTTCAATGTAGTCTAAAGCATCTTCAAAGACCTCTTTGTCTTCAATGGGAATTCCAATTATCTCTCCATGTTTGTATGATGTTTTTGTCTTGTCCATGACCCCAAAGTGGATTGTGCCATTTGCACGCATATTCATGCACGCACATGCAAATCGAATGATTTCACTGGCGAATTTGATCTTTAACTTTCTTGGTTCTAATTTACAGGCAATTTCCAGTGATTTATATTCATGACATGGAGTGATTAGATTGTCTATTCCTGTCTCTGGTGGGAGTATGGCATGTTTTATGTAGCTGAAGTGTTCATCATTATCATTAAATTTCCTAAACCTACTTTGTGGCAGACATACAGTTGATTCAAGATTATCACTTGTAGAAAAGATTTGTTCAGGACTAATGACATCAGTGGAAGACACAATTTCATATTTTGCTTCCTCTTTGCGTTCTCCGTCAAAACAAGGTTTATTTTTATTTGTTTTTGACTTGTCTTGTGATAAAAGTTCGTCTCTGTTACACAGCAAAAGCTGTATTTGGCCACCTCCAAATCCAAGGTCTTTTAAATATGATTTTGTAACGTGTAGAAGAACAGGTCCAGTTACCTCTTCTTTCTCAAGTTTCTCTATGTGCCCTGGTTTAATCCCAATTGCCTTTAACCATGAGCTGACGTGGTGCTCATTCCAGGCTGAGCATGGAATAGAACTGTAGTCTAAAAAAAGCAAAATTATAGGACATTTATTAAAAGGCATATCAATACCACATAAGTTGAGAGAATAATTGTCCTATTTATGCAAAAATTCACAATTTCTATATCTCTGAATAATTTAATAATCTTCATAAATTGTGTATGAGCATAGAAAAATTATTGAGGTTATGTTTAGTTCTGTTTAGTTTCATTGTGTTTTGTTTTTGTTTTCTCAGTTACTAGAAAAGGCAATATCATAGCAACTATGTTCCTTCTTGGAAAGAAATGGTATCTGTGAGGATTTCCAGTCAGGATTTAGACCACACCATAGTACTGAGACTGCTCTCAGTAGAGTTACAAATGATTTGCTCTTATCATCAGATCTTGATTGTATCTCTCTAGTAGTGTTACTGGATCTTAGTGCTGCTTTTGACACTATCGACAACAATATTCTTTGGAATAGACTAGAATGTGTTGGCATTAGTGGAATTTCCTTGGCATGGTTCAAATCATACTTATCTGACCATTATCAGTCTGTAGAAGTAAGAGATTTCATATCGATCACAAATTCAATATGGAATACCGCAAGGCTCAGTACTAGGACCGTTACTTTTCACTCTGTACATGCTACCCTTGGGAGATATCATTTGTAAGCATGGCATTAGTTTTCACTATTAAGCTAATGATACTCAGCTCTATATTTCTTTGCGCCCTGACGAAACCTACCAATTCAAGAAATGAACGGAATGAATAGCTGATATAAAAAATTGGATGACTGGTAATTTCCTACTTCTGGGTTAGGGTTAGGGTTTACCAAAACTTCTGCACATAATAACCTAGAATACTGTTTAAAACTTGATGACTGCTCTGTTAAATCGCCTTCGTCAGTCAGGAACCAGGACGTGCTCTTTGATGCCAAACTTTCATTGGAAAGCCACATTTCTAGCATCTGTAAAACTGCATCCTTCCACCTTTAAAATATATCTAAACTACGACATATGCCCTCAATGACAAATGCGGAGCAGTTAGTTCATGCGTTCATGACCTCAAGACTAGATTACTGTAACGCTCTACTGGGTGGTTGCCCTGCTCGCTTGATAAACAAACTACAGCTGGTCCAAAACGCAGCTGCTAGAGTCCTTACTAGAACCAGGAAGTATGACCATATTAGCCCGGTTGGGTCAACACTGCACTGGCTCCCTATTAAACATCATATAGATTTTTCAATCTTGTTAATTACTTGCAAAGCACTAAATGGTTTATCTCCCCAGTACCTGAGCGAGCTCAGAATTCAGGCCAGTTTTATATTCAATACCCAGAATATCAAAATCAACCGCAAGCAGTAGATCCCTTTCCTTTTTAGCACCAACACTTTGGAACAATCTTCCTAGCATTGTCCGGGAAGCAGACACACTCTGTCAGTTTAAATCTAGACTAAAAACACATCTCTTTAACCTGGCATACACATAACACATTATCTACTTATGAAATTCCAATCATGTAAATTGTTAGGCTGCATAAATTAGGTCAGCTGGAACCAGGAATACTTCCCATAAAACCTGATGTACTTGCTACATCATAAGCAGAATGGCGTCTACGCTAATATTAGTCTCTCTCTGTTTATCCCGAGGTTTGCGGTAGTCTGCCAGGTCTTGACCATATCCAGATGAGATGAAGGACCTGTGCCTAGACACAACGGCAATGCAACCCTGAAGTGTCAACTAAACTATCCTCTGCGAAGGCCTCCTTCCCATTCCTTTCCCTATGTATAGATAAAATATTATCAAAATTATTCCAGTTCGCAAAGATCCACAGACACAACAAATTCTTCTGTATTATACAGACCAGACAAGTAATTTGGCAATGTCACTTTGAAAAAAAGACTAAGCGTCAGTGCACATAGACAAATGTGCAAACCTATAGACTAAACGCGTAAATGAATAGCAAGAATGCATTAAAGGTCTTCAGTTTTCAGTTGGAAAGGGGTCATTTAAGTGGCCCCTAAGTTAATAATTAACAATTTCTACAACGGAAGTGATTCAATCAAAGACCTACTTTAGCGCGATAATAATAATTTCTTAGAGTTGCTGTAAAGCTAAAACAATCTGTCCATTAACGTTCCTATTATTACTTTGAAGCTGCTTTGAAACTATCAATAATCTGTATTGTGAAAAGCACTATATAAATGAAGATGACTTGACCTGAGTGTTCTTGTGCATTTACCAATGAAGCCACCAGCATGAAATATGCATGTAAATGTACATGTAAGTTAAAGTAAAAAATATTCTATTTAAAAGAACAATCATACATTGTACAAGGAACCAAAACTACAGAATATGCTCTATGGTTCTAAATGGAAAAGAATTAGCCTATCTAAGGACTTTTTAAAACTATAAATACTCACCCATTCTGTGAGGAATAGCTTCAAGGAGCGTATTTCAATGATTTTGTTGTTCCTGAAACAAAGAAAAATAGTCATACTTACTATATTTGAGGCATATCTATTTGAATGGTGTTACAGGCTAACAAATGAAAGTTTATAGTTTAATAGTATGTGTTCATCACAAATAAAAATAAAAAAATTAAAAAATCAAATGAGAATTGCTTTATATAACAGCAAGAAACAAACCTGAGATCATTTTTGCTTTGAAAAGCATTAGTTGAAAACGGTGTGTCAAGAGGATTTGACTAGGCAAATTCAGCTTCTTCTTTCTTACCCGAGGCAGTGGACCGACTGAAAACAAACAACACTTTGATAAATTGTGAATATGCAATGACTATATTTAGCGAGCTCTCGCTTGGAGGGGGTTTATTACATTAACATATCACTGACGTGGTAAAGAACTTCATTAATGAAATGGATATCATTTTGCTTTCATACAAATTTCAGAAGCAATAGCTTGCAATTTCACGTTGTATTTTATTCTAGGCTTATCACAATACAATCGCATTCATATCTGCATTCAAAGCCTTTTGATCGAACAAAACACAACGAACGTGAAAATGCTCCAAGAATTCATTTCAGTGATTCAAAAAACCTAGCTGAAAGAAAAGAAATTGACGTAAAACAAATTCCAGGAGGCAGATATTACCCCTTAATGAAAGTATCATTAATCCTGGACACAGCGGATGTATCATGCTTCCGCGTATCTGAATACGGAAAGACAATTTAGCTCCCTGAACACACAAAATCTTTAGAATCGAATCACAAATCCCAGTAACTTCGACAAATATGGGATGGGAAATGTAAATAAGTTGTATAGATGTAGCCTACTACACCTTTACAGTATAGCCATATTCGTTTCAGTGTCTAAAATATATAAAATCTTTATGATGACATTTTTTGAACTATTACGAGCCTGAGGCAAATTCAAAACTTAATTCAAACACTGGTACAACTTGCATACGCCCCTCTGGTCTGGTTCACTCACTACTTACGGAAAGCACAAAACAACATACTTACGTTCAAACTTGAGCTAAAGGTTCGTGACTGATAAACGTGTGGAGGCAAGCGGTGCAGATGCTCATCTCTGCTGCTGAACTGAAGAAATGAAACCATCGTAACACATTACCATGGAAACGCCTCAGCACCACGAGTTTCATTTCTACAGCCTTGCTTTTTGAACAAGGCGTTTTCCTTTCACCAAATTTACATTTCACTTTATTAGATATTTATGGACTTAGAAATAGAAAGGAAAACAAAGAAAGGGGGAAAAAAGATCAAATAAAACGAAAGATGCATTTAAGAAAAGTTTTTCTTTGTCATTTATAAATGACATGTAGGTTTATTAACTTGACCAAATCATTAAAAAAATAACCATACCATACTGCGTTTCTGTTTCCTGTCCTGTGTACCACTGCTGTAGTCCTGAGGAGTTTTTCTCCTGTTAAAGATGGGATAAGTATAGTTTCCAAACACACTGTTTGGAAGTTGGGCCGACACGAACAACGTGTAACCAATCAGCATTAGGAGGAGTATAACGGTCGAGGTGAAGCTGTGAAGTAGTCAATTTAAACTCTTTGCAAATAATATTTCATTTAAAAATATGGACATTTGTTTGTGTAAAATGACAAAATGTTTAGAAAAAAAAAACAACGCTGGTAACTGAAATAAGACTCATTAGTTAACATGAACTAATAATGAACTGCACTTCTACAGCATTTATTAATCTTTATTAATGTTAATTTCAACATTTACTGATACATTATTAAAATCTTGTTAACATTAGTTAACGCACAGTGAACTAACATGAACAAATAATGAACAACTGAATTTTCATTAACTAACATTAACGAAGATTAGTAAATACAGTAACTAATATATTGATCATGTTAGTTAATGCATTAACTAATGTTTAACTAATGAACCTTATTGTAAAGTGTTACCAAAACACCTTGTCTTGTCACATTCAGTTATGACTGATATAATTTAAACAATTGCACATTTTCAATTCAAAATGGAGAAATTCCATAAAAAAGTTGAGTAGTTTGCATTACTGTATGTTTCTGTGGTTTGTTAAACATAGCCATCGTATAATACTTGTGAAATATTAAATGTTTAGCTACTTGTATCTTAACACGCACGCACTCTTTCACTGTAAAAACTGTAAGCGTCGCATTGGAATTCATATTCGTCTTCAGTGAATAGTAAGCCCCGCCTTCTTTGATCTGATTGGCCATCATTTTGAGATTGAGGAGCGCAGTTAGACTGCTGAGGCAGACTAGCCTAAAACTGTAACTTTTTCAATTGTCTGTCATCCTAACAGCAAACAGAGAGGTGCGTAATAAAGAGCAGTATTAAGAAACATAAAATATTGAGGGCGACAACTGACCCTTTGCAAAGACCCGCCCCTTTCAGTTAATGTTGCTTCGTCTGACAAGCCACACGCTCTCACGCCACACATCATGTTCTCACACAATGAAAAATACATCCCGGAGCAAAGAGGACACTGACAACATGTCGACAGACATATCATATTAATATATCATAATTTTTAAAATAAGTTTAAACAATAATTAGCGTATAGTGTCTCTTTAATGTGTCGTGACAGATCGCTGTAGCTCCTTCAAGCGGCTCGTGAACCAACATCTCTTCATACTAGTTCATTTATAGCATCAAATAAACATGAATGGACATCAGAAGGAAAGTTGTTTCAAGCGCAGAAAGACGTGAGAACACACAATTTTTCAAGTTCAAGTTCACCAACATTAATCTACTAACTCCCCTGACTGCTTAGTCAGACAAAATGGTGGATTCTGGGTTATGATTGGTCAGATCGCCTGCCAATCAAACTGTTTGCGAAGGGTCAATTTGACCATTTCCAATTATTGGGGGGGACTTTTTTTAAATGTGCTTTTAATTTTTTTGCTCCTTAACCATGTTGTTTGCGATTCTGATCATTTTTGCATTATTTTACATTTTCGATTCACTTATTTTTTGATCCGTTTTTAATCCAGATTTTGTGCCTCTCTGTGATGGTACCACAAGCGTTCGCTCCTTTAGTGATTGCAGGCTTCTGGTGGGGACATAGACTTGTAACAGGGAATTTTTAAAAAGTCACTTCTTTTAAGACAGAGCAACTGAATATTCCAGCGTTAATTTGCATGGCCCGTAAGCTCTGTAGCGGATATGAATATCCAACTATCTTGAAAACACTATTTATTAGCAAGGTAACAGGGTAAGGGGTAGTCGTGGCCTAGTGGTGAGGGAGTCGGGCTTGTAATCAGAAGGTTGCTGGTTAGGTTCCCACGGAGGCAGGAATCGAAGGAGGGGATTGTGAATAAACAGCACTCTCTCCACCTTCAATACCACGACTAAAGTGCCCTTGAGCAAGGCACCTAACCCCTAATTGCTCCCCTTGTAAGTCGCTTTGGATAAAAGTGTCTGCTAAATGATGAAAAATGAAATGAAAATGAAAGGTAACAGATCGGGAGTTTAAAACATTAAATTTGTAAGCACATAACACAAGGCACCTCTCTTTAAAAATATAAGTGAGACTTTATTGCTTATTCTAAAACAAACTAATATCTAACAAGCACCCGCACACACACACATTCACAAGAGTCGCAGAAGGAAATGAAGTGAAGGAAGAATGAGTTTTAAGCAAATGAAATTGTGAAATCCTAAGTTTCTAGCAATTTATGCACTTCATAAGACCTGATCTGAACGAACCATGAATCATTAATTTGACCCTTTTATGGCTGCTTAGGCGGTTTTATTAGACTTTTTATCAATGCACCAAATCAGCTATAGAATCTGGAGGTACATGACACGAGACTCTCAACAGAAAGAAAGAAAGAAACTGAAGTAAAAGAAAGGAAAGTGAGAGAGACGAGAGTAAGTTGGATGGCTTGAATGAAACTGCTTGTCTGCTCTTCAACAAGCGTTATGGTCTTTGTCTCAATTTATTCTTGGTTTCTAAACCAAAAACTAAAACTAAACATTTAAACTGAAGTGTTTGTCCAACCTCTTTGAGGAGTTTTGACAAATTAGGTATCGTCTTTGTTTCAGAGGTGGCTTTTCTCCTGCCCTGGGCATAAATTAAACGTTATCTGTGTTCTCTTAAACTTTCAGAGGACACAGAGAGCACAGTTTAGACATGATTTCTCTTAATAGAAAACGATACATTTTACACAGATTTCGTTCAAGCCAAACTTTGAATTATGAATATAGGTTCACACTCATACCAAATTAGGCACACTTTAAATCAACCATTCAAAAGTTCTTACAATTACATGAATTGTGAGTGATCTGAGCATAATAGTCACATGTATTATGTGTATACCTGATATACAATTATGCTATTGAACAATGTTTGATTTCAAATTGTTTTTGGAATATATTTATAATATATATAAAAGAGTCTCTGTGGGGTTTTCTATGGACTCATCCAATTCTATGACAATTCTGTGTCACTTAGAGGTCACGCAGAAGAAGGTGGCCTGTTTTTATCTCTCTGACTTGGGGATCAAACACTCTGCTGTTATGTTCTTGTGGCTCAAGTTGCACTGTCTTTTAAACCATTTGATCTTTTACAAATTGCTTAATTTTGACACCTCAAAGTACTTAGCTGGTGGGTGGGGGGTGGGGGTGTGGAGGTATGACAGTTTCTCTGATTTTGGGTCCTGCGTGCTGATTTGGGATCTTCAGTGTTAAGATGATTGGAATGGAGTTATGTTTGAAAGAATCATCTGAAAGATTCTTGTATTCCGTCTTGCAAGAAAATGCATTTTGCAAAAAAGAAATGCAAGAAGGAATACAACAGGTTGAAATGTGGGGGATGAAATGGGGACTGACGTGTTCTGTGGAAAAATAAAAAAAAAAGTCATTATGCTCTGCATTTCACCCATCCAAGTGAACACATGAGTACTGGAACGCAGACTCAGCATGAAGACACACTCGGAGTAGTGGGCAGCCATTATTGTTGTGGCACCCAGGGAGAAAAGGGAGACTATCTTCTTCTCTTCTTCTTCTCTAGGATTAAACAAAGGACAACCACTAAAAATAGTCTTGTCTCATGAAACTGTAAAACAAGAAGTTTAAACATTCTATAAAAAGGTTAATTTGTTTGAATAGAAATTTATTTTGAATTGCAACAAGACAAAGGAAAGGGAATTTTATTGGCACTTCCCTATTTAGCATAGATGGACAATATAAAACTCCACAATGAACACATTGTTCCACATGAACAATATAAAGTTTACTCCACCAACACACATTTATTATCATCTCAGTCTTGGTCAAAGTGGCCCAGATTCATGGAGGAGCAGTTTTGACCCAGGCAGCAGATTCACTGTCTAAACAGGCTATCATGTCATTTAGAAGACCACCGCTCTCAGGACTCTCACTACTGCTGTGAGGTTCTGCAAAAAAAAAAAAAAAAAAAAAAAAAAAAAAAATCACATCCAGTGGTTTGGTAAGTACATTTCATAATACAATATTGCGAATATGTTAAGCTGAACTAGTTATTACTCCTGATACATGATAAAAAAAGAAAGAAAGAAACCAAAACATAGAAAATCTTATAGATATTCTCTACACTTTTAAAAAAAAAAAAAAAGGTTCCTTATTGGCATCAATGGTTCCATGAAGAACCTTTAACATCCATGGTACGTTTTAATTCCACAAAATGTTCTTTAGATTATTAAAATGCTCTGCAAACTAAGAAAAAATGGTTCTTTTCACTATAAGCTTCTTTGGGGAACCAGGAATCTTCTGGCATTGCTCTGAAAACTTTATATTTAAAAATGGCAGAGGCATAACTGTCAACACAAATATTTTAAAAATGCCCATCATCCTGTAATTTTTTAAGATCTTACCAATTGTATGTTCAGTCAGTCTCCTAATCAAGGAGTTTGGAACATCATAGATGCTTTCAGTCATGCCTGTAAAATATAGAAAAATCACAAATAGGGTTGCACGATATACTGACTACAAGAAAAGCATTGCGATACCCTGCTATTAAAACGGTAAGAAATGTTAATTTATTGAAAGCAATTAGAAGCTATTTACACTAACTGAAAATTGCTAAATATATTCTATTTACACTAAGTGGCAAAAGCACCATTTTCCTAGCAATATGCTATTTACACTAGGTGAAAATAGCGATAGATTTTATTTACACCATGTAAAAGTATCGGTTCTAAAAACCAAGGTATGCGAGTCTTTTTTTAAAATGCATTGTAAAATAGTATTGAAAATAAAATAAAAAAAGCTTTGTAAACGTTTTTTGTGTGTCCCATTAGGTAATCAAAAGTTCTACACACCGACTTGAACACTTGGGCCAAATACAGGAAATACGTCATGTAAGTGAACAAGTAGTCAAGTGCAAAGTGTGGGTATTTGGACAAGGCATGGGTCGGGAATGTCTTTACTAGTGAACAACAGGAACTCGGACATGTTCCAGTGTCATGGAGTCGTGCAGGTTTTAAAGTGACAGTAGCCAATAAACCAGCTGCTGTCTGTGTGTGTTTAATGTTAATAAAATAGTAACAGAGATAAAACAAAAATTAAACAACTATGTTGTGATTATAAAATTTCATTTAAAAAAAAAAAAATTAATTACTCATAATGAAATAAGCTTTTGGACATGTCACCTATCCTAACCTATCCCAACCTGTCCAGGATGTTAGCATGATTGATATTTGATCATGTGATTGTTGTGCAAACATCTCTGTAAGAACGTTCACACTGTGTCATGTAATTATTATTTATTTTATTTATTATTATAAAATAATGAATTTTAAGTTCTGTCATATTATTTTTACTGTTTTAGTTTATTTATATTTATTTATTTATACTTGCCGTGGTATCGATTCAGTATCGGTATCGAAGTATTTTAGTCAGTTATCGTATTGCAGTCATAATTTTGGTATCGTGGCAACAATCAAAACACACTGTGTGCAGAATATATTAAAGTTTACAGTGTAAATTTATAATGTGAGTGGGTGGAGACTTGCCATGCTCTCCCTCATTGGTTGACCATTTGGAAGAGGGAGTGTCATAGATGGCTTCTTCAGAAACTGCAATCAATCATTAGAAATCACCATCAATAAATTTTCAAGAGTAATAGGTTTAAACAATATACAATTTTTTTTTTTAACCAATGAATCAGTATTATATAGCAGGCAAGGCAAACCTAAATGCAGACATGTGAACATTCTATGTTAAAATATTATATTTCACAAAGCATTTATGAAAAAAGTTCATTATACACACGTTTTCGAGATGGTAGAATGTCATATTCATCAGTCAATGTAAACTCCTCAGTACTTTGATCCATTTCATTGTCTATGTGCAGACTCTCTTGTGTTTCATTAGCATCTGAAGACAAAAATTCTTGTAAGAATTTTCATAGATATCTATAAATCGATTTATTTTTTAAAAATGTATTTGTTTATTTTTTTGCATATGATGTTGCCCAGACACACGATTGACAAGGGTATTCATTTGCCGAATAGAATACCATAATGGGATAGTTCATTCAAAAATGAAAAGTGTATCATAATTTACTCAAGTTGTTCCAAACCTTTAAGACTTTTAGTCTTCGAAGCAGAAATGAAGACTTCTGTTGAAATACAATTGCTATATATGACGAACAGATATAATTAAAGATTTTATTCACATATAAACATTGATCAAATCACACACAGAGCACATCAAATATGGTCAACGGAAGCTTAACTATATATCTAAAACACAAGAACAAACCTCATTGGTTTTCTTGCATCAAGCAAGCACGTTTGAGCTTCCCGTCACCATATTTGATGAGCTATGCATGTCCACTGATCAATGTTTATTCAGTGCATCCAGAAATTATTCACAGCACTTCACTCTTTCCACATATTATGTTACAGCCATATTCCAAAAGGGATTCAATTAATCATTTCTCAACATTACACAAACAATTCCCCATAATGACAATGCAAAAGAAGGTTGTTTGAATTTTATTAAAAATGGAAAAAAAAAAAAAAAAAAAAGTTACATAAGTATTCACAACATTTGCTTCAACAAAGTATTGAGCACTTTTGGCACCAATTACAGTTTCAAATCTTTTTGAATATGATGCTACAAGCTTGGCACACCTAGGGTTTTTCCCATTCTTCTTTGCAGGACCTCTCAAGCTCCATCAGGTCGGATGGGGGGCCATTTGTGATTTTTCTCATTTTATTTTTAATAAATTTACAAAACATTTCAAACAAACTTCTTTCACATTGTCATTATTGGGTATTGTTTGTAGAATTTTGAGGAAAGTAATGAATTTAATCCCTTTTGGAATAAGGCAGTAACATAACAAAAAGTGAAGCGCTGTGAATACTTTCCGCATGCACCGTAAGTGAATAAAAGCCTAAATTAAATTGAATGGTTCATTGTTGTGAAGTAACCCTTTAAGCTTTTAACATGTTTTCCCCAAAACAACAGCATTTTATTATTACACTTAAAGTCACCATGAAAACAATATATACAATTCTTATTTTTTGTGGAATGTTGCAGTATTTATTATAAATGACTAATCCATGGCATGTACATCATTCTTTTTTTTTAAAATTCATTTGCCCTTGTAATCTGTAACCAAAATAGCTTTTCCCCCCCTTCTTGCCTCAACATTCTCTTGGAACAAGGGCGGGACAATCTGTCACTTACATGAGATCACAGCAATAGCAAACAACAACCATCCATTCAATTCCTGATGGACAAAATCGAGTTACGGCCTACATTTTTATATGTTTCGTTTCATGTTGACTTTAAGGGTCACAGTTGTGTAAAGTAGTCAGAGAGTATTGCAGAAAAGCAGTAAAAGTCAGCGGGAAGTGGAACTGGAGAAAGTCGCATCATGAATGCAGGACATACCAGTGAAGGATTGGAATGACTCTTGATCAATGGAAAGACACCTGCTGTCCATTGAAGTGCTGCCAGTCTCAGTATTTGATTCTTCACACCAGCTAGACTGAGTTTCAGGGTTATTTTCTGGCACCAGCTCCCTAATCTCAATAACACACAACACATTCATCGTGTTATAAATCTCATACAAATACAACCACTTACATGATACGTCGTAAAGTGCAGCGGTACCCATTGGAGACAGATCCAGTTCTGTCAGGCCCGTTGAGCACCATGGCTTTCCAGAGCTGGTCCATCCACTCCTGCCTGACATCAGCTGTATCTGCAGCCTAAAATTCACAAATGAATTGCAGATGTTTATGGACAAAAGAAGCATAAAGAGAGTATTCATAATTCCTTCAGTCACAGTGCAATGCATGTTCCTTTCTGAAACTATTATATGACAATCCTGTCTTAGTCTCCGCAAAGTAACACTATTCATAAGTGGTTGAAGTCAGACCACATCCTCAAACACAGATTACAGAAGCTCTCTTCGTGAAAACTCACCAGCATTTTCTTCTTCCCATTTTTCAGTGTGATCTCAAATAGATAGCGATTGTTCTCTGATCGGTTCACCTCCCGCACAGACTGAACCTGTTTAGCGACGGTAACATGAGAAGCACTTATTTGGGCTCCTAATTACCAGTTTACCAGCATCTACACAATAACACTCAGATAATATTACAAATTAACTTTACCTCATGTATGTAATATTGTCCCCTGAGGTCTAACTGTTGGAGTTAGAGAAAAACAATAGATTAATAACCTTACCATTAAGAATATTCTACAAAATGCCAGTCAATTTTATTTCAATTTAAAGCAGGTGTCTTCAACAGGTGGTCCACCATTTTTTTTTTTTTAAATCTCAAACACGTTGCACAAAAAGCTGTATTTTCAACTAAAGTCTGACCTCAGAGGTCCAGTTTGTACCATCAATAAAGTAGTAAAAATCAATTAAATACTTACAGCACTCCCATGTTTTTTAGTGTAGAAAAAAAGTGTTGTATTGTAAAGTCTGAACCAGTATGTCACCCACCGAAGCCTCTGAGGAAAATATATTGAATTGCTGAGCAACGAGATGCATATATTATGTAATGAGTATAAATTAGATAAAAATGCAACCACTTCTGCAATACCTATACTTTTAAATTAAATTCTTATAGAAAATAAGTATTCCACAACTACCTTTTTGACTTTCTAAAAGACAAATGATTCCTGCAAGTCACAGACATAAAACTCTAGCAATATATACAACATATTTATACCATTTTGTCTTTCCGTTTCTTCAGAAAGCCCTGGCAGAGCGGAGGTGGCACTCCTTTTCCAGTCGACATGCTCATGCTTAGTTTTGCAAGCTGAAAGTGTTCACACTTCACCATGAACATAAATCAACATCATGACTTCCCCCTGAAACGGTCACATCCTCACTTCAGATTTTTGTATTATAAAGAGATGCTGTCCTCAGTCAAATGCCAAAATATGGGGGAGGTTCTTCATTTACTTTGCCGCTCTCAATATTATTCCATTTTTACATACCGAGTGTGATTGTGATATTTTTAAAAACTAGATTATGTAAAAACTAAAGTATTTTGTTCACAGCTTTCAAAAACAAAAGAAATAGTGTAATATTGTTTAATCTTTATAATAATTTTATATTTATTTATTTATTAGTGATCTATTTGATAATCCTCCATTTCACCCATGAAAATGTCTTAAATGTCAATTAAAATAGGCTTAATTTATTTTATGCAAAATTATTCATTATTATTGGGTCGGTGGGATAGACAATTGTTTGAGCATATAGTAATAGATTTACAAAGGTGTAAGACAAAAGTGTCTCTGAAGCAAACACAACAGATTTATTCACACCATTATTTATTGTAAATGTTTGAAAACCCACAAGTGCAACAATCCATAGTTTTGAACAGAAAATTGCATTGAAAGTTACGTATGCATAACAGCTAAAACATTAGACTAACAAAATGACTGTCTCTACATGATTGTTAGTTGGGAAGAATTTCATACAGTCCTTGTAATGTAGTAAGAAGGTCTTATTTGATCTCGTTCGGATACCAAGTTACGCCATATTACAGAAAATAAAAAGGGTTTTTCCTGTGCATAAACTTTATAAAGGCAATGGTAGCATGGAAAAGAAAATATATAACTTATCAAAATAAAAACCAAAGATTGCATAAAAGAAAACCTTGTTCTATGCATGCTTCAAGCAATGTCCAAAAACAACAAAGATAAGGCTAATAAATTAATAAACACAGCTGTGATGTGCTAAGAGCAAAATGACCTTTACATGTGAGAAATGGCTTTGTTTCAGTGCTTCTCCCTCAAGCACGAGTGTATCTCTATGTGACAGTTCAAATATGGTTTGTTCACTAGCTAGAGACAATCTTATAATGTCCAGTAAGATATATACAAATATAAACAGCTTTCAATCACCTATCAGTAAATCCTGACGCTCTGCTGTCTGTTCAATATAGGTCGCACCAATCACACTGACCTGAGGAAAACATGAGTGTGCATCAATAAAAACCTCACGTCAGATCAGCAGAGGACGCGATTACCGCTCCTGCCACACTGTAGATGTCCCGTTCCAGCACATGGCTGATGAGGTGAGTTCCTATAACACTTGGTTTGGGAAAGGCAGTTTTAATGATACAACTATTTCTAGGAATCTTCTGTCCTAAATGAAATCAGGATGGAATGAGGGATCATCAGTTTTGTAGTTTTTTTTTTTTTTTTTAGAGGGTCTGGGTTGCTGTAACATGCCGGATGCAGTGATCACCGCTGCTTGAGGAGAGCTTTGTACATGGCAAAGCCAAGAACAGCAAACACTGTGGCACCGACACTCGCCCTCAGCCAAAAAGTAGAGTTTTTCAGGTCAGCTTGGGTCATGTGTCTGTAAAAAAGCAAAAGGAATAGAAACAACAGGATTGTTAATATGACATACTTCACCTCTATTCATAAATTCTGTGAGATATGACAAATGAAAAAAAATGTCTGAATAAAACCTTTTTGATTGAGAGTGGATTGTGAGGAGGTTTTCATTAAAATTCACAGTGACACAATTATTGGATCACTATAGGTATTTGTCATTTTTCCATTTATAAGTATTATTTAATTATTTATTTAAGCATATGATAGGGTTTATACTTAATCCATAATAACAATCCATAATAAAAATAAAAAATAAAAAAGGAGCTGCTGAAACAGGAAAAAAGGTAGCATGGGAAAGCAGAAGAGAGCATGAGATAGAGCTAATATTTTCAGAGACAAAAAGCCAAATGTTTAAAGCACACAACTCAGATGGTAAAGACAGGGTGAGAGAGAGAAACACTACTGGAACAAGAGGTTTCTTGTGAGATTAAACTCACCCAACACACATCCAGAAGGTTTAAACAGCTCAACACTACCTATCCAAAGTCCAGATTAAGACATAAAACTTTAAATTCTTATCAGAGCAATGTTTCTTTGTGTGAAAGAAATTTACGTAGCTGAAAGAAAAAAGCTCAAAGCTCAAAGCAACAAGGGTGGTATGACATTCACAAAGCTACAAGTACATAGAGTCATTTGCAGTATTCAATCCAGGCACCTGCACATACCTCAAGGATGTGCTGAAAATAAATAAATAAATAAATAAATAAATAAATAAATAAATGTGAAGACGAAATTCATTTTATTTAAACACCTCACTATAAACTGGTCAAGAAGATTCCTTCTTTGAATTTCAAATCCCATTTAACATCCCCATTGTGGCCAGGAAGCGGGTCTTTACCTGTTACAAACGGGCACAAACGGGTCGACAGACGACTCCATGTAGACAGAGTCTTCTACAAAGCCGACTGCATGAACCTGATGGGTGAGGCCGGACTCCTCGTCAGCCAACAGAAACGTGCCCACATCTTGTATAAAAGATCTCAACCTTATACACACATGCACACAGCATGGCAGTTCAACAACCGCACACCCGACAGGACCACCCCAACATACCCCACTGCTCACCTCATGCTGGAAACATACACTCTTACACACCTCTATAGTGATTTGAGAAAGAGATGTCACTAAAAACCAACAGTGAATTCTGAATGCTTTTTCCCCATTTTAACAAACGTTTGTGTTTTTAAAGCTTGCCAATGCATGACACTATAAAATGTTTATACACACACACACACACAGGGGTTGGACAATGAAACTGATAAACCTGATTTTTAGACCCCAATAATTTATTAATATGGTGCAGGGCCTCTTTTGCACCCAATAAAGCATCAATTTGTCTTGGGAATGAGAGATACAAGTCCTTCACAGCGGCCATTCCTCTTCCAGAACAGTCATCAGGTCACTATGTGATGCTGGTGGAGGAAAAGGTTTTCTGACTTGCTCCTCCAAAATACCCCAAAATAGCTCAAAAATATTTAGATGTGGTGGCTGTGCATAAAATGAGAGATGTTCAGCTTCACTTTCATGTTCATCAAATTGATACATGGCACCCTCTTCAGGGTACACTGTTTGAACCTTTATGTGCACATGGTCCTCCAGAATGGTTTGGGGAGTGACGTGGCACATTAAGCACAGTAGGAAATGCCATGATATTGCAGCTGAAACCATCACTGATTCTTCCCCGTGCTTCACTCTGGGTAGAAGAGTCAGGAAATGAGTCTCTTTGGGGCTTCTCAACACTATATTAACCAGTATTTCAGTTCCATTGTCCCACCCCTGTGTGCTTGGCAATTTTTTTTTTTTTTTTTTTTTTTTTAATTAAGTCTTTTTTAAATTTAATTCTGCTGTTACATGTAAAACTAATCAACCTGAATATAAAGATGATGCACATCTTAAACATCAGACTGGCTATAAAACACTGACTAAACGACAGACAAGATGTAAAAAATACAATCCGTCAAAGCACCAAACAATAAATGGCAAGGAGAAGCTTCTAATGAAACACTACATTAGCAGCAACAGGTTAGATGTTAGCCATTCAAATCACTGCATGTGAACAGTTAGTCCTTGAGGAAGCTTTAACTAGTGCTCAGAAACATAACATGGTTATAGAGAGGGACAGACGTTCCATTAGGGACGGCTAACATGATGTTAAGAGATGCAAAACAAAGACGAAAAGGGCCAGCCAAACAAATGAAAAGGAACACCTATGGAGGGACAGAACAAAAATTTATAAAGATTAAATTCAATTGACAGAAGGACTCTGATATAAAAAAAAAGGTTTAAAAAAAAAAAATGCGCCATGAACATGAGATTAAAAACCAGAGGTGTAAGAAAGGGACATGCTTTAAAGAAAATTACATTTTTGTCCTGCACTAACTTTAGACATTAATGATCACTTATTCGGTACTACATGACTAAGGAAATAAAACAACTCACTCCCATGCATTTCACCTGGTGTTACATTTTAAAGGCAGTAAGAAAGATAAGATCTACAAAATCTAAGAGTAACTGCTCAGTATGAACAAAAACTCAGGAAGAAATGCAACCAAAACTGAAAGGCTCATATGAACCTTGCGGCCACATTTGTCCCTGGAGCAAGGATGAGTGAATTAGTGCAGATTTACTGCTTGCATATCCACCTTAACTGACTAGAGAAAAGGGTTAGTTCACCTAAAAATGAAAATTCTGTCATTAATTACTCATCCTCATGTTGTTCCAAGCCTGTGAAACGTTTGTTCATCTTCGGAACATAAATTAAGATATTTGATGAAATCAGAGATTTTGTCCCTCCATAGAGAGCAACGCTATTGACATTTTGATGCTTCAAAAAGTTCTTACAGAGATCATAAAACTAATCAATATGAATTGGGTGGTTTAGTTAATTTTCTGAAGAGACTCAATCACTTTATATGATGAACAGATTTAATTTAGGCTTTTATTCACATAAACATTGATCAGTGACATAAAATGTGGACTAAGCCGGTCAATTCATATGGATTAGTTTTACAGTCTCTTTATGAACCTTTTTGAAGCGTCAGAGAGTCAGTTGCGTAGGCCGTCTATGAAAGGACAGAAAACTCTCAGAGAGAGATCATCAAAGAGATCTTCACTTGTGTTCCAAAAATGAACAAAAGGATTTTGGGATTTGTAACGACATGAGGGTGAGTAATTAATGACAATTTTGGCATTTTTGGGTGAAGTAACCCTTTAGCATCATCACAACAAGAGGACAAACGAAAATCTATCTTATTCTGTCCAAAATCCAAAGGATGCCTTTATAAACATACAGTTTTAATGTTGATGGAATGTTTGAAAACAACCGTATCCATTTGCAGATATAAAAGGAAACAAGGCTGCATGACTCTGAACATTTAAACTAGAAATGGAAATAATAAAGAAATTTAATGATTCTTTGTGATCAGTATAATTTTTGAAATAAGTCTCGCATACTCACCCATGCATGCTGAATTTATTTGATCAAATACAGTGAAAACAGTAATAGTGTGAAATATTATAACAGAAAACAGTTATTTTAAATTATATTATTTTATTGAAATTTTAAGTTGTAATTTATTCCTGTGATTGTAAAGCTGAATTTTCAGCATCGTTACTCCAGTCTTCAGTGTCACATGATCCTTCAGAAATCACTAATATGATTTGCTGCTCAAGAAACATTTCTTGTTATCAATGTTAAAAACAGTCATGCTGCTTAAATGTGGAAATAAATAAGTTGAAACAAGTAAATGTCTTTACTGTCACTTTTGATAAATTTAATGTGTCTCAGCTGAATAAAAATATTTTTTTTTTTTAAAGATTCCCATCTCTAGTTTTACTTAACATTAGTGTAAAGCTCAAGCATACAAGCAAGACTCAGTCGGCACTTTGCAAACTGGGTTAAGATACGTTTGGTAAGATGCATCACAGGCTGAAGCAGAAAAGAGAGCGATATATGCGTCACATGCATCACTGATAGCAAATGGTAGATTCAAATGTTAATCAGTAGGAGCTGCTATAACACCATATGTTTGGGCCTTGATAAAATAAATCATTCTGGCCAGTCTACTTTAGTTATGATAAATTCAGTGACTAAAACTTACACAACTTTATCTTACACTAAAAATAACACAGCCTTCATCACTTTAACATAAAGCCAGGAAATTCCCAACATCCCTCTGTGGATATGCAATGTAAACCTATCAGACCGATATCAAGTAAAGATGTGTTAAGAAGCCGAGGTTAGAGATCGCCCAGCGAAGAGGGAGAGTGGGGGTATATAGAGCTGTACTCAGAGACCTGTTCAGAAATGTGCTGTAGAGTTTGGCCTTTACCGAGCGCACCAGCTCAGAGTTCAGGAGGTTGTGACAGATGCAAAAGGTACACCTGTTGCAGCTGCACATGCAGCGTAACTTGGCGTGGCTGCAGAAACACACACAGACAGGAAGAATCAGTATCACGTGACGAAGTTCCAAGAGAGCCGGATCCTCCACTTGGGCTTGGACACGAAGTAGTGCAAGGAGGTAAGCACAGTTACATGTATTAAATGGGAAAGAAACTGTTCAATTGCTGGGAGAAGAGAATTGTGGGAAAAACAGCAATCTATTGACATTACGCAAAAGGAAAAAACAGGAAAAGAAAGAGGCTTGAAAACATAATTCAAACATATAAAAGGAAAGATTTATGCAACTTTGCAAAACAAGCTCAAGCAAAAAGCTTGAATAGGGCTGCACGATTAAGTGAAATTGTGATATGAAAATGCGATTATCAAATCGCATATGCAGTGCAAATATTCACAGTTAAATTGCAGCCCGTTTCAGGAGTGAAGCACACCACTGTTTTCATTTACACGCATGTCCAAACTGTGCAGCCCAACCAAAAAACAAAAAAGCAAAACCTGCAGTACTTTTTTACACAAGAAAATGAAAAAAGACCATTTAAAAAAAGAAGTTGAACTTGAAGTTCTTTCCTGAGAATCGATTACCAAAAACGAAGTGCTCTTGATTGTATGAACTGGATAACGAGTTGGCACTTTCACACACACAGGCTCTGATGAAAAATTTTGAAATTCGTTTTCAAAATCAGTTATTATTTAAAACAAAGTTCTTGTACACAGCCTTAGGAAAGAACCTAACTACCGTTACCACCAGACACTAGAGAACCATTTTACCTGATATTATGCACTACAGTAAAAGACCATGGAACAAATGATACTTGAATGTCTCCCAAACATCACCAAAGAAACATCAGCTTTCCAAGATACTAAAATGACACCTATCTAACAGCTTTAAAAGCACAATGAGACGATAACTAGACAAACACAAAAGGAGAGCAAGGAGAGCCAGAGGAGCCAATCACAATCTAATAGGAGTAGCAGACAGTAGGGCAGATTGGTCGTGTTAAAGAAGGGGCTGCAGTATATACTCACGGATACATTGCCATGGTGGTGAGTTTGGTGTAGATGTCTTTGCTGGGTGCTTCTGCTGTGTTGCAGGTGAACAGCTGTGGCGGGTGAAGCTTGTGTTTCCGGCAGAAATCCAACGGGGACAGGCTGTAGTACTGACGTGCTTCATGCAGGTCTGACTTGGCAGCAATAATCACACAGGGTGTCTTGCTGTCCATGTAGTGTTTCTGTGAAAAGACATTGTGGTATTAAAAAATGAATCCTGAATGAATTCAGCTTAAAAAAAAATAATAATAAAAGGACGCAAGCAAAAACAAGTATTATTGGAGAAACAATGGGCAGAATTTGTTCAGTAAATATTTTTTTTCAGGAAACAAGAGACTAAAATAATATACAAGCCATTTTCCTAAATCCATACACATACATTACCATTGAAAAGTTTGTGTCAGTTCAATTGTTTTTTTGTTAATTAATACTTTTATTCAGCAAGGACATTTGATTGATCAAAAGTGACAGTAAAGACATTTATATCATTAAAAATTTCCATTGCAATTTGCTGTTTTTAAATGCCGTTTTCTATTCAAGGAACACCATTTTCACATTGATATTAATAAGAAATTAGGGCTGCCCACGACTAAAGATTTTTCTAGTCAACTTTTAGTCGTTCATTTAAGCCATTAGTCAACTAATTGCATGTTTACATTAATTTAATTATTTTAATATATACGGATGAGAATGCTAAACCATAATGAGCATATGAACAAGTAGTCGAAAGCATATGCTTCATAAACTAATTACTAATTCAATACATATTTTCTATTTCTATTGTTCCATTTCTACGTTTTAAACCAAATTCATGAGGACCGTTCAACAACATAACCTGAAATTTACATTCCTAATTTATTGAAACCATCAATTTGAATGAAGTCCTGTTGGCAAACATTTTAAAACCATGCTGACCTTGTAGACTTTCGCACAGTACTCAAAGGAGCAGGGGTTGCTGATGTCATACACCAGGCAAACAACATCACAAGCCAGATCAGTCTCAGAGAGGAACTCAAAGTCCGGCAGCACCTCGTGCAGCTGAGAGAGAGAGAACCATTATTCGGCACAGGCCTGACACGAAGATGACTATTAGTGTAAAAAGCAAAAGAGCTTTGACTTACGAGCAGATATTTCTCTTGTCCATAAACATAAGTAGTGCTAATGGCATAGTAAGACTTGTGGTCTTCTCTTATCTTCTTCTGACGCTGCAATGTGAAGAGGGAGAAAGTCAAAATCAGTCAAAGTCAAAATGCTAGATGCTCCTGTAGGGGCATTTATACTCACCGCAAGGTTCCTGCCCAGGAAACCCTGCAGAAAGCCACTTTTCCCGCTGCCCCGAGCTCCTAGGACATTGCAGCGGAAAACACTGCGCTGGGTCTGTTTCTTCTGCAGATCAATGCGCTTATTCCTGGTGACTGCACAAGCAAGGACACATTAACGGTTTATAAGTCGGTCTTACTGGTAAACGAACAAATGAAGATACAAGTTAAAACACACTTACTTGTTAAAGCGGCTGCCTGAGACTCCTGTTCTTGGATAATAGAGTAACCAAGATAACCCAGGTACTCCAAACATCGCTGCACATCTAGGTATGTTGTTAGCCTGAGAGTGACATATATCATGTGTTCGGTATTTTAATGACTGACTTCAGCAAAAATAAAAAGGTTCATCGTTTATATCCTCAAGTACTGTGGGATGAGGACGGCACTCACGTCCACTGGGAAAGGTAGCCTTGGTAAGTGATCCAGCCCTGCTCATTGGTGCAGACCGTGTTGTTGACATCAGGACCCCAGGGCATGTAGGGAAAGACCTTGAACAAATCCTTGAGCTCGTCTGGAGAAAGGGCACAGTCTCGATCCTGACACGCAAACATTGGGGGTAGATTCATTATAGGGCTTTCTTAAGTGTTCAACATTTTTTGTTGTTTTTATACATAAAATAAGCGGCATATGGGTATCTTTAACTTTAGCATCGCGTCTCAGTAAGTTTTCAGTGTCTTATGCCAACTTTTAAAAATGCAAGAATGGCCTTCTTTTAGGCTGTGCTGTAAAATACACCTTTGTATTATGCAATTAAACAAATGGCCAGGCCGTTAATCATACAAAAGTTTTGATCATCTTTATTCAAACTCCAGTTACATAGCTGTCCTTATCAAATGCAGCTGTTTGGAGAGCTCAATGGCATTTTGCTGTGCTCACCTTGTCATGCTTGTCAAAGACACTCTGGAGGAAGAGGTAGGCATTGTGGTTCAGCTCTGTGGTACAATCTGGGGGTATTTTTAATCTAGAAAAAAAAATTGATGTTAGAAATGCAACTGACCTGATTAGAAAACATTTGTTTCTTTACAAAAACAAGACAGTGCAACAGAGATGCAAAAAAATGTGACCCAACCAGAGATTGAGCTACATAATGTGACATGATTCATTTAAGGTTGAAGTACTGGATTTGGGATGGGACTCACAGTGGAAACAGGTATTCTTGTGTCAGCTCCAGATCGTCATCATAACCAAACCTCCTGAGCACGGTCCATGTGGTCTCGTGCCTTCCCCTCTGAATAAAGAGTGTATGAAGGAACAGGAAACCTATAAAACAGAACACACAGACACAACACACAATGTAATACATGAAGGAATAACAAAATTTCACATAACATTTATTGAATAATATATATTAAAAATATATTTTTTATATATTAATTATTTATACTTAAAATATACATAAGATTTGTATTCATTGTCAATTAAAACATAATAAATCTTTATTTATATTAATAGTATACAATAATATGTATTAAATAGTAATATTCTTTTCTTACATTATTTTTTAAACAGCACGATATCAATGGGGTAGCAAATATCACTATCATTGGGATATAAAAAGCCGGTGCCATTTGCTCACCCTTCAGTGTGAGGCCGTTGTCTTTCACCCCATCTGACATATTTTTCCGCACGACATTCTTCACATCCTCCAGGGCTTGAGGTGCCAGAGGTATGTTAAAACATGTTCTCTGCAAGGCAGGACCACCAATCATCAACAATGTTGCTTGAGAAAATCTGACCGTTTTCTTTCACTCTCATTAAGGTGCAGTTTGTGCAGCTGTGTACGTAAAAAAACCTCTCCCGTCAATTATCTGGGGAAGTATAAAAATGCCACAGCAATTTGAGCACAAAGTGCTGATGAAAACTGCTCTCACCTGGAAGAAATTAAGCTCATTATCGTTCAGAATGCCATCATTGTCGAGGTCTGATATTTTAAAAATGCGGGTGAGTGCTTTGATGCAAGATGGCTTCATCTGGAAAGTAAACAGAAAGAAGCTCATTACTACAAAACATTTGATCATTTGAATTTTTGGATGTAGGGTTCCAACCTACTCATGTGCTGTTTTGCAATACAAACGGGCCAGATTACCAGGTCACACAGTCAAACAGAAGTATTACGAGTTGTTAAATCTCTTACCTCTTTCTCTTCTGGAGAGTACAGAGGTCCTGTTGGGTGCAGAACAGCCTTCTGGGCGTAGTAGAACAACTCGGAGATATTCTTCAGGTTTTTGGCTGAACACTGAGAAAGAGTAAAAAATAAATGTTTAAATGTAAATAAATTAAACCATGATGTGCTTTCCTGCTGTATGTCTTCAGCATATTAAAAAGAAAATTCTTGCAAAAGTTTATTTCTATATTTCCACGAACACAATTTTAATACAACGCTCAATAATAGTTCTTTTGATCTTTATAAGGAAGCTGTCTTTAACCTTTTCAACCCAAGAATCTATTAACTAACCATTTGTTACAGTATTTAGTAATCTTTGTTAACATTAGTTAAAACAAATATGACTGTTCAGTGTTAAAAATGGAACCTTGCAAAGTTACCAAATAATCATAATTGATGTAAAATCATACACTCGTACAGTGCATCTGAATTTTGCTTAATATATCATCATGTGGGAGGGACAATGACTGTTTTTCTTTGTTTTGTTTTTTTTAGATTAAACAATAAATAGACACCTGCAGTACTATGCTGACATGATTTGCATTCACTGGATTCAGTGTGAGAGCTCCGTCTCTCCTTTCAGACTGAAACCAATGCCTCTAGTAAAGCAGGAATGAATGACAGACACATGACCCAAAGGGTGATGTCACTTTCCTCCATGGCACAACAGCCCCTCTGCACACACGCGTTCAGCGCGTCATCTCATACATTCAGAACAGAAGCACATTTTTCAGACTCTGAGCATCCCTCACCTCCACACAGGTCTCAATGTCAGTGTACTGGTTCATGATGGGCAGGATGGTCTCCATGCTGCTGTGCTCCACCAGGTCAGATTTATTCCCCACCAGAATCAATGGTACTCTGCGACAAGAAAAACTGATTAAAAACATTTTAAATCTTCAGACACAATACCAAGGTCAATTTCTGTAGGGCATTGTGGAATCAAACAGAATTCCAAACAAGAAGGAAGCGTTACGTAGGGAGAACATGGATTTTTTTATTATTATTGCCAAGTCAGCAGCAGGACAATCTTCATGGGGAGAATGAAGTAAAGATGTCATAAAAATAATAAAAAACATAAAATAGTGAGTAGATGGAAGCATTTTATTGCTTAATATTTGCTGTGCTGACAATAACAGCCTGTCAAATAATGATTTACATGCATTTATTTAGCAAACACTTATGCAATATTTGCTTAATTATATTATACAAATATAATTATTCAAACATAGTGCATCTCATTTTTACAGCACATGATCTCTCAATACTGATTATTCATTATATTACACTGTTATGTAATATAATCGATCAAAAAGCACATCTTTCTGTAGCATCAAGAATATTCTTTTTAAAAGCAAACAGATTGACCAAAGCACATTCAAGAGACCCGAGGCCTCCAAGAACCTGGCAGAAAGACACTCACCTGCTGTCCTTATCCGTTCTTTCATTGATGAGGGGAATCCAATGACTCGTCACCTACAGGGAAACCAATATAATAAGACAAAACAGAACCTTTCAGAAACAAACTATCAGAAGTTAAAGAGCAAGAAATGTATTTGGCTTGGTAACTACAGAAAGAAAAAAAATCGTTTAACATAAGGAAACAAGACTTACCTTTTCGATCGATTTCTTGTTGTTTACTGAATATACGATGCATATAACATTAGCCTGTGCCGAGAGAGAAAACACTAGGGAGGTGAATAAAACCAAATAAAATCAATCCAAGTTGTGTAATCACAGAGACTACAACCAGCCCCACCTTTGATATTTCTTGGTAAAGCTGCTCATCTGACTGCTCTGCTTCTGTGGGATGCAATGAATAAAAGACCAGAGGATTAAGCCTGTCAGTAGAGGGTTGCGATGCAGTCTACATGAATCCCATCATAATACAGAGATACGTGATCATGCATCATTACCCGAGTAGTCCACTATGTGAGTGGGCACTCTTTCAGGTGTGACATCAGCAGGAATAGTGATCTCTTCAGCTCTGAGAGGAACCTTCAGTGAGAAACACAACATTAATGCATCGCACTTAGGAAAGGCTTCGATACGTCCCTTTGACTTCATGAGTTAATTTAATGAGTACCTCATCAGGGAATTCCTCACTGACGAGTGACATGATCAAGGAGGTCTTCCCCACTTTGGCTGTGAAGAAAGGGAAGTCACTGCTTAGTTCTAGATCTATTCATAGCACTAAATGATTTCCAGAAACATGCCAGCCCTTATACAGGAGCAGTTGACATGACATTAAAGCCGACTTGCTCCATTCCAATATGAATCTTGCAGCTTTTATGGCCTCACAAAGATTAGACTACTTTCAAAAATTCATGTCACACCACAGGACCATTTAAAATGAACAAAAATGTGATTAAAAACAACATTTTTGGAAATTGTAAGCAAAAATGTTAATTTTGAAAAACATTATGGGGACAAGTCCTGATTAGTGCTCAGATTAGCAGCATCATTGAGATACTATTACATTTATTAGCTTTTTTCCCCATTTTTCATTATAGATAAAGTGTTTTCTTAGTTTATTTTATTTATTTTTAAGGTTTTAACTATAATAAGCCTAAGTTCTGATATGTCAAAATATCAATTACGACTGAAGGTGTCTGAACTCTGAAGCTTGATGGTTTGGCATTGGTGGGCAGTACGTTGACATAGACACGTACAACTTTGGCAGCTCCAACAGTCTAGAGGCCTGTGAGAGTTGCCCCTAAAATTGCTATAAATAACTCTGATAAACAAGAGCAAAACTAACTAAAACCCACAACAAAAAACATTAATGATGGGAGTGTCATCCTTTGTGTCAGGGTTTGCTGATCTGGTAAATTATGAGAACTAAAAACTGCATTTCTTTCAGTAATTTTACTTCCAGTGCACATCCATGTAGATTAATAAACTAATCAGATTAGAAAAACATGTACAGAGCTTAATAACTTTTATTTCTGGGTGGAAACATTTCATTCTGTGACTTGTCTATTTACTCTCCCATACAGCTAAATAAAAACGTTTGTAAAAATGAAAGAAACATTGGAGTATATTATGCAAATAATAATAATAATAATAAACAGCAGCTCGTGTTGACTAATTAGAAATATGCGAGTCAATTTAGCAACTGCAGCCAATTGACACTTACATAATAAAAGAGGAAAACATTGAATGAATTCACTTACGTTCTCCGACTAATAATATCCTCACGTCCTTTCTCATCGTTGCAACTTGAATGTGATCAAAATAAAAAAGGAGCAAGCCGTTTGTCGTGGATCATTGATCCCGCTGCTCTATGTAACAGCGCAGGCCTCTGTAGGGCAAAACGGACGGATCAACTTCGGCCTCAGTCTGTGTGAAACTTGTGTTCGCAACAGTTTAACACACAAAGGAGAGTCATGCCATTAAGATAAAGCGTCTCCGCGTATATGAAGGCACTGTTTGCTGTCTTCAGATTCACTTCATGACATTTCTGGGTTCACATTTCAAGCTCACGCCAGAGGCGGCCGACCTCCAATAACCGGTAACTACGGAACGCTGCTACGGACAAACGCGGACCTACTTGCGCTGACATTTTATGATTACCATTCGCAGTTATAGTGTTATACCGCTTCCTGTAGGACTGGAGAGGAAACGCGTGTCACCTTTCCCCAGGTTTTTTTTTTTATTAATATTGTTAAATGCTTGAAAAACAACAACAAACAGTAACAACAATTGTCATCATTATCATATCATAACAATAAAACTATAGTCCAACAGTCTTTCAGTGCCAAGTCCTTTAACACAGCCAATCTTCTCATAGCGTCCAGGTTTTTAGATGAGATGAAATTACATGTTTAAATCTTTTTTTTTTTTTTTTTTAAAAAGAGGCATTTAGAAAATTTACATTTATGAATATGATATTTGGCTAACAGAAAAATAAGGTTTATAAAATAAATATAATTTTTCTTTTCACATTCATGAAAACCAAAAGTTTCTGTATGTAAATTTAAAATTAGGATTCATGTATCATTTAAAAAAAAAAATCACAAATGTCGCTCCTAAATGTCAGTGTGTGAGAGCAATTCCAAAATAATGTAAAGTAGTTTCAGGTTTACCTTCCTCAGCTGGAAAAACAGACCAATTCAGAGCTGACGTCACAGTCACGTCGCTTGCAGCTGCAGAGAAACAGCTGTAGCAAGTGGAGGAAAATGTGCAAAATCCACATAATAAGAGAAAAATGTTTTGTTGTGTCTTTGGATGTCAGAATCGGAGTGCAAAAGAATATAGACTTAATTTTTATGAAATACTGTCGTTGAAAATGCCCTCTGAAGCTAAACGGACACGTTAATGTTGAAACCTGCCACTACCATGAATTTGATGTAAACATTAAGTCTACATAATATTCACATATGCAGTTCATAGAGGACATACGTAGGCTACGTAGCAGTTACAGCATTAAATAATATTTAAACCTATAACATTTTGCATAAATGACTTTTAAACATTGCATATAACATTTTTATTTCACATTTTTTCCTTAATTTTCATGTTTATATCTCTCAGTACGGACTTTATAATTAGCACGTGACCCAATTGTGACGGGTGGGGGTCAGAATCATGGTCAGAATTGTGGGATATAAAATTGCAATTCTGAGGAGAATAGACAGAATAAGGAGTATATATCTAACAACTCTGTTTTTCCTTCTAAGAAATGAGATATAAACTCAGATTCGCGAGAAAAAAAAAGTCAGAATTGTGAGATATGAACTCGAAATTATCTTTTTCATTCTTTTATTCCGTGACTTCCATAGACTGCTACTGCAGAGCTGTCGTTTTGTGCAGCCAGGTAGGCTCCGCCCACAAAAAATGTCATTGTTTGCAAACACATAATGGGTCTACAGGCCCAGCCTTCGAGCCTGACCGAGCTAAGAATATTCCAGAACTAGAATGATGGCCTCTAGAGTCACCATTATCTGTGAAACTGCTTCAACTTCACAATAAATAATAGACACATTATACATAATATTGGAAATATGATATGTAATTGATTAATAAATAAATACATTTCAAACATAACTTTTTAACAGAAAACACAGGTATTATCAACTTAGCATTCATGATAGAAGATTAACAAAATTGAAAATTGTGAACGCCAAAATAATTCAGCTTTGTTCAGTCGCCCATATGATTATAAATCAGAAAACGAAAACTGTCCAAATGTCAGTTTAATGAAACCTAGGTATTCTACAATTATCATTTTCATCACACACCCCATGTCACTTGCATTTCTCCATTTCTGTACAGCCATAATTCTCTATATTTAGCTTCTATTTTGTGTCTCAGCTCCTCCAAGTGGACTCACCGTCACATGCGAGTCTAATTCAGTTCTCTCTCATGGGTCTAAGATGAGATTCACATTCTTGTTCAAGGCTCAGAATGTCTCTGTATTGCGACAAGATCTTATCCATCTTCTTGTCCTTTCTGCTCCTCAGAGAGCTCAACTGGTTGGTCCATCTTCTTCTGACCTACTTCAATCTTCTTAGATTGATTTCACATCCTAAAATGCAGTGTGAATATGTATTTGTAACTGCTTATTAGAAACAATGCCCAAAAGTGACATTCTTCCAAGGTTCCCTTTGAGTAAATAATTTCTGGGAATCAAATGTTAACCTTTGATTCACCCAGAATATCTGTTTTCATTTTAAGATTTCGTGTAACAGAGTCCACGTGTCCAGAGTGTTGCGCTCTGAGCTTATTATCCCATCCAGCCTCCGTGTTCACCTCCGTCTACGGATATTGGCTTCGGCTAAAAAGAAAGAGTTATTTTTTACAAACTCAGTTATATTTTGTTATATTTGACAAGCGCATCTAATAGAGAGTTAATCTTACTGGTGTAATCCTGCGGCATCATAGGTTTTGAGATGACTGTTTTCAAGGCGTCCACCCACTCTCTTTGATCGCGCTCCTGCTCGCACATGAAGACGAACTGCCGATCCGGCGTCTCCACAATTACCCCACACTTCCATTTGTTGCCTCTTGCCCCTTTAGGGACACACTCTCTAACTGAATACCCATGATTCTCTGAGCCAATAAAAACAACCCCAAGCTCAATGGCATCCTTTAGGATAATAAAAAAGAGCATTCGCCATATTAAAACCAAAACTGCATGTAGTAGTAATCCTCTCAAAATTATTAGACAGTTATAATGCGTTTCAAGTTTAGATTTTTGCTGAACTGAAAAACAGCCAACAATGACTCTGTAGGAAAGGGGGAAAAACAATGCAATACATACCAGCTGTGTTTTAAAATAGAGTAGTTTCCTGTCCAGGGAATCCAAGATAAACCATCTTTTCTTGAACGGCTCTCGCTGCTGTTCAACATAAAAAAGGAGTCAGAGATGTTTTAAACTTTTAAATTACTTTCAAAGTTTTAAAGTTCAAAATATATTTATCACATGCTCAACATAAGTGGTAGGAATATTTTCTCCTATAATCTACCATACTTTCCTCTAGACAGCAAAACAATAAAACACAATTCATTAGTTACATAATACACAGAATGTGCAGAACTATACAAATGTTGGAAAAATACAGACATATACACAGTGGCGGGACATGTAGTGGTGTTTTGTAACTCGCAAGTGTGTTTAAAGAGTGTTTTACAAGAGTAGCATGATTTATCCTTAATTGTTTGTGCAATTTAAGATAACTGCAAATACCTTGCTACACTGGAAAATCTAGATTTTTTTAATATGCAAATAAAGAAAATAGAGAAAACCATTTGTGGGTGTGGGGAAAAAAAAGAAACTTACCAGAGGGCCAGTCTTCTCCATGTAACCTTCTTTCAGATAGTTTCTGGTTATCCATGGAATTATCTTGAGACAAAAAAAAATGGTAAAGGATTTTACAATAAAAAAAGTATTAACCTTAAACAAAGAGGGGAAAGCTGGTTAAACCGGGGTCATGGGGTGTGTCGGACACCCTCACTCGGGCAGCCCAGCCAGGGATAATCAGTGCCCGGTGGCGCGCTACACCATGGCTCACCCTTCATAGGCCCTGTCCCAAATGGCACCACCAAGACTGTCGGTCTTCCTACATAATGCCACTTTGGCTGTCACGAAGAAGTCTGCTGCGGGGCTCGCTTCAGTGCGGACTCGGCAAAAGTGCGTATTAAACAAATCAACCGCAAAGGGGGTGCTCGCGAGCACCTTCTGAAACCTAAAATGACAAATGGGACACTCTATGGTCTCATGGACTTAACGGAGATGTCCATTTGGGACAGGGCCTTAATCCACAGCCATCTCAATGCTTGTTCTCCAGCTTCGATTATGTTCTTGTCGGCTGTCCTTTCCTGCAACTCTGTGATGTCAGGGAGAATGAATGCCGGATGTAATGACTGCCCTACAAAGCCCCTGCAGCCAACCTCAATTCAAACCAAACTACATTCCTCCACCAGCTTGAGATATTTTTCCTTTTTACGCTCATGGGCCTCCACTAACCGGTCTTTCCAGTGGACATGACAACATAACCTTGGAACAATCAGATGTTAAGAGCAAATCAAGCCTGAATGTCATCTTTGCAATGTGTTCAACAGCCAGCCTTGAGCTGAGGATGGCAGCCCAGTTGAGGCTCTGCGCTTGAGGTCTCTCTCCCTCCCTGACAAAGGTGATGTTGTACCTTGTTGGAGGCTGATGTTTACTCTGCTGGATTCCAATACAGATGGTATCAGCTTCTGCTTTCAGCGCCATGCATATTTAGATTAAATTTCAATCATGTTTCTGGTAGTGAACTTTTGTATTTACATTTTTATAATATTATTTTGTACAATTTTATTTTGGCTTATTCACCAATGTATTGGTTTTATGTAATGGTAACACTATAAAGTTTAAAATGCAGCGTAAATATCATTGAATCAAATGAAGTTTACATCTACAGTGATTTTTAGTGATTCTGCACCATTCACAGAACGCTTTGTTCCTCGACTAGACTAGAAAACTATTGAAATATATTATACATAGAGCAGTCTGTTAGCGAACCAACTAAAATAAATGCCTTCCTTGTTCAGAGATGTAGCCGTTTACCAAAAAACCAAAACCACATTTCCGTGTTCTGGTAACACTGTTGTGGTGCAGGGTGTTTATTCGATGATTATTCACGTTTTGAAATTGGAGAGAAGACAGGTCATTAGCTGTCAATGGTTTTAGGAAGTAAAATCTCATGGAAAAGGGGAAACTTACAGAACTTCCTTTTTATGTGGCAATGGTAGCGCAGCTACAACAAGTATATATAGAGAAATTGAAAAGCTCTGTAATGGAGACATATGGTACTTTAGTAAGTCAAAAACAAGCATACAAAATGTACTTACATCGCTATCATTAGCTGTGGGAAAGGCCGTTTTCAGGTAGACGAGGCGAACAGCTCTAAGGGCATTAAACCAATTGACAATCTCCTAAAATGGAGGAATTACAGAGCGGATACTCTTTATTGTACAAGCTGCATTTGAAACTCATATAAATTCAGATTTGTCGTGCACAGTTGCAAAATTAATGTGAATAAAGCAGGGGAAAAAGCCAGGAAAAATAGGTTTACCTGCCCATTTTTATGGTAAACAAAAAGGTTTCGGGTGTGATCATCCACACAGTAGGTGATCTGAAGGCCGTGAGCATGTCCTATCTTCTCAGGCTGGAAGGTTGCATTCAGGTCCTTCACAGAGATAGTAGCCTTTGGCCCCTTAGATTCCTGATCAACACAGATATTATTTAATGATTAGATACACTGTGCACATGATGCTTCATTTGACTCTATTAATTTTTCACTCAAAGGCAAATGTTTTAAAATAGAGATAGTATTGTGTTAAAAAGATATTGGATGATTAATGCTTAATACTAGCTTTGACTGTCTTTAAAGTCATATAGTTATTCTCAGTCTGTGCTGTTTTAATGCCTTCAAAAAAAAACATTTCTAAATGGTGCGCAAACTTCATTGCTCAATAAAGTCTTTTCTCACATCCTCCTTGTAGTATTTGAGGGTAAAATCGCACACTGAAAGAACAAACTTCCTCTCGAGAAACTGTCCATTATCCTTTCCTTTTTTCCACAGCATGCCCTCATAGACACCTAGAGCCAGGCAAAACAATTTTGTTGACAGATTAATGTTATTTATTGTTAACTTTAAATAAACAGCAAAAAACTAAGATGCAAACTAAACTGATGTAAAAATCCTGAATCATGTTAATAATCTGTCATTTTTAGGATTCAAGTGTGAGTTGCTGCTAAGTCAATCTGAGCTGATTTTTTTCAATAATACGATTTTCGTCAATATTTTTGTTTTACACTATATTTCCTTACATTGTAATGTTTTCAAGTACAAAGTTTAAAAGAAAACATCTGGGAACTGAAATGGATTACCTGCTGTGTAGGGTCTTTTTGCATTTTTCTCTGTAAACTCCATTCTTTCGTATTTGGCTCGAATCCATTGTTCTCTAAGGACCCTGTACAGTGTACATACACAATGTTAATACATTTTGTTGAGGTACATGCTGTACATGCTGGAGTTAATTGATGTATAAATGCCATATATATATATATATATATATATATATATATATCATAATAAAATCATCTGGTCCTTGGCAGGTCTTAAAATTTGGAAAATAAAACCTCAGATGAGCAACACCACGTGACATATCACACCCTGTCATTTTTTGTTTAGCAAAAATAAAGCCAAAATGGAAAAGCCATGGGTGACAAACTTAGGACACCCTTACTGTTAAATAGGACTTAAGAGGTGATCAGGCACTGCTAATCAAATGCCTTTGATTAATCGATCATCGACAAGCGTGATCACCTCTGTAAAAGCAGAAGTTTTGGCAGTTTGCTGGCCTGGAGCCTTGAGATGTGTGTTAACACAATGCCAAGGAGGAAAGGCGTCAGCAATGATCTTGGAGAAGCAATTGTTGCTGCCATCAATCTGGGAAGGGTTATACGCCCATTTCCAAACTATTTGAAGTCCATTATTCAACAGTGAGGAGAAGTGGAAGACATTCAAAACAACACATCAATCTTCCCAGGAGTGGAAGTAAATTCACCCCATGTTCAGAACGTGTAATGCTCAGAGAAATTGTAGACAACCCAAGAACTGCACCTCAGACTCTACAGCCCTCAGTTAACAAGTTCATGACAATACAATTAGAAAACGATGGGACAAGTAGGCAAAGTAGTCTATGGCATGTTTAGAAGAGTTTCCAGGAGAAAGCCTCTTCTCTCTAAAAAAAAAGTAAAAAAATTGGCATGGCTTTGGTTTGCAAAGTTGCTTCTGAACAAACCATGAGACTTCTTGAACAATGTCGTTTGGGCAGACAACACCAAAGTGAAGATATTACATATATATAATATATATTACATATATATTACATCCTATAGCACATTTGCAATACTGTTTTATAATAAATATTATATTATTTTAGTTGGATATGAGCATATATTCAACTAATGCATGTGCAATGAGCCATATTAAGAATCGAGAACACAACTGACAGAATTAAAGTAATAGACTTCAGTACACTTTTCATGTAAACAGTAGTTCCTCTTTCTGTGATTAACAATAGTACACAGCATTTTTTCTTGCCAGTAAGATGTGCACTTGTTCAACACTTTTTTAACTTCCCAAATTAGAGGTCTGTTCCATTATGATACAAAACGTAGCGTGTCAGTTGTACATGAATGTATGCATTTAGTTTGACTTTTCAGTCGGCAGAAGAGCCTGGACTACTTACTCGCAATCATCTGGTTGGGGCTGATAATAAAAGACAGGGACACATTTCTCATAGACGTTTTTGGCTGGACGGTTTCCATTGGCCCTCATGAACTTCCCATCCGAAGGTGCATTGAAAGAAAACACAATGGTTTTAGGGTTCACATTCATGACTTAATATAACCACTAGATTCTGAAATGAAATCAGTGACTATGGAAAAAGTAGCCTGTAAAAAGTTCACAATCTCATTTTTACCTGCACAAGCTCATCATCCCAGAAGTCTAAGCGTATTGACTTGATGCGACTTATTGCAGGAAGATTGCGATGAGTTCCAGAGCAGTTAAGACACACAAATATTCCCAGTGTATATGAAGCCCAGTCTGGATCTTCAAATGACAGCAGAGTGAGTTAGCCAAATAATCAATAAATAACTTCCCATGTCCATGGAAAACATGAAATGTCAAGCAATGTTAAAATTGTGCTTTGCATTTGAGAGTAATGTCTATACAGTGTTTGCTTGTTTTTCGTATGCAAAATCATAATTGACTAAACATCATGAAAAAGTCACAAAAAGGCACTGCAATTCATGGGTTAAATGTGTGTGGGTGTGCTAACCACACAAAAAATTCTAAAGAAATGTAATATAACTAAATACAATACTAAACTAATAACAACTATGTTTGTTTCATTGAAGCCATAGTTACACTGAGGGAACAATGATGTTGAGCTGTTCACTCATGGCTACAGTGGCTTCACTATAAATAACTATGAACAGTGTGTCAAAAAAACCTTCTAACAATTACTTGCAATCCTAATAAAAGTACACAAATGACTACAGGCTGTGAGTGAATGCTGACCACAGCTGTTTACTGTACTTGCCTGCAGCTCCACAGTCAGCACAGCAGCTGTTCTCTGGCAGCTTCACCAACTCTAGAAGTGTCTTCTTGTTCTTTTCCCGATTTGCCATAGGCGAAATGCTTTTAAAAACATATAGGTAGTAGTTTCACCTAATGTTTTTAAAGCGTAGTTTATCCCGTAGAAAGCGGATTTTATTTCACCCTCCTTCAGTCAGCTGAACTTGTTTCAGTCCGGTCGCGTCAGGTTCGAGTCTCTTCTGCGCTCCTGCGCGGCGCGGCGCTGCGGTCACAGTCACTGGACGCTCTAGCGAGGTCTTCCGCAAGCGTTCAATTACTAAAATAACCCACGTGTTCACTTCCTTTAGCAAACAGCGAACTCTGAGCTGCCCCTAATATATGTGCTCTATTTAATAATCACATCGACTTTCACAATTTCACATTTCATTTTCACAATTAGGAAATAATACAGTTAAGCTGTAAACAGTGGCTCATTGTGAATAGGGGGTTTTCGCAGTAAAAATATCACATTAAAATATTACATTTGTTCCAAACAAAACATGAGAATGACTATCAAGACTGATTATAATTAGGTTAAATCATAGCTGCCAATAGCTACAATATTCTTGCAAGCTAGTAAATTTACTCCAGGCACATACAAAACAGAACTGTTGCGTTTACAGGTTTAACAGGTATACAGTAATCTTCCTGGATTCAAGTGGAAGCCATCCCATTTAGGAGATGTGAAAGTGAAAAGTGTGCTTCATGACTCAAAGCTTCACGAAAAACAATGTAAGGTTTATCGTTCCACGATGAAATATGTGGTGGGGGGAGGGGAATCATACACAACCTGTACACAAATGCCATCATGTTTACATCTTGAAATTTACGTACATTTTTTGATAAAAAAAAAACAAACAAAAAAAAAAAACATTTGCTGGCAAATAGCAAATCCACATTTATTACTTGATAAAAGATTTTGGAAGATGCAAAGTACAAAACAAATGATCTTCATAAAGGGCAACAGCAAATTAAAACATCAGTACAAATACGTGAGGTCCACAACAACATAAAACCACACTCCTTCTGAGTATATATTACTGTACAAATGCATATTTACCAGCAGCCCTTAAGTGGCTGCCTAAAGATGTGTGTAATTTAAGGGAAGTCGGAAGCCAGGAACTCCACTGTGCTTTTAGGAAGAGTGAAGTGTATTCCATCCAAATAGTGCAAGAACCTGTAAAGAGAAAAGTGAATGCAATGATTTAAAACAAGTCCACAAAACAAATGTTCGCCAAATGTAAAATACTCATATTGCCATGAATAAGAATATTCAAAAAGAGAAACAAAACACCATGTTGAATTTTAACCCCATGCCCTATTTCAGCTTCGCAAAAGCCACATCCTGTCCCTCTGTTGCATTTAGTTTTTTTTAGCCACCTGTGCACTATAACCAAGTTGAATTTTCACACCTCTTTGACAGCTCAGCAAAAATCAAACTCATCAGGTACTGAATCTGAACACACAGCGTTTATGAGAACTGGTTACTGTTTTAGACCATCAAATGTAGCGTTTAACCTTTATGAGACATCAGTACTTTTGACACTTTTCTTTCCGACTGTCTTGACTATTGTAAAGGTTGTCATCTTAACTTCTGATATGGGCACACTTGTATTTCCCTTGTCACTGTTCAACTCATTGTGGTTTCTCAATAACTGGAAATGATCTCACATTTGCTGCATAACAAAGGAGGGTCTCTGTTCATACACAAGGGGTGTGTCAACCATTAGAGACATGGCTTTCCGTGTAGCCAAGAGTGCACAGCAGACTATTTTAAAGATTTTTCTCTTAATTGCCACAGGGTTCCCACACCTCTAAAATGATCAATTTCCATTACTCTACAGTGCTTGGAAAACATTTGATAATAAAGCAGTAATTAATGAAAATTAATTTTAAAAAAAAAGACAATCCTTCAAAATCTGTCATTTTGTAACCACCAATGGCACAGATGGTCAATAAATGTTTATTATAAATCTCACCTGCGTTTGATCTTCCCCTGCTCCTTCAGTCTCTCTGACCTACAGATGGTGCGTAGAGAGGGGAGGTAGTCCAGAGCCACTGCTGCCCGGTTTCCCAGCGTACCAGCTGACATGGTGGAGAGCACCGACTCAATCACCTCACTTCTCCTCTCCATCACCCTGTTACAAAACAAAATGTATCCAATCTTAAAGTATTTTGTGCATAAACCCCCTCACAGGGCAAAGAAAGGTCAGTAGAAGTGTAAATCGTACTAAGACTAGAGGATGGTACTTTGAATATTTGTGAATGATTTCGATTTTTTTGGTTTTCTAATAGTGTTGTCAAAATTACTGACTGCGATTCAAGTCTGCACTGAAATTTAAAAAATGTAATGCTTTGAGCGCCGTTGAGTGGATTCGTAAACAACTCTGATTGGCCATCGTGTTGACGCGCTCATGAGATATGTCTGTGATTGGCTAGAATGATCAACCCTTCACCGAGCACTTACACAGATATACATGGGAGCATTTGAAAGCAGGCGTCTATCAGCAGACATACGTATGCTTTCAAGCGCTTACGCTTTCAAATTCAAACACTTCCATGTGCTTTCAAAAGCTCTCGTGCGTTGATCATTGTAGCCAATCTTATCTAGCATGTGAACAAAAAGGCCAGACACAGATGTTTACGAATCCGGACAACAACGCTCCGTGTCATTTTTAAAATTTCAGTAGACTTGGAATCGCAGTCAATACTTTTGACATTACCATTTTCTAAAGACAATGTCATTATATTTATTTTATATCATTTAATATGGATTTATATAGAGAGAGAAATACATATATACACACACATATATATATATATATATATTATATTATGCAGTAAAAACATGCAGGTTAATATAGTTTCTTTTACAATGTATTATCGAGGTTTTTTTTGGAACATGACCTAGCTTTGAATTGTATGGAGTATAAATAAAAGCAAAAAACTAGAGAATTCTCACCTTGGTTCACAAGGTGTGACATGAGCGAGGCTAAAGCCATCTCTGTGTGGAGCCATAGGGAGGGTGAGCTCCTCTTCTGCCTCTCTTCTGATCTCCTCCTCCAGCTGCTGTGCTCTGTCCCAGGCCTCAGAGACAACAGCCTTACACCTCCTAAAACTCAAATGCCCCACTACAGCATGGACTTCATCGACACGAACATCCTTTACCCGGCTGACACACTCTAACCGAACATCATCAGTCATCCCACTCCTGACTTTTGCACCGGTCCAGCCAAAGTCTTGCGGTCTGCAGGAACCCTCTGCCTGCAATGGTTGGTAGTGCAATGAGGAGTCCAGGAAGGACATGTGGTCCATATACTCTGCTAAACTGCTCAGGCATTGCATCACTGGCTTGCTCTTCTTTCTTTCGGCTTCAGATAACACAATCTGCCTGAGTTTTACTGGCGCAGATTCAGGCACATTCACAGACAGATTGGCTGCTTCTGCATTACTGCTTTGAGCAGGATCTCTGCTGGGTTTTGGTAGTGAGAGGAAGTCGTCCTCCGACTCGGAATCAGACTGAAAAACGTCTTTATTGCCCATGCCCATCTTCTTGCGCCCCCTCATTCTCGAGGAGACTTTAAGGGGACTACAGTCATTAGAGGCCTCTTCCAAAACCTTTAATCTCACAGACTGAGGTACTTGCTCAGGTTGGGACTGTGGGTTTGGTGCTGACTGTGATTTGAGTGTGGACTGCAGTAAAGGGCGATTTGGAAGAGGAAGCAGACTCTCCATATTGGAGTAGAGAAGATCCACTCCCATTCTGTGGACCTTTGAGAGAAGATCCCAGCACTTAATGCTCTCTGGTATTGAAGACTCATGCTGTGAAATAAGAACAGTGCGATCAGGAACAAACTCTGAAAATTAAGGGTTTGTTCACCCAAAAACAAAACTTTCAGAAAGGTCCAGAAAGACATCGTTAAAAGTTGAGGTTCAACCTTAATTTTATGAAGCGACAAGAGTACTTTTTGTGTGCAAAAACAAAAACAACAAAAAACTTTATTCAACAACATCTTTTCAATGTCATTCTCATATATTGTTTACGTCCAGCGCTTCCAGGTTCAACGTCAGAACGCAGACTCATTATTGGCCAGCTCCTGCGTCATCATCACATGCATGCGTCACGCTGCTCATATGTGCAGCTGTGGCCAATACTTTGCCGGCATTTGGACGTAAACACTGAATCCTTCACTGTGCTTACTGTGTCATTTGCGTAAGGATAATGACAGGGAAGAGAAGAGATTGTATAATAAAGTCGTTTTTGTGCACAAAAAGTATTCTTGTTGCTTCATACAATTAAGTTTGAACCACTGGAGGCACATCGACCGTTTTAACATGTCTTCTTTAGCACCTTTCTGAACCTTGAAATTGGTAATTATAATTTAAGATATATACTGTATATTAGGGGTGTAACAGTACACAGACGTCACGGTTCGTTACGTACCTCAGTTTTGGGGAACAGTTCGCTACAATAGGAAATATGGTCACACTTTAGTTTAGGGTCCGAATCTCCCTATTAACTATGACGTTTGCCTCAATAAACCCCTAATTTCTGTTTATTAATAGTTAGTAATGTAATTGTTAAGTTTAGGTATTGGGTAGGGTTAATGGATGTAGAATATGGTCATGCAGAATAAGGTATTAATGTGTGCTTTATTAGTATTAATAAACAGCCAAAATCCTAGTAATATGAATGCTTCTAAGCAACTAGTTAATAGTGAGAATTGAACTCTAAACTGAAGTGTTACCGGACAAAGGAACAAATCAGCAAACAACTTATTTCCGCGCTCACCCCCTTCTGGATTGGAGCGAGGATCACCTGTGACTGACTGCATTTGTTGTCTGATTGCATGCGGCGAACCATGACGTCCAGTTTGGGATGAATATGTGTCTGTATTTATATAATATAATATAATATAACATAGTATTCAAAACTCACCTTTAGCACCAAATCTGCAATATTTTTTGTTTCCATATTGCGGATCCCCAGCAACGTCTCTGTGCATGCAGTGTGACAAGGAGGTAGTTTATCCTCATTTACACCCTGAGCTTTGATAGACTGATGGTGAATATCACCCTTTAAGTCCCCTTTGAGTTCTATAGTGTGAAAAAAGATGTTTGTGATAACTATATAAACATACTATGATATACATATAAGAGTTCCAAGTGCAATTTTTTCATAAATCAGTTAAATATATCTTTACCTGATGAAAGCAAAGGCTTCTGCACCTGCTGTCCACCACCACTGCATGCCCAGAACTGCAAATGCAGGAGACTTTGTCGAATATCACAGCTGTTCCAGTCTAGCAGACAGGACACATCCTTAGTGTCCGTTCTCACGTTTTCTACCAGACACAGCAGCTGCAGGTAACTGGACACATCCGCCTGGAAAAACCCAAAACTGTCAGGACTATCAGCTGGAGTGCCCATCACAGCCTCTAGAGGGCACTCCATCTTGGCCTTTCTCACACACACACACACACACACCCACACACACATGCACATTCACTCCCGGACTTCACTACATTTCCCAGAATCCCCGTACCTGTCATTGATCACTGCACCAGCTGAGACTCATTATACACCATATTTAAGGCCTACGCACACACACTCAGGTGCTAGGTCTTATTATTTCCAAGTGTGTAACATTTCTGAGCGTTATTACCTGTGTCTTGTTTTCTTGTTCTGTTCCCACCTGTCTGTCTTGTTTATTGATTGTTTTCTGCCAGCCTCGTTGAACTCTCTGAAATGGATTATCGGACTTTTGCCTGCCTGCCACTTGCCTACGATCTACCCGCCTGTTTAACGTTTATGATTCTGTCTGCTCTCCGACATCTTTGTTTGCTACCGCCTGACCCAGCCTGTGTGACTATTCTGTTCTTCAATAAAAGTTTGCAGTTGGATCTCATCCGCATTCGCCCCTCATTACAATCGCAAACCAAACACATTATAAGAGAATATAGGAAAAAATAATTAGAATAAGGAGAAAATAAATTAAGTGCACTTACCACTGAAGGAGATTTGAAATGGATTTCCTCAAAGCACCCATCAAATGTAGCCCCAAAGTTCACATCTGGACAAAAGGTTCAATGATGACTAATTCACAAATCTCATACAGTATCTTTCTGTTCAGTGCCAACTTTACTCACCACTGGTTGTTAAAATAACTGGTCTCTTGGTTGTGGTCATGAAAGTTTTTATTGCAGCCAGGAATCCAGTGTCATCATCAAAAATGATGTCCACCTCCTCGAATAAGATGAGAGATGTGGCAGTTCTCTTGCCCTGGTCTTCAGCTGAGATCTTGGTGCCCGTTGGGGCTCCACTGGGGCACTCTTTGCTTTTGCTGTCAGTTTCTTTTGCTTTGGCAGAATTTTTCAGACATGCTTGTAAGAAAACATGAACTGCCATTAGAAAGGTCTCAAATATGAATCTTGAAAACAGTTTCCAAATGAATATTAGCACATAATAAATGCCAATAACAATTCAATATTCAGTGTTTGGTAACATTTGATTTAAATCAGTGGATTTTGAATTATTACCAGGTGGTGTTTTCTTGTCTTGACCGTTAGCTTCTTTGCCAGTGGGTCTCCCACCTGCTTTGAAGAAATTGGCCAGAGATGTCGGAGCCAAGCCACCCTTCCTGGATGGAGCACTTCGAGGAGACTGAGGCTTCCTGGGCGATGATACAACCCTTCTGGGGGAGTTCACCTTTCCTGTGATTAGAAGAAGACAGAGAACTCATTTGAAAAGTCATGCACACTATACAGTGTAGAGCAATCATCAATGAAGAGAACATTCATACTGGGAGAGGTTCCGGCTTTGATATTGGTGTTGTTGCTGCTATAATTGCTGAAGTAGGATGGTTTGTGAGAGTTGACACCCTGGATGTCCACTTGGTGGGACTGAGTGGCTTCCTTCAGCTGGGATAAGATCTGACGACCACTCCTTTGAGAGGAGGAGTTTACCTCAAATACCTTGAAGGAAAAAAAAACAACAGGGTGGGTAGAAACATTTCTTTATTTGAACAACACTAGACAGTGTCAAAATAGTAAAGTGAAATAGAAAATGAACTAGACCTTGAATCCCAGTTCTTGCGCGCAGGCATAGACTGCGGCAGTCTTGCCCACTCCTGTGGGTCCAGTGATAAGAAGTGTGTTACACAGATCTTCTGTCTCATCCAGGACGTCATCTATGAGCCAGGAGTCTGCATAGAAATAAAGTTGAGACAATGACAAGAATATGAATATTGGTATAGCTGAATATGGCAAGCAAAACAGCAAGCACTGTCATTTGGTGTCATTTCTAGGGCTGTCTCAGACTGAAGATTTTTCTAGTCGACTATCAGCCATTATTTTAAGTGATTAAGTTGACTTATTGCACATTTAAATTAATTTCATTACTTAGGCATATACTGAGGAGTATGTCTGAGGAGAATGTATGTCTTTTCATATATATATATAGGCATAATATAGCCTATTCTGCGCTCAAGCGCACACACAAAGCTTGCCGCAAAGCACCGGAAAAAGCAATGGTTATGAATGGGTTGAGAAAAAATAGCAAGAATACATTTTATTAATTTATTTTTAAACTAGTGTTTTCTGAGTCAGTGTCTGATGCAAAGATTAAGTTGATAATGCTTCCTTGCTATCTCCGTTCAAATTCGCCTATAGAGAGAAATCCACATTTCATATGCATTACATAAGAGTATTTCTTTTAGATCTGAATTGTTTTGTTTAAAAGTAGCCATTTCAAGCTTTTTATTGTAATATTTCTCATGTCTGTGAGGCAAATATACACCAAGTTTCGGTTCATTTTTGAGATGAACTCCAGTTCACAGCGATCGAGATGGCAGAAAGCACGTTTGTTTTATTTATTTTACAAAGGCACAACATTTTCTTGTTATTGTGAGCTAACACAAATAAAAGTAGTACCCTTTACCATTTCGTATGATGTATTACTCTTAAAAATGTATTTTAAGTTGTTTCCTCTGTAATCAGAAAAAAAAAAATTTCAAGGCCGGCACCATGCAGTAAGAGCACTATACTTAAGCTTCCACACTCTGCACGAACACTTGGATATGTGCTTAATAATAGCATTTATCTAGGTTAACTTTAGAGCAAGCGGCCATGTAAAGTTGCTACTACTCACATATTTCAAATGATAAGCCATATTTGAGGGATATGGATGATAAGTGAACGTTTGGATTTCCTGCCCAACATACTGTAATTACCACAAGGACCTGCTGTTAATGATCTGTACTTCACAGGCTGTGTGACTCTGCCATATCTTGCGAATTTTTTCTTCTTCTGCGACTAACCAACCAATAAAAAATGTTGTCGACTAAGCCCTTTCTGTTCGACTAACGATTAGTTGGCTATTGGGGGCAGCCCAAGTCTTTTCATACCATTACTGTCCTCCTCTTGCTTTTTTTCCTGCTGTTTTCTCTTCTCTTCCCGGTCAGCTCTCAATTTCCACTCTTTCAGCCAGCTACCAATAACAATCAAAATGAAATGGGAAGAAATGTATTAAAAAGAAATATTCATTCCTGACGTTGATTAATGAATGGGACCTTTTACCATCTTTGATCAAATTTGGCATGATAACAACCTGTGTAGCCTCCGGACAGACTCCATATTTCCGATTATTTCACTGGAGTGCTGTGGCTGATATTTCTCTGTCCAAAGCACATCCTCTTTCGCTCCATCTAGAAATGAAAACATAAACAACCAAATTAAAATAACAGTGTAAACAAGTTTAAGAAACAAATCTAAATATTTGGTAATACTTTAAGTTCAGGGCATTAGGTTTCATACACTAACAATTACCAACCATGTTGTACAGCATGTGCTATTCTCAGTTTAGAAATACACTACCATTCAAAAGTTTGGGGTCGGTTTTTTAAAACTAAATTAATACATTTATTCAGCAGGACTGCACTAATTTGATCAACACTAACAGTAAAGACTTTTACATTGTTAGCAAACAAATTTTTGCTAAGAAAAATGTTCAAATAATACTCTTTACTCTTAATAATAATAATAATTACTCTTTAACTTAAATTCTGAAAAACAAAACATTAAATAAACATTAATAACAATAATAAATGTTTCTTATGTTTCAAATCATCATATTAAAAAGATTTCTAAAAGGTTATGTGACACTGAAGACTGGAAAAATGATGCTGAAAATTCAGCTTTTTCATCACAAGACTAAATCACATTTAAAATATATCAAAATAGAAAATTTGCTGATCTCAAACTTTTATACTAGTGCTCATTGTTAATTCATGTTCATTTTATGTTAATTTATATAACATAAAATGTAAAAATATGTTTGTAGAAATTAAAATTATTACATAATTCTGTAAAATTACATCTAATACTAATGAATTGAACAATATTGTAAAATGTTACCAATAATTTCAGGCAGACTTTGAGAGGAAGAGATCTACTCAGTGTGAAAAGATATAATTTTCACCTTCAGTGCTTGAATTTTCTGGGACAGAGGAATCTACTATAATGTGAATGTCACTCTGGTTCCCCACAGGTGAGATTAAATCTGCTGCCTTGGGCTCTTCCTTCTGCTTTTGCCTCTGTGAGCGACCTCTTCTACTTCTGCCAGACGGCACTGTGTCAGAGACATTCTGCTCTGTCTGACCTCCAGATGGTGGACTTTCTTCAATCACAATGACATCCCCTTCAGAGTGACTGGCCTTTGGTTTTTTACCCAGTTTGCCCGTTGTCTCTCCTTCATCTACACGCTTACGTTTCCTTCCAACGCCATCAGATGATCCAGCAGGGCAGGACACCTTAGACTCACCTTCAGGTTCTACGAATAATCACATAAAAAGACACATGCAAAAAATCTGAAGAATTCTGGGTTACAAGTCTCATTATAAATATATTTCTGCCAAAGTATTATATCTTCTTATGGGCAAACAAAAAAACAAACAAAACCATTAACTGTTCTTTTCAGTCACCTGAGGCAGAGGCTTGGAGGATGTAGTCTTCATGTCTCTTAACGAACCGCATTAAGAAACGTTGATGAGGGAAGGAGGGATTGGAGATTCTCATCTCCTCCAAGAAATGTTGTCTGATTGGTTCAGAAAACTCTGTCTTCCGACAACAAGAAACCTAAACAACAATGATAAAAAAAAAACCCAACAAATTAAAATTTGTTGCTGTAAATAAATACAGAATGCATAAATAAAGTCTCCTTTGCTCAACAAGGCTGCATTTATTTGATTAACTATACAGTAAAAAATATATTATGAAATATCATTAGAATGTAAAAACTTCATTTTAATACTATAATTTAATATTTTAAATCTATTCCTGTAATGGCAAAAATGAATTTTCAGTCTTCAGTGTCACATGATCTTTCAAAAATCATTGCTGATTTGGTGCTCAAGAAACATTTCTTATTATCAATGTTGAAAACAGTTGTACCATTTAATATTTCTGAGAAAACCATGATAGTTGTTTTTGATGCTAAGATTAACAAAAATATGATTATACAAACAAACACTGAAATATTCTGCCTTTTGAATAAAAAGAAATTGTGAAACACTTCTAGTAATTGTCACCAAAAGATTACCAACCTTCTGGCAAAATGCTCTCTTAGCAGGAATTGTAGTACAACCTAAAGTCTTCTCCAAAGACATCAATTGTACAGCTGGTAAATTATCGGACTCCTTTAAGCAAATAAGGAAGGGATTTGTAGGCCACTGGAGGTTCCAAACAGAACAATCTGACATGGAAAGAAATGAACACATTAGTCTCAAAACACACACACACACACATCAATGTAATGTTCTAACCAAGAAAACACCTGTCAGCTTACCCGCAGTCCTCTGCTGAACATGCACCACTGTCTGGAAGGAAGCACAGGCCTGACTGTAAGCCTCTCGGCTGGCTGCTGTTTTTGCAATCTGCTTTTTAAAAGACTCCGGGAGGCCACTCTTCAGAAACTCTCTCTTTGCCCTGAACTGTTCATCATCTTGCGAGTTCTCGGATGCCTCTCGACTGACAGGAACAGGCATGCATTAGAGTTTTTGTACTCTGGTTTTTTACACTACATATGTATATTTATATGAGCATTAAAGACAATTTGCCAATTCAAATACCATCAGATTTTATTAGCGTAATACCTGCTGTCGTCAAAAATGGAGATGACAACAGACTGTCTCTGGGCTTTCTTGTCAACAAAAGGAGCCAGTTTAGAAGCTGAAAAAGATGTAAATAGAAATTGCATTAAAGTTAATAAAAATGCATTCATATCTATGACTCAAAAAACTCAGCAAAAATAAAAAACAGATTTTAAAGCAGGCATTGACCTAATTTTAACTATTTCTGTCAGTGCAAGTTACCTGCAGGAGTGTTGGATAATTTGTTTTGAGATGTATTTTTACCCAAAACCTCGTTTAAACTACGAAGCTTCTTTTGGCTTTTGTCACTTTCCTGTGAGGTGACTGGAGCCCTTTCACTTTCATCCAGAAAAACTACAGAGTCCTAAAAAGACGACATTGATATAAATGACAGAATAACTCGAGCAACAATTAGCAGAATTTATGGCAAGTATTAAACATTCACACGTTTACTTAAGACGCATCCACTACCTCACCTCATCTTCACAGTAATTTATGATGGACTCTTTACTTCTTGTAGAGCGCCGTACAGTGAGTTTCTCCTTATTAGTGTCCTTTTTACTTTGCTGAAGAGCTTTGGCTTTCTGCACCAGCTTTCTAGCTTGTTTTCTGTTTTTAACTGCATTTAATTCCTGACAAACAAACAAGAGTTTTTGTGAGATCTTAAAACATCTGTCAATGACAATAATTATTAGATAATAAAAGATATATATAAGATAGATAGATGAAGTAAGTTGTAGGCCTTTATCACAATCTGTGTCCTCACATCCAGCTCTGATTAGTAAACGGTTTTAAGAAGAAAATTAAACTAATTTAGTTCAACTTAACAACAAACCTCAATTTTTAAAACGGTTTATTTAGACTTACATAATACCCTTTTATGTACACTATGTCATCTTTTATTATGTGTAACATCATCTGAGAAGCAATTGTCAGCGCTTCCGGTGTTGCCAGTCATAAGATTAAGAAGCAACACGCAGCTCAATTTATTGCCAGAGGAATAATCTGAGTGATTTCATTTCATTTTCATTTTTGCGCTCAAAACGCGGAGGATATCCCCATTTAAGATGATCAAACCAGTTATTTTTGAATAACAGTGTATGGGCTGGAAATATCCCTTTATTTACAAAACGTCCATTTGATCTTATTATAGACGATTGCATCGTAAAGGAAGTGCATGGGTACATTATTATTTAATACAATAAGTTTTCCCCAAACCTTTAATGTAATACCCCAAAATAGACTTTAGTCGTAATCAATATTTTAAGCTTTGTAGAATTCTAATGGTTTTTAATGTGATTTGTTTGAATCGTATTCTTGAAGTTCTTTAATGAACTAAGGTGATCAGAGGCTAAAGTATTGCACATACACATAGGCTACAGTATGGCTTGCGTGCTTTAAACAGTCCGAATATTATGACACTTTTTTTCTTTGTTTCACAATATTCAATTAATGATTGTAAACTGAGGTTGGTGTCTTTAGAAGAAGAATCTGTGCTGAATTTTACTATTCTATGCTGACCGACATAAATAAATCACTTTTCGAACGCGGAAGTGTGATAAAGGCCTATTGTATATATACTTTATAAAAACAAGTGTTTTATAAACAACAAAATATAATCAATAACAATAATGTTTCAAATAAAATATAGCATTATTTTTTACAACATACATAAATGTTAGTTACCTGTGTTGAGAGAGGACTTGAAATTTCAAAATCACCAGCTTTTGTAGCAGAGGATGGATATACTCTGCTGAATCTCATCCTATCAAAACAAAATGTCAAATAATGAGACCAATACAAGAAATAGAAGAAATGAAAGGAGATTCTAGGAAATTAAAAAGTTAATCTCACCTGATAGGGCTGCCTTTCGTGTGTGGTGAGCAAAGCATTTCAGAGATATAAACGCCCCTTTTGGGCCTGTGTGCTTTTGGGGTGGAGGCCAAAGAAGGTGAGGGTGTATTTTGCGTCTCGACATCTTTCACAGTGTTCTGTTGCCTCTTTTTCTTCTGCAGCACACTATTGAGCGCAGCGGCAGATTGTCTATGTGAAAGCGCTCTGGTCGACCTCCTCAGCTCTCTGACCGTCCGTTCACTGTTGTTACCATCAGCTGGTCTACTCTCGTTGTCGACCTCCGTGTCTGTGGGAGGTTCTTCAGGTTTCGGATTTGCAGCTTGTGCATCTTCTGCTTTCTTAGCTTGTCCCTTTTTCCCAGCCTTCCTAACTCGCTTCTTTTTGTCACCAGGACAGTTCTCCTGTTCTTCATTCTGGTCAGAGCTGGTTTCTGGTTTGTTCTCAAGAGATTTTTCTTCATGTTTCTTGTCTGTTGTCTCTGGATCCTTGTCTTGGACCTGGTTCTGCTTGCTCTGACCCTTGTTGGTTTTGCTTTTAAATCCATCAAGGCTAGGTTGCTTAAAGGCATTCATAAACTGCTTTCTCTCCGCCTCAGTGCTTCTAGGAGGATTGGAGCTGGACTCCATCACATCAAGTTCAAGATCTTCCTCAAGAACAACAACGTTAGACTTCCTTTTGAGGTCAGGCAATACGTCTGGTTTAACCTCTGGGATAGGAACAGGCACATTCTTGTCTTCGTTTGATTGGTTTTTTTTATTTCTACTAAAAATGGACGCAACTTTAAACTCCTTGGAGGCTTTGACAGACTCATGATGATCGGGGGAAATGGGATGCACTTCAGCTTGGATTGTCAGAGTTCGGGGTGACACCTGCAGAGAACCGATTACAGAATCACTCTGACCATTACAGGTGTTGCCTTCATTTGACGTCGCAGCGGCGTCAGTCTTGGGAATCGCATTGCTCTCCTCCTGCTCTTGGCTCTGATTTTGTACGAAGTCTTCAAATGAGATTGTGACAGTGCTACTTTTCTTATCCACACTTTCCTCCAATTTAGCATCACATACAGGCTCTTGAACATCAGCATCACATTCCTTGGTCTCTTCACTGCCCCCTTTCGCCTTTCGGTTTCTCCTCGCAGCAGATTTTCTGTTCCCACAATCTTTCTTCCTGCTTTGGTTTAAAGATGGTTTCTCAGAACTTTCCACAGAATTCTTAACCGCCAGGACATTCGGATCAGCCTCAGTGGCGTTTTTCCTCACGCCAAATTCTTTATTGGAGAAGACCTCGTGACAGGTTTGAGCTGGAACAGCAACAGTGTCACTTTCCTTCAAGGCTGATTCACTGGGACTCTCGATCAAAGAAACATCATCCGTGACCATCTGTGCATCCTCCTCTTTGGACTTCTTGATGTCCTTGGCCTTCCTGGTTCGCTTCTGCCCCTGTCCTCTTACGGGTTTTACAGGGACTTCTCGACTTATTTGCTCTGAAGGTTGTGGCGAGTTCTCTTTAGCTACCTGAGAGCAGCTTTTAGTTTCTTGCGCAGGTGAGGTTCTCTTAAAATAGTCCATAATGTTGTTAGACCGTGGTGGCGAGAACGGTTTCTCCACTGGCTTGGGCATTAAGTAGTTAGTAATAGTTTTGACAGATGGTGCATCACCATCCTTCCTCAATTTCTTGCATGGCTGGAGAAACAGAATAATAACATCAAGTGTTGAAAATCCTTCAAATGTTTTTTGAATATAAAATCATAACCATGTCAACACATACCTGACCCTCAAAATCCTCCATGACAGCTGCCAAAGCAACGGCACCAGCCATTGTTTCACCCCCAAACTAAAAATCTGTATGGATTTAACAGACAAAACCAAGATTTTTAGAAGAGAAAAAGTAAAGACAAATACACGTGATTCAAGAGTTCAAGTATACTTAAACACATTTACAACATGCAAGTTTGCATAATTTCATAATTAATAAGCAGCTACAGTTACAGTTTGAATAAACGACTCCTCCACAATTACACGTATTAAGTGTTTACCTGTCAACTATGTTTGTGTAGAAAATACATAAACATTGCAGACACTCACCGGTTCTTCTTCTCCCTTCAGCGAGACGTTGATACATACTCCAGAATTACAGTTCAAAGTGCATAAACTATGAATACAACGAGTCTAAGTTCACACAAAGCCTATCTAACTTGTATACACATTTTACAAACATCGATATACATTCCCAAACCGGAGAAACACAAACATATCACGTGGTACTAACCAACCCGAAACCCGCCTTACGTGTAAATCTCTAAAATCAGAAGAACATTAGACGCTAGTGATTATAGCCCATATTCTGTAATATTGTAGGTTTTAGTGTAGTTGAATTGTTTTCGACAAATGGCGCCAAATATCATGGACGTCTTTCGCCGCGCCGGCTCAGCCAATCACAGCCCGTTTCGTCACACATTCTCAAACAGGAAAAAGCGCCTTTTCAAAGGACATTTGATTTCAAAATAGCAACAGTCATCGTTTGCCACAAGAGCAAAAAAAGTCTCTCTTTGATTAATTTCTGTTTACAAGGTTATATTGTCCACTTAAAAGTAAATATCTTTAACTTTCGGTTAAATCGTGTCTTATATCCTCATATATCCCACATTTAAGGTTTAAACGTATATATGTATTATGACAAAACACACTAACATACTGTTACAAACATACTCTCTATCTCTCTCTCTCTCTCTCTCTCTATATATATATATATGTGTGTGTGTGTGTGTGTGTGTGTGTGTGTGTGTGTGTGTGTGTGTGTGTGTACGTACGTGTGTACGCACACAAACGCGCGCGTATGGTTTCATATGGAGCAGGTGAACCGCACTTTTATTTTGAAACATCAGTCGAGCTCTTCCTGCGGGCTTGTTGATGCAACGGTCACACTTGCACACATACGGCGCTTTTGCAACTTTTTACCGTTTACAAAAGAAACGACGGATGCCTAAAAGAATTTAACCCGAAGTCCAAGGTATTTTATATGCCGGCTTCTTATACAGCTCTTATTTTAACAGAAAACTTGAACAAACACAGCAGAGCACGACTACTATTTACGCTCACCGCTTTGTCTGCACACTATGTTTTGTAGACCAGGCTTTGCAATTGTGTTATAAATGCTATTTTTTAACTACAGAAAGGCAAGATACTCGTTTAAAGGGCTCGTAAAAATGAAAGAAAAAAAATATCAACGTTTAATTTGTTTGCATTTGTTAGTAAACCAAACATGTTGCATTTAGTTTAGATTTAAAGTCATGCGTTTTAGTATTATTATAAATGATAATTACGCACAATTAAATTAATACAGAAACTCTTACCACGCAATTAAAGTGTGATTTAAAGTAACCATCAAAAAGTTTTCTGAATTTTTAAAAAATTAAATATTTTAATATGAATATAGAAATTCTTGGATGCAACTGTATTGTTGTTATTATTATTATATAACATTGTAATTATTTAACTCACTAAAAGACTTCTAATAATTTCCAATCATGCATATGGCATGTGTGTGTGTGTGTGTGTGTAAAATATATATTTGGGCACTTGTTTGTTTGTTTCTTATCTTGGCATATTTCAGGATCATCTTGGTATGTGTAATTATGTGCATGACCTCATAGTCTCTTAATTTCTCAGGAGGGTGAGAGTGTTTGTGGTCTCTGTGAGACTAACAGAGGACTGGAGAGCTAGTAACAGGGTTTTTAACAGCCTCACATTGAGGAGTATTTCTGTGAGTGTATGCATGTGTGTCATCATGGGCGACGTCATTGACTTGGACAGACAGATCGAGCAACTCCGACGTTGTGAACTTATCAAGGAAAATGAAGTTAAGGCGCTGTGTGCCAAAGCGAGGTAATGCCTACATTTCCAGAGACCAAAAATCTCATCATGAATGACTTACTAGCTTTTTTGTACAGCTATGCACAACCCATATCCTTCTAGTGGTTATTGTCGATTGTTCAATATCAGTCTAGAGTTGATTTTGAATTAATGTTGTCATTGTTTTGTTCTATAGGGAGATTCTTGTGGAGGAGAGTAATGTTCAGAGGGTAGATTCTCCTGTCACGGTGAGTATTGTTTGATAAATTGACTATATGACTTTTTTTAGGTTTATGCATTTTGAAACCAACCCACCATTTTGTTTGCAGGTCTGTGGAGATATACATGGCCAGTTTTATGATTTGAAGGAGCTATTTAGGGTAAGCAATTGAGAATACAACATGCCATTAATTGAATTCACAATACATTTACTTTCACTTTTGATTCTGATTGTTGTCCTCTGGGTTTTCAGGTGGGGGGTGAAGTACCAGAGACAAACTACCTCTTCATGGGAGATTTTGTGGACAGGGGGTTCTATAGTGTGGAGACTTTTCTATTGCTGCTAGCATTAAAGGTGCAATATCTGTCCAGAAGTTTGCTATATAGTGTCGTAGCTGCATTAAAGAATTATTTCACTCTCTGTAGTCTGTTTGGATTCTCAGTTCTTTATATTTATGCCTTCAGGTACGATATCCTGACCGAATAACGCTGATCAGAGGGAATCATGAGTCGAGGCAGATCACGCAAGTGTATGGCTTTTATGATGAGTGTCTTAGAAAATATGGCTCTGTTACAGTCTGGAGGTACTGCACAGAGATATTTGACTACCTGTCCCTCTCAGCCATTGTTGATGGCAAGGTAGGTCCTTGTATATTTTAGCATCTTTCCACTTCTGTTTTGTTTTTTTATGTGCGAGTAGAATTGAGTTATCTTTTGCGTGTCCTTGCGAATATTTAAATCAGCAAGGCTTAAAAATAAAAACGTGAAAATGGTCAACTTTCGTGATGCAGCACTGGCCCAAGTGAGTGTTTCACCAATTGTCCTGAGTGCCATTCACACTGGCCTGAGGCAGTGCGTATTGCCAAGCCCTGCTGTATTTTTTACAGATTTCATTTAGATTATTTTACCCTGAGTAAAACATTGGCTAATGCAGCAGACATCCTGTTCACGCAGTTAATTAATAAACTATTGTTTTGTTTCATGCTATAGCTGATATGCTGCCTCTCCAATGGTTTTAAATGGATTAAAAATTGTCCGATAAATAATGTTGTATCTCTAATACACACATTCTCTACCTTTCAAAAGATTCTTTATTTATTTTATTTTTATTGAAGTCCTATGCTCCGCAAAGCTACATTTGTTTGATCAAAAATAGTTAATACAGTAATAATAAAATTAGTAATATGAAAATAAAAGTAAAAGTAATTTTCAATTTTAAAATGTAAATTATTACTTTAATGGCAAATCCATTACTCCAGTGCAGTGACTCATTACTTCAATCTTCGGTTTCATGTGTTTTCAGGATTCTTTGAATAGATTTAAAAAGAAACAGCACTTATTTGAAATAGAAATCTTTTGCATCAGTGTAAAATTGATCAATTTAATGCAGCCTTGCTGAATAAAAGTATTGATTTCTTTGAAAAAAGAATGGTACTTTTGAATGGTAATGTGTCTGTACGTGTACTCTTTTTGCTCCCCAGATATTTTGCGTGCATGGTGGACTTTCTCCATCTATTCAAACTTTGGATCAGATCAGAACTATTGACAGAAAACAGGAAGTTCCACATGATGGACCCATGTGTGATCTACTGTGGTCTGACCCTGAGGGTGAAAGCAATATAATGCAACATAGTGGAAAAACCTTCACTGTGTTGACCTAAAGACCTAAGATTGTCTGCTCTGTTTTTTGTTTCTAGACACCACAGGGTGGGGTGTGAGTCCAAGAGGAGCTGGATATCTGTTTGGTAGTGATGTGGTGGCGCAGTTTAATGCAGCCAATGATATCAGCATGATCTGCAGAGCTCATCAGCTGGTGATGGAGGGCTACAAGTGGCATTTCAATGAGACCGTGTTAACGGTGTGGTCTGCGCCAAACTACTGTTATAGGTGTGTGGTTTTTTTTTTTTGGTGTGTTGTCTTACAGTGCTTCCATTACTTGTTTGTGCAAATTAATATTTAGATGTAAGCAATAAGCATGCCAAAAGTTCAGACTTCAGTACCAAGTCAGTTCTGAAATTTAAAAAAATGTGATGATACCAGCATTTCCCCCCAAGATTTTGAGTGGACACTTCTGATTGGCCATTGTTTTCGCTTACGCAACATGCACAAAATGCTGGTATCGTGACATTTTTAGTACTAAAGTCTGTACTTTTAACAACACTGTATTAGATGTCTCACCAGGAACTGTTTTTTTTTTTTTTCCCTTTTGTAATATTTTCTTAGGTGTGGTAATGTGGCAGCCATTTTGGAGCTTGATGAGCATCTTCAGAAAGAGTTTATCATATTTGAAGCTGCACCTCAGGAAACCAGAGGCCTCCCCTCTAAGAAACCTGTGGCTGACTACTTCCTTTGACTTTCCAGTCCAGGAGAAAATTGGGAGGCATCAGAAACAACGTTTGTATAGACTGACTTTTTTAAATGCTTTTTTTAATGCTTTTTTTTTGTGCTGGCCAACTTTTATCTGCACAACATCCGTACTTCTGTGAATGGACCAGTTGCAGCATTTACTGCCTGTTACTCATATTCCTTCTTCGTTACAAACTTTTTTTCTTACATCTCGTGAAATGTTTGAAATTGTTTTGACTGTCCCCAATTATGTAGTAGTTTTGTATTTTCAAACTGGTGAAATTTTCCAACAAAAACAATAAAATGAGTAGGTTTATATATTTGCATATATAAATCTGTACAGAAATGAGCATATTCATGAACATGGTTTGCTTCTTTTAATGTTGCTGCTTATATTTATATAGCCATTGTTGCATATTTGTAATCAATTAAGAGTCGATCGAAATGGTTGTGTTCTCACCTGAAGAATTTACATAATCTTGAATCATAGACTGTGGAAGAGAAGCTTTTGATGAAAGCGATAAATCATGCTAAGGACAAGATCAAATATAACTCTTAACTTTCAGGTGCTTGGTGAAAACTGGTTTGAGTTACTACATTGTACATTTTGTTGAGTCACAGATTTCATATGGTAATAAAATCTTGTTGATGCACACATAAGAATATATATAATATGTAATTTATATTAGTAAATGCATTATATTCCTCTCACCTTCAATATACAAAATACAGCAGGGCTTGACAATACAGACTGCCTCAGGCCAGTGTAAATGTCACTTGGGCCAGTGCTGCATCTTCATGAAAGTTTACCATTTGCACATGTTTGTTTTAAGCCTTGCTAACTTAAATATTCACAAGAACATGCAAAAGGTAATTCCGTTCTACTCACACAGTGTGTGTATGTACATAATATATATAATTTGCAAGCTCATTTGGTTCAGATCTGTGATTTTACAAAAAAATATCCAAGTGTTTACTGTCCAAAATAGTGTGATTGTTTAATTTCTGGAATTTAAGAGATTACCTTCATTCTTATTGATTAGACCAGGTAAGATGTTTGGCATTGTTTAAGTAACCTTTTTAATTGTCATACTAATTTGCTGACATGCGAATGTTTTTCTTCTTAATATGAACCAAGTGGCCAACTTAAATGGACCAAACATGTGAGGAGAAACTGGACAATACTTGATGTGCAGCATGTGGGGTGATGGACTTTTTTTTTTTTTTTAAATTAATCTCCTGTTCACTTACTCCTTTTTTTCTTAATTAGAAGATCAACTATCACTGAAATGGATAGCTTATAACTAATATTTATTTGACAGATCACAGTCAACCGGATGGCAAAAGAGGCCATCACCAAAACTAAGATTTTGTAACCACAGAATCATTTAAAACTAAAGCCATGCTAAAAATATCAGACACATCTTTCAATCTCATCAACAACTCTGTCTTCTAATATAAGAATTTTGTTACCCTAGAGACAGTGAATACTGTTAAGAAGAAATTTGGAAAGCAAATTACTTAGACTTGGGAATCAAGCGGCACAAACAAACTGAAATCTTAGACTATGATATAATTAGTGATGTCAACATGGCTCAGTTGTTCCGAGGACATACTTGGCAATTTTTGCAAGGTTAAAACCAATGTCATTAAATTATTTTCCCGTTTTTACATATCAGCATTACTGATCACGTTAAATCTGTTGGTAATGCAGGAACGCTACTCAAGTGCCTCCCTGTCTCATTTTTTACGAAAATTGTATTGAATCAGGAATATCCCTTTAATAGCTAAAACAACACAGAATAAGAGTACAGTATGAGATGGTTTATTCCTTTGGTTATTACAGAGACAGTCATGCATAAACTGACTAAATTCTTATAAAGATAGGTGTTCAGTTCAGTGTAACAAGAATAACTGAAATAGTAAGCCTTCATTTTCAGTAGCCATGCTTTACACTGGATACTACGAATGTGCACAGATACATGAGGTTGATATATTGGAATGCAAGTTTTGGCAGTGTTGTGGCAAACGGGTCTCACTCCGTATTAATATGTAACAGCACCAGAACTGATTTTCCAAGTTTCCATTTGAATTATGCATCCAAGCTACAGTTCTTCATATGTTTCAGTCAAATTACATTTCCATTCATTCATGTCACAGCAGAAAGGCATTTTTTAAACAATTCTCTGTTACCAGTGGGCATTCCTTTTCTTAGCAACTGTCTCAAGGAAATGCGAGTGATTCGCATAAAGGGCCAGCGAGGAGTTGATGTCAATCCAACTCACTTGACCAGCATCATCGCCTGCTTGCAATGGAAGCTCACTTACACTATTGCCTAGAGGGGAAAAAGTGAATTAAACACGTAGGTTATAATAATGTACTTTACTCGAAAAGATACCTTCAGAATATTAAGTGTTTCATCGATATAATGTCTTTACCTGATTCATCATGGAAATTGACTGCAACTGTCTCCATCCAAGCATTATCTGTGTTTCTTGGATCATCTACATAACCTTTATACACCTATAAGAAATAAGTTGAAGCGTTACATAGCACTAAAATGCTTAAGGTGCGGTCACATTTCCCATTGTCCATTGTGAGCGGTCATTCATACATCTCTACACTGTTGACAATGGAGCTTGTTTCTCGTGAAATTTCGCTAATGTCGCACCTTTAGACACTGAAAATCACACAGAAGCGCATGATCTCACCTGAAAACCTTCTGAGTTGAAAAGCTCAGTGATTCGCTTTTGGATATTTTCCCTCTCACTTGGAGATGCTTGCAGAGAGTTCATTGCCTCTTCTGAGAACTCGCGCTGCAATGTTTGAGAAACGCGCTCTCCGGGGTCCACCATACCCTGAACACACAACAACAAAGATTATAACCATATGTTAGCATATTAGCAGAATGCATTTTAAACCAGCTTTAAAATCACCAGTCATCAGTTTATACCCACCCCTGGGATGGCCCATTCACCACAGTCCAACCTTTTGATGGACACAAATTGCAGAGTAGGTAGTTGTGAGTTAGTGTTGTGGACCCGTTGTCCTGACGAGTCTCTTTTCCACCTGTATGAAACCACAAGAAACATGAATAGGTGATTGTTTTAAGCATATGAACTCTGCCACATTGAACACAATATATCTTGCATGCATGGAATTGTTAAAACTGTCAAAGGGGAGAAAGATTGCAGTTGAAAGGTTGGTTATACAATTATTACGACACATACCTGGTAACTATAGGATCAGCAGCGTGATTTGGACCCCACCTTCCCAGTAATCCTCTGCCCTCTAGTCCAGTTCTACCATGTGGATTGCTGAAGATGATTTACAGTGAGTAGATATTAACAAGCAGGAAATCAAGCCTTGTAAATACTACAATTAATATGTTTTAAATCTCTTAATTTCATAATTGATGAACTTTACACAGTTATTGAACTGAATTGAATCAACCCTGAACTGACTTGCGCTCAATATTAACACTTTTGTCTTCAGTAGTGTCTGCTTTTGTTCGCATCTGTTATTTCCCTGTTTATTACATTGAATCTGCTTTGATACAAGCGCGATAAAAATAAATGTGATTTGACTTTTACTCACAGTGGATTTCCATTCTGGATACGATACGGGCCCTCGTGGCTTCTCCTGTCCACAGATCCATCCAAGGAATTGAACTGTGGGGAAAATGCGCTAAAGGAAGTGTAAATAATATAAATGAATTAAAAGAAACTTTAATATATATATTTGAAAACATTGTCAGGTATATAGTTTTAATTTTAACCGCTATAATTCTCATGCGTTTTTAAACCTGTAAGGGAAATTTGATTGAAATTATATTTAATCAAATTGAAATATGTACAATACCCCTAATGTGTTTTACTCACCCAATCTCTGGGTCAGCCCAAACAGGCTTTTTCAGCACAGAGGGGGCCGTATAGTTAACAGGGTTATACTGGGGCCAGTCAGTCTCCCAGTCAACTTTGTCATCTGGGACAGGGAAGCGCCTGGTGTCTGAGCCAGGATATACCGGACAACGAGCCTTAATGTGTGCGGCAGGAGACATGTAGACAGATGTTGATGAGCAGAGACTGGAAATGCTGCTAATGCTGTTCTTCCTGCTGCAAATGGGTACACTTTAAGTTTCAATTTCACAAATCAGTGATGTCTCTTTAAAAAAAAAACAATAATAATAATTCAGATACTCACAAGCCAAACCATAATGGTACTACAAGAGAGCGTATATTATTAAGAAAAGGAAAAGCTGTAGATAATAGACCTGTCAACCTTGTATTCAGCTTCAGAATTTAAATTCATTTTAGTTAATTATTTACATACCAGATTCCACTAGTGCCCGCAGGGTACGGCAGCCCAATGAGACTAAGCGCTACATGCACCGACGCAACCCAGTTACGGGAAACTGCTTTCATTCCCAAATCAATACATGAAGCCCAGAACTGCAGTAACCAGGAAGTGAGAGATCAGCCCAGCCTTTCAGTGACGCAATTCATGCGACTCGCTGTTGTGTTCGCGAGCACTAGGCTGCTCTGCTGTGTGATTTGTGAACTACAGTTGCTCTCAACCATAATCCAAACTGCACAAACATTTATACAGTCGCACATTGTAGTCTACGCAATAAAATGAATAATTAATCCCTTTTGGGGCAGGTATCTAATTATGAAAAATATTCAGGTGCGTTGCTAGCTTGAAAACAATACATGAAAAATATGCGTAGTTCGTATATTTCTCTTGCACATTAAGATGCCCGGTTTTTTTTTTTTTTTCCAACCACAAACTGTAAATCACGCTGGAGTGCCAACTAACCGTAACCGTGGGAGGCTTTCTGCACACCCACTCGAGCACTATGTAAATGCGTCTACTGTGGCTTCTCACTAGCAGCGCGCGCCCCCGAATGTTGTACAGAAGAAATGCGCGTTCGCGCTCACGATCCGTTTAGATGCACGCTCGTTCCGCACTCGCATCCACAGGGGGGGCCTTGACCGACTCCTCTTCGACTGTCAAGAAAACGCAGCGTATAACGGCAGCCTTTGCTATTCAATAAACCTGTCTTTGATCGAAAGGCAAAATCGAGCCCCCCTCCCGCCAAAGACTGAGCGAAGGCGACTGATTTGTGGACAGAAACGATGGCGGAATCGGGCAGCAGCGCGGCGGCGGCTGGAGCCGCGGGCTCGAATAGCAGCGCCGCCGGGGCTGGAGGAGCCGTCGCGCCCGCGGGAGCGAACGGAGCGGCGGGATCCAAACCTGGCCTGGAGTCGGTGAAGGGACAAAATTTTGACGTTGGTCCCCGATACACCGATCTCCAGTACATCGGGGAGGGGGCCTATGGAATGGTCTGGTAAGCGGAAACCGCTCGTTTTTGCAGTAGCACATACTGTTGGATCGGGGCGAGATTTAGTGGGCTGTACTAACGTTACTGATCAGCCCTTCGTAGTGAAGAAAAAGGGTGTTGATTCACCGAAAGCGAACATAGCATTTCGTATTCTCAGTTCATGTAAAGAAAAACGGATATAAACGGTGTCGAAATCGACAGAATCATTTGTTTGGCTCAACAAGTTCCTGCACATCCTTCCCAGAATCTCGGGGCTTACAATAGATTTCGAGTAGTGCATTGGATTAAATCCCATTCTTCAAAACTGGCTGTGTTTCAAAACATAGCGAACTGCCTACATAAACATATTTTTCTGGCTTCATAGTCACATTAAAAGGTTCAAAAATGCCGTCTAGGTAGGCAGCTCACTAGATGTAAAGGCACAAACAGCGTCTCACTGCACGTGAATCTGTGTTATTGAGAACACCCTCGCTTTAGCTCAGATGTTACATGTCACTCGTGGGTTTAGGAGTCTGTTTAGTGGATTGTAGTGTGAATCTGCACGCCAGGGTTGTTAGCTCCAGCGCTAGCTATCTGACATCTCACTCTGATCTCGTGAAACAGGCGTGGTTACGATGCGGCCAAATGTCGATGGAGTGTTTTAGGAAATATTTCTGCGGTTTTTGTTGAAATGCATACTCTCCATTGTTGAGAGAGAATGTCAACTGCTTATAATATCTCTTTAAATGATGGAAAACAAAATAGATAAGGCGTTGGTCTGCCCTCCATCCTCAAAATGACGGTCAAGTTTTGCAGGAGGATGTAAACAAACCCCCTGTAATAAAACACGAAGGCCTTCTATGGATATTTTTGGTTTGGGCTGTCGGACAGCAGCATAAGAAGAAAAATATATAAAGAATCTAGATATTGGGTGTTTTCCACACATACAGTGCACTTTGGTAGTTTTAAACGCATCAAATGTATGTAAAATTGGATATTTCGGCCTGTGCAGTCTCAGGTTTTGTTTTTGTTGTTACGAAACAAATCTAGCAATTCAAATCCTATAAAAATGTTATGTGTTGAATTGATGTTCATTTTGGTAAACAAATCTAAATGATCTCTTTATTAAATTGTATATATTGATAGAAGTGTGTGTGTGTGTGTATTTTAATTAAAAATGAATATTATTTTATTTAAAAATTGCCAAAACACAAAACAATTGAAAGGGTTTAAACTATTCAAACATCTGGTATAAAAATAAACAGCTCATATAATATTTAGCATGGCCTGAGCTTGATGCTCAACATTTTTTGAAGTTACCCTTCATTTATTGTCAAATGTGCCACTAAATCATGCAGTGTTTTTTTCTGTGAGTTAAATACACGCACAAGCTTGTATGACTTGATTTTTTTTTTTTAATTCTCCCTCCTCACTTTCCTCCATCTCTTTCCCTGCCGCCTGCAGCTCAGCTTTTGATAATGTGAATAAGCTCAGAGTGGCCATTAAGAAGATCAGTCCGTTTGAACACCAGACCTACTGCCAGCGCACCCTGAGGGAGATCAAAATCCTCCTGCGGTTCCGTCATGAGAACATCATAGGCATCAATGACATCCTGAGGGCTCGGCGCATCGAATATATGAGGGATGTGTATCCTTAAACATGCACACCAGCAGGCCCACTATGCATTAGGCCAAATTGTTCTTCATACACAAAATTAGTTGTATTTTGAACATAGTACAATGTGATAATATTCAATATATACATTGTGTGTTGTGTTGTAGTTCTTTAACTGCGATTCAGCTATATCGTACAGGACCTGATGGAGACCGATCTTTACAAACTGCTGAAGACACAGCAACTCAGCAACGACCATATCTGCTACTTTCTGTACCAGATCCTGCGAGGGCTGAAATACATTCACTCTGCCAATGTCCTGCACAGAGACCTGAAGCCTTCAAACCTTCTCATCAACACCACCTGTGACCTCAAGGTCAGAACAGCCAAACTGATTTTCCTTAGTAAAAAAAAAACTCCAAACATAGAACTGAAATGCTTAATATAAGTAGTGTTTATAAAACTATTGGCAATAACACAGCAGCTTTTAACCTGACATTAAAAAGTAAATCTAAAGTATAACAAATGTGATTTCAGTGAGTGGAAATTATTTCGTAGAAGATCTATTTTGGTGCAGATATGAGGAACGCAGGACCAAATTTAGTAATGTAGCTTTTGTGCTTTGTTTAATCTGAAGGCAATGATCCTAGTGAAGCTAAATATAGAAATGAGGGGCTTTTTTTAAAAGCAAAATTGCATGTTGAAGTGTTGTATGGAGGATAATTGTATTTCCTCACCCATAGATCTGTGACTTTGGGCTGGCACGGATAGCCGACCCAGAACATGACCACACCGGATTCCTCACAGAGTATGTGGCTACTCGCTGGTACCGTGCCCCTGAGATCATGCTCAACTCCAAGGTATGTCCATGTGTGTTTGTCTTTAGCATTTAAGATATGGATGTACATTTTAACATAATCTCCTTATCTCTCAGGGCTACACCATGTCCATTGATATTTGGTCTGTGGGTTGCATCCTGGCTGAGATGTTGTCCAACAGACCCATCTTCCCTGGAAAGCACTATCTGGACCAGCTCAACCACATATTGGGTAAGAACCAGTGTAATGCCAAATGGAATTTCCTGTTTTTCTTAGCAGTGGATTTGATTTTTGACATGAAAATGATTTTATGTATTTAGTAACATTTATATTAATTTTATTACTGTATTTAAATGGCAACCAAGCAGAGTATCAAAATGTTTTATTGTACGAAAGCAAACAAAAATGTTCTTAATCAACCATTAAAATGTATTATTATTAATATAAATAATTGACCCTTCGCAAAACCCTGCTGCAATGTCCGACAACCCATGCGGTCTCACGCCACACATCATGTTCTCCCAGAGTGAAAAATACATCGTGGAGCAAAGAGGACACTGACAACGTATGAAACGGTTTCATATTTAAAATATTGTAATTTTTTAAAGCAGTTTAAACACTAAATACCGTATAGTGGCTCCATAATGTGTCGAGACAGATCCTTCAAATGGCTCATGAACTGATCCTCTCTTCATACTTGTTCATTTATCAAATAAACATGAAAAGACATCAGAAGGAATGTTGTTTCAACCGAGGAAAGACGTGAGTACACTCAATATTTCAAGTTAACCAGTGTTAATATACTATAGGCTACTCCCTGACGGCTTTGTCGGATAAGATGGCGGATTCGGCGTTGTTATTGGTTAGATCGCCTGTCAATCAAACTGTTTGCGAAGGGTCAATTCACACACATTTAGCTTTTACTCTGCATATAGTTTTCTGTAACTGTATTTGCTTTTAGAATCTTCTAAGATTGATGGGGGTTTTTTTTCTCAGAAGCATTTTCTACACCCCTTTTGATAAGCTTAACCAGGCACAATTATAATGCTAGTTTAACATTTTATTAGCATTTTATTTTTTCATTACTGTCCGTTTTCCAAAAGCAAGCCTAAGGAGATTGTAGAAACGATGATTTTCAGTTAGCGACCACTTTATTGTTGTTTGACTCATTTTGGCATGCAAACGTTTTTAGCTCGTTCATTTGGTGTTAAATTTCCTGTCCTGTCGACCAGGTGTTTTGGGCTCCCCCTCTCCAGATGATCTAAACTGCATCATCAACATGAAGGCCAGGAACTACCTCCAGTCTTTACCCCAGAAACCCAAAATCCCATGGACCAAACTGTTCCCCAAAGCAGATAACAAAGGTAAGCTCACACATTTGAATGTTTTGGGATGTTTAGTGAAAGATGTGTAGAGCATATAAGATAGGTCTGACAACAGCTATCTGAAGTGTATATGTTCTTGTTTATGAGGATACAAATGTGTATAATGACATGGATATTACAACAAAAAAATGGTATACAAGGACACTTCCTTTTTTTAATGAGGAATAACAAAAGCATCTGATCATTACAACATGGATATGTTTGCACAAGCTCTGCAATTCGGTACTTTAGTAGTCATGTTACGTTAATTTATATAGCACTTTATACAATAGATTGCTTAAAATCAAACACATTTACCATATTAAACTTGAAAAACAGCATCAGTGTCTCATTCAATCAGAAGTACAGCTTCCTTTTTTACTATAAAGCACTCTCTAGTGTGTTCATGTTTTTACTCGTGGATGTCTGACCTCGACAGACTGAACAGGGGAAATGAACCGGGAAAAAAATCCTCAAAATGCCTCAGTGCACACTAGGTGTTTTTTTAGGAACTTTTTTTGGAAAGTGTTTTTTTTTTTCGTCAATTTTGTCGAATCTAGTGTAGACAGCTGCAAGCTGTTGCGACACGACAACTAAGACAATGTAAGGGAATAGAATATATAGTTTGTAGAGTATAAAAACTGTTACGCCTATGGAGAGTCCCTGTAAATCACATATACGTGTGTGTGTGTGTGTGTAAGTGGGAGAACTGAACAAATGTGGGTGTCAACAAATGGTCTTTTGATGGGCTGGCTGCATTACTGCTACTATGTTTAATGAAATATTGGCAGGGAAGACAAAAAAAAGAGAAGACAAATGAACTACTGTATTTGTACATTTACATCCTGCATGCTTTTTCTCTGTGACTGTCGTTTTGTTAGTTGTGCATGATATATAGGCTGTATATTAGTACTAAGGAATAAGTTATTTTGTAATCATAGATTTAACAAGTGTGGGACTTCATGGATTTCTACCTTTGCATTTCAGCTCTGGATTTATTGGACCGCATGCTAACCTTTAACCCCATCAAGCGCATAACTGTGGAGGAAGCACTGGCCCACCCCTACCTGGAGCAGTACTATGACCCCTCTGATGAGGTATCGCTCTTTCCCCTCTCCAGCGCCATCCATTTCTTTTGTTGGCTTGCCTCACACCCCTTCAATCTGTCATCTGTACAATCCCATATCTGTTAGTTGAGACTAACAGCATTCACATTGTTTGTAAATTTAGCCTGTGGCTGAGGAGCCCTTCACTTTCAACATGGAGCTGGATGACCTTCCTAAAGAGAAGCTGAAAGAGCTCATCTTTGAGGAGACTGCACGCTTCCAGGCCAACTACCAGGGGTCCTGAGAGGGACAGGTACAAAAACGCATACACGTCAAAAAATATATAAGTGTGACATTTTAGTAATGTCAATAAATTTGTGTATTACTAGAATTTTGTTTAAGGCATGCAAGAAAGAAATAATAGATTTCAAGAAAAGTGACTAAAATAAGTTTAGAAGAAGTCCTTTTTATCTAGGTCTGTTCAGCGTATTAACATATAATTGTAGTGAGAATTCTTTTGAACATTTAAATGAACTGTTATGGTTCTACTGTACCGCCCGCATTGCCACATACCTTTTAAAAGAGAAAAAAACATGCATATACTCCTAATGGTTCAAGAACAGCATGCAATTTACATTGGGTGTGCCTTTTTTAGGCATTTTGGGCAAATTTTACAGGAATGCTAAGGGGATAATTTGAAATAATCTTTTAATGAAAAAAAATTATATTCTCTTAAAATTGTGTTATTGCTTTCATTAAAAGATCATTTGAAATCCTATAACCTTCAAAAGAATTTTCAATGCATGTATGTTAAAATACAAAACAGACCAAAAATAATTATGATTCAGATTTGTTTTTGTGTTTGTTAAACAAAACTCAAATACTTTTTTTTTTTTTTTTCTTTTAATATTTTACTGGTTCAAAGAATTACCTGTGTTTAAACCTGTCGATGTCCACTGATGGTCAGTAATCCTTTTTTGCAGCCATCATTGAGAATAACGGAGCAGCGTGGAGTCTCGCATAAAGATAACTCCAGAAAACCTGCGAAAACATATACATGCATATATACATAAAAAAAACCAGATAAAAAGAGGAAAAATGTACATTTAAAAACTTCAGCTTTGTTTTATCTGTCCATCTCTTTCTTGCTGGGAAGCTGTGCGCTAGTTTGGGTTTATAACATCTTATCATAACGCCATTAATGGGGGGTTGCAGACTCACTATTCTCATCGCATAACGCACACAGCTCCTGCTCTCTGAAACAATTGCATCCTTCACCCTTTCTATCAATACCCTGCTTCTCTCTCTGTTTGTATCCATCTCTTTCTCTTTATTTCTCTCTCGAAGGGTGTCTCTTTACTGGTCTGTGTTGTTCTGGGTGTTTTATTTTCCCCCATTCCAACAGAGATGGAGAGGGAGAGAAAGAGAATCTCTACGATGGGCACTGACTTGTGTGTGTGTGTATATATATAAGTGGTTTTGAGTTTCATTGGAGTATTGTAAGTTGGCGATCTGTATGTACACTGTAATTTGAACGTTAAGATCAGTTACAAATCGTGTTTTGTAATGTTGGAAATTTATATTTGAATATCTTTTGAAATATTAAGTCATTGCTTGTTTCTTTTTTCAAAGACGAATGATGTTACATTTAATGAGCTTAGTCTTTTATTTTGTTTTCTATTGTGAGGAAAAAGAGGTCTTGTTTTGATTCTTGAGAAATATATTGAGAAACGGTGACGGGCAGGATGAACGGAGGAAAGAGAGGAAGACGGAATAGTGTCATCTGCTGTAAAATATCATGTTCTACTGTTGAGAACTGAGACTTTCTTGCCAATGTTCTTGGGAAAATTAAGCCATCAGTATCATCTTTTCTTTCTTTCTGTCTTTCTTTCTCTCAAATGCTGGCTTCCTTTCCCTCCTTCTCCTCCTCTCGCTCGTCTGTTCACTTCATGGAGGATCTGTGGCGCGCAGACCTTCATCGTGCGTTCTTTTGCATTTTTTTTTATGGGGGGTTGATACTGATTTCTTTGTGAATAATAATAGTTGTCATTGGTTACCATGTCCATGGCTACTGTTGCCATGATTCCTTTCTGATAAGTCACACATAGTTCCCCACGTTCTGGCTTTGTTGCTTGCAGATATCAGTCCCTTACTCTTTCTTTCGCATCATAATTGTTCTCTTTTGTTTTGCTTTTCTTCACTTGTCTGGAGTGATTGAGGAATCATAGCCAAGCTTAACACTTTCAGAGCCATAGCACATTTCTTTCCTCATTCCCTCCCTGTGATGTCAGAACTTTTCAAAGGGCTTTTCCACAGGGCTTGCTGACCTCATGCCTCTCCTGCCTGTGATTGGCTCACCTTGTTTATCTAGTCTCGAACTGATTTACTCTGCATGCATTGCATCTACGACGTAACAACCTGCCTTTATTACACGTTTTCAGTGGGGGCAAAAAAAGATGTTTTTAAAGATACCGTCATTGCTTTTGGCCAATCGTGGATGAGGAAAGCATGTTCAAATGGGAAGAGTTAAAGTGGCACGGTGTGTATCTGTTTGGCATAAATACAGGGTGTGATTTGCATAGATTAATAAAACCCCCCTGTGTAAAACCCCATTGAGACGAGCCCCAACTGCAGAGGAAATTCACCCCACATGTCAATCACGTGACATTTCTCAATCGGTGCACCTGCACTTTGTGTCTCATGACCAAACGTTTTGTTTAGTTTCAGTTCTTAGTGCAATTTTATTGTTATATCTATATTCCTGTGACAAAAGTTTCTTATTTCTGTGCTTTAGTCTTCATCTTTTTTTCTTAATCCACCACTTGTTAGGGTGAAGTGTAACAGGCAATGACGGTTGGTCGCATCCCATGTCTGTGTCTGTACGTCTGTCTTTTCCAACCAGAAGCTGCTCTTCTCTGCTTCCTCATGAGGAGGGGAGATCCCGCTCTGTGATCTGAGGGAAACATTTCATTACCAAGAAAAAGATTATTTATATTACTGTATTGTCAATGGCAATGATATGCTTATTGTGATTGGGACCATGGGGACTGTCAACAGTCTTACACACACACACACACACATTTAAAGATGTATTTCTCACATATAAACCTGCACGCATACAGTATGATTTCAAAAGCCTGCAAAGGAGGCAGATATCATAATGTCCTTTTAATGGCTGTTATTATGATTATTGCTGGTGTTCTATTGGTAAGGTCTTTTTTATTTTAAAAACTAAAAAAGGGATTTAAAAACTTTTGTCCTTTTTAAAGTATGTTTTGCATTTCTTTCATTTCGTTTGCTTTGGGTGTGAAAAATAATTGGCTGTTCACTCTTTCTGAAGTCTATTTTTCCCTGAATCTTATGAGGAATTATTTTAAAAGATTATTAAATGATATGGGTAGGTTGTCAAGAGAAATGAGCTATGGATGGTTATAGTCTATGTATATGCTTATGGGTATAATAAATTAAACAATTAACAAACAGAATTATATACATATATTAAATAAAATTCCTGATACTGTAACTCCTTGTGTTGTGTTTTTTTTATTCTTTTGTTTTAATAAAGAAAAGAGAAACTTTAATCCTGCTTGAAAGATTTTCACTAAAAGAAACAATTTCTTTTTTAACAAACGTGAAAATGAAGTGGACATACATCACTTATGTTTTTAAATAATCATATCCGTCACATGTATTAACATCAACAAGTATTTTTGAAGGTTAAATATATTTGCAAATGATCTTTTAAAAAAAAAATTATTTAGAAACATATTCTCCTTTAATTCAGGTAATCAGGTTTATTTGTTGTTGTTTAAAACATAATTGTAGTTTGTCCATTTAAAATCGGCTTATGGCAAAAGTACTTTTTTATTTTTTTTTATTTTTTTTGACAATCAAATATAGATCATCATTATCTTTTTATCTCGGTATATATAGCTGGGGTTTGTTCCAAACGTTACCTGTGTATTGTGAAAAAATTGCAACTTGACAGCCACAGTTACATTTGCCTTCAGTCATATTCCCTTGATGCAAGATGGTTATCTAGTTTCCTGTGAAGGGAGTGGCATTATGGCATTCGAAAGCTACTTATTTGCCCTGAGTGATGGGTAAAATAAACCATGGATGTACATGTCAAGTTTAAACCGAGCAAAGGTAAACCTTATTGAAAGTTAATGTTTAATTATTTTATGGCTAATGAATGGACTAATATTTCCTCCAAATTCCACTCCTTGTTTTTCTAGGAGCTCTTTTTACCTTTTTCTCCTTTCAAACCAGCCAAGTTGTCTGTCCAGTTGGACTACTCCTCTCCTTCGACAACATGTCTCAGCATGGGTTGAGAATTCTGCTGTGAGGTGTTCTGCTCTTGAAGACAGATAAAGCTATTAAGGTTGAGGGTGTGTTTGCATACTTGTCCCACTGATTTAGATGCAAAACTGACCTAATACATTGATTCATTGCATTTTTTTTTTTATGAGACTGAGGAAAATCAAGGCTGTTACAAATTACGAAAGGATTCTCTCTCTACCTCACTTCCCATCTGTCTCTGCCGCCCTTTGTTCGGTAACAGTCTCTCAGCAATTCTATACAAAGCCAGAACAATAGAAAACAAAAATGCTGTGCTGACAGGCAGAATCAACAGCGTGTGTACATTTGTTGTGTGTGCATTACTGTCACAATATATATACCCACTGCAAGCCTTTGTTAAACATAGAAATGTGTGAACATGAATACTGGCCAAACATCAACACGCATCCCCCACTACCTTCTACCGACTGTTGCGATGATACAGAAGTGACAAAAGCCCCCAGTTTTGCTGTTTTTTCCTTCAAATCATGTCTAATTTGCACTAGTGAGAATATGAATTGTATATGTTTATTACTAGTCATTAAAAGCACTTAAGTACTTGTAAAATGGAAGTGGAATATGTTCTGGGAGGCCACTGACAACCTGCACTTGCCCAGTGCACTCAAAACGTCGAGCAAACCGCATTCCAGCAAATCTCATTGACAGTCAGAAAAAGGAGGGAATTTGGAGTCACAAAGAGTGTAACTACCAATGACTGACTGATTACTGAAAACACACACCTAGAGAGAAAGATTTCATTCTTTAGGTCTCTTTCTCCGATGTCGTGTGGCATTTGATATTGGGAGGAATTCAAGAAAAGGAGGAACCTTTACATTGTAGTTTTGCTTCTCTTTGGAGCACATTGGGCAACATTTCTTGCAAAGGAATATGATAGGTAGGCAAGGTGAGAGTTTAAAAACAGGAGTGGCTATGAAACTGTAGTAAATTACAGTGACAGATACAAGGAGAGATATAAAGACAGTCATATTGATATTAGCATTGAGAACAGGTGCTTGTGGGAGTTGCCGTGTACTTGGATCAGATAACCCAGGATATCTCAAATAAGGAGTTGAAGAAAGAAATAGTCCTGGTAAGTTTTTTTTTTTTTTTAATGATAATTCAGGGTCCATAATTTTTTGAGAGAAACAGATTAGATGGTTTTTATCATATATAGTTTTTCTTTCAAAAAATTGTGTGTGTAGTGTATATATATATATATATATATTATATATATATATATATATATATATATATATATATATATATATATATAACACACACACACACACACACACATATGCTTTGTGTATTTATAATACTTAATATAATAACATTAATGCTATTAATGTGTAATATTCACTTTTATATTTAATAAAAGGAAATAAAATATTACATAATAAAATTCCATCTTTCCTTCAAAGATCAGATTTCTGTTTTGGCATTCATCTGCTGTTCTCAGAGCATCTGAGACCTCATCTTTCCACTTTCCGCGGGAATTATGGCGAGCTATCTGTACTACCTGCTCCCGGCAGTAGGGGGCTACGCTCTCACCTCGCTGTACTTTCTGAAGAATCCTCACATTCTGCACAAAAAGAAGCAGACCGCCTTCTACTGCACCCACATCTCTCATAGGGGAGGTACAGTATCTGATCTCATGGCCGGGGTTTGGGAATCTTGGCTTTTGCTTTTGAAATGCAAGCCACATTTAACCTCATTATTTGTAATATGTGATAATTGACTATTCAATTATTGTCCAAATGAACCAAAATGTTTCTGACTGCACTTGTTGCTCTGCATATCACCGCCAAATTCTTTCCAGTGACAGATGAATTGTCATGCAGCATCAAACGTAACATAAACCTTCTAGAGAAATCGTGTGACTATGACTGTGTCATAGCATGAGATAATTATGTGTGTGAATGTTTACCTCATGGGGTTTGTATATAAAGTGCTAGTTAATATGTGACTGAGTGAGTGATTAACTCTTTGAGGAATTTTTATGTTTGTGTGTATGAGAGTCGGTCCACAGTTTCTGACCTCCTGCTCTCTGTCCTCAGGCTGCGGTGAAAGGATTGAGAACACTATGGAGGCTTTTACACAGTGAGTGTGAAGAAGCAGGTCTTCGAGCCTGTGCCTCAAAGCTTTTGGACTGAACAGTAGATCAGTATCAGCTTCTTGTATCTGTATCAGCTCAGTGTTTCTCAACCAAAGGGCCTAAAAGTTAGTTTCATTAACATAATCTTCACTGTAAACATCTGCCGCACTGATTAAAATTACGCTCTGTTTACCTCAGTGCTGTTGAAGTGGGCACAGAGATGCTGGAGTTGGACTGTCACTTGACTAAAGATGGTCATGTGATTGTGTCACATGATGAGAACCTCCTAAGGCAGACTGGGCAAGATGTCACCGTCTCCTCCTTAAACCTGGAGGTCAGAGGTCAAGGTTAACATTTTCTCCTGATATACTGCGCTGCTTTATACTCTGCTGTTACAAATAATTCTCTAATTACGCTTTTTTCAAGAATAAAAAAATGTGGACGTTTTTATTACTTATTTATTTTTTTGAAGAAATAATACTTTTTTTCAGCAAGGACACATTTACAACTGTTTTCAACTTTGATAATTAGAAGAAATATTTCTTAAACATCAAATCAGTATATTTTTAGGGGCTTTTAGACCATATCAGAATGATTTCTGAAGGATCATGTGACACTGAAGATGAGTAATGATGCTGAAAATTCAGCTTTGCATCACAGGAATAATTTACTTCTTAAAATATATTAAAAAAGAAAACAATTCTTTTTAATTGTAATAATATTTCACAATCACAATATTAATTTTTACTGTATTTTTATCAAATAAATGCAAACTGATGAGATAAGAGACTTCTTTCAAAAACATTAAAAATTGTTATGAAATTTTGAATCATAGTGTATTGTTACATGTTCTCTGTTTTGTCTACCTTGTCTTTCTGTTATCTGGACTTTTAGGTAGTATTCTGCCCGGTTCTTGTTTCCTGTTCCTGTTTATAGTTTTCTTGTTGATTATTTTCCTGATTGTTCCCAAGTGTGAGTTGTTTGCCAATTATCCCTTGTGTATAAAAACCCCAGTGTTTCCCGTGTTCTTGGTTGGATCTTGTCCATTGTTGGACGTGTCCTCAGGTCCTGTGTTTCTGCCCCTTGTATTTTGATTGTTATTTGTATAATAAACTGCAACTACCTTCCCTCCTCTCTGAGTTCTCACCAGTGTATATAAACCGAACTTTTAGGTCAATAAGTTATGTTTTCTAATTTTTTTTTTTATTTTAATTTTTAGGAGTTGCCACCTTATAAAGAGACACTCGAGGTCACCTTCAAGACAGGTGTGTGTTTTAACATTGACATTGCCAGTATTAACGTCTTTATTAATGCATTGCATAATGAATACACTCTTATTAATTCCCCTCGTACAGGCCACTTCAGCACTGGATCAGATAGAAACTTTGCGTTATTAGAGAATGTATTCCGCAAATTCCCTCATATAGCTGTGAACATCGAAGTGAAAGAAAATAACACCATGCTGATTGAGAAGGTAAGAGTGGGATCATCATTATCGACATGTTTCCTAATTTTTCAACCGCATTTAACTACATTTTCTTTTCCCCCCAATAACATTAGTTTTATGCACTGTCTCTTTCAGATATCTGATCTTGTGAAAAAATACAACAGAGATGGCATCTCGGTTTGGGCCTCAGTTGACTCCACCATCATGAAAAACTGCCGCAAAACAGTGCGTGTGCATTTATGTCACACTCTACCCGTTTTGTTTTAATAAGAAATAGCCCACATACTTTGCTCTTACCTACATCTTTGTCACTGTCTCCTTTTTTCTCAATGGCAGAACTCCTCCATGCCATATATGTTCACTGTAAAGCGAGGTTTACAGCTGCTCCTGCTGTACTACACTGGTCTTCTGCCATTTGTTCCCCTCGGAGAGAGTTTCCTGCAGTTCTACTTGCCACAAATCTTCAACAGGTCTGTATACACCAGAAATTTGGGGTTAAGGCTATACTATGTTGAGTGCATGATAATCACAGACATGCACTGACCTCTTTCATACAGAGAATATGTACCCGACATGTGGATTTTGAGAAGCAGCCTGGTCATCTTTTTAATTGAAAGGTAACTTATCTTAGTAGTGGTGTAAAAATAAACCAAAAAAAATTAAGTTAGTTTGAAATGGTTTTCTGTGTTTTACCCGTTCACATTGCAGACTGACATTGCGAAAAGGCATGTTCAAGCACCTCAGAGACAGAGGAATTCAGGTTTGTGGTCATGTTATGTCACGTCCATATCATGTTGTAATATTAAGAAACAGCACAGTGTATTGAGTAACTTGGATTTTCCGTGAGAAACTGTGTCTGGTTGCATAAACTGCCTCAACTAGAGTAACAAGCCTTTTTTTCCCTTTAAGATTGGTCAACTTTTTTTGTCAGTTACATGAAAAAGTGCATTGGTCTTATTTGAATCCAAAAAGTAAGCCTTACTTATAAGGCCCTTTGAATAATTGCTAGTTGGTCAGACTAGTTCTTACGACACAGTCACAACATAGTAGCAGTGTTTATGCAATATGCCACTGGCCTCGCATGGGGAGTACCTACTACATGCTTCAGCAACAGCATGTTTTTCTTTCTCTGTTTCTCTTTAGATTCATCTCTTTGTTTGTAATGAGGAACAGGATATTGAGGCAGCATTTGCCGCAGGAGCAACTGGAGTCATGTCTGACTATCCCACCCTGTTATCAAACTATATTAGGTGCAAACAAGCCACATGATCAAACGCACAGAGCGTACCTTTGTCTAGTCAAACACTGCACAAATGCTGTTTGCTTTTAAACATACAGTCAAGTTTATTTTAATGCCAATCTCCCCTTGTCAACACTGAAGTCCAGTGTACAGATGGAACTTGGTTTATGCAATCTTCTTGGGACACTTTGTGTGACTATGAACACATAAAAAATAAATGTAACTCATATATTCTACAAATAGACTGTTTTAAGAGTATTTCTTTGCTCATTACGTCATTATACCATCGTGTCCATTACATGTTTATTGTGTTTTTCAGTCATTTTGAGTTTGGCGCCTCCCTGCCCATGTTTGCAAACAAACATTATCAGACCGTGCAAAGTCCATCCAGCTGTGCCCAACATGATTAGCTGACATTAAAGGTTGCCTTAACCCTTAAAAGAAAAAACTTAATTAAATCCAAAAATGCATTATCTTTCAGTGATGTAATACGAGGTTTATAACAAATTATTCAAATCGCCTACGTGACTTACTAATTGTCATGCACAGAACCAGAGGACGCAAAAATCAACAGTTCCAAAAAAAAAAAGCGATAAGATTAAGACAACCAAAACACGAGCTTTTTGGTGTTTTTACTCGTTGAAACGTTTTCAACGCAACTGTACAGTTCAGGTGACTTCAAACGCACGGCAAGAGCGCATCTGATTGGCTGACCTATATTCCGGACGCCTCTTTCTGGATTGTGATTGGACGAGGGCGGTTTGTTTTGCGCCATTTGACGTATAAAACACTTCCTCAAAAAAAAAAAAAAAAATACAGTAAACAAATCTACGGATTATATTCGGTTGCGACACATTCTGCACGGTAGCTTATTTGAGTTTTGGAAATTAGCAGGCTTTCGGTTGAAATCACACGGTTGGGCACTGGAGCAGGTCGACAGGAGGGACACAAAGGAGGGAATTGTAGGAAAAGCGCAGCGTGCCGCACGTTTGTTTGGTTGAGTGCGCTCAAAGTGAGCTCAGTGAATGCTCGGGCTTCATGTCGTAGAGTTGAGGACGCTTCTCTTCTGCTGACAATACAGCGTTTGTCTTGAAGAAATCATTCATACACAGGTGAGGCCTTTTTTATTGTTGCCTTGCATTTCAAATAGCGCGAGCGTGTTAGATGGGCTCTTATGTGAACGGCTCCACTCATGGGCTGATAACCTGTAAACTATGCTGAAATTGTGAAGAGACTATATTATTTGAATATTTAGAGGAGCTTCGTTTGAAACGTTCATTCAGCGTGCATGTAGTCGCGCGAGTTTGTGAGATTTTCCAGTTGTTATTGGAAGTCCGAATCAATTCCATTGTTCGGTTCCTTCGAACGGTTCATTAAAAACGATTCGGTTCTTTTTAAGCTGTTGTGATTTTATATTATTGCGACACTTTTTGTAAGTTTAGCATGCATATGATGATATTATTGCGATTTCGTGTCTTCGGATTCATTTATTTGAAGAGGTGATTCAGCTAATAAATTATTTAGAACCCAATTAATTTATCATTTGAATGCTGATGTTACATTTACATGTTTTGGCACGTTTTAATAATGCTATTACGGATTGACGCAATACTTTATTTATAAGCTTTATTTGTAATATTTTGTGATTTGCAAGATTCAGTTAAATATGAACGTTTTCGGCCCATTACTAATTGGTTTTGTACGCCGGTTCAACTGAATCGTTGAAAGCATCCGACTCGTATGAACGATTCGTTCGAGTCGCGCATCGGTATTTTCCAGCTGCTTTGTTGGCCGAGCTGTAGCACTGAAGTTCATGAAACCCGAAAGTAAAATCGTGAGCTGCGCAGATTTAATAACTTTTGAAATATTTATAACACTAGTTTATGTAAAGCTGTATTATTACAGTATGGCATAGTTATCCATTAGGCCTACCTCTCACTCCTGTTTACCCTCGTGCCTGGCGGGCCATATATGGGGTAACTACAGTGTGGGCAGCCAAGCAAAGTAGGTCATGTGGATGTTTCCTTTTTTCCTGGTATATCTCTGAAAAAAGGATATGAGATATCAAAAGGCTTAAACAAAAGAACTGCTGTACGTGTCACATCCAGCATGCCTAAAATCAATCTCTAAGCATTTAGTCTGATTTTATCTTCACAACATTACACAACATTACTGGTTGAAGTCAATGCCATGCTTCCTAACTACGTAAGACTGTGGCAACCTCGCCATTAACTGTTTTGGCAGTCAAAGCTGCTTTGTAGCGTTTTCACGGTCAGAATTGCATGAGAAGGGGAAACAGGATTTTTTTTTTGTCCTTGCAGATATGATTTGACATGGTTTTTGTTTGTGTTCTTCAAAGACATGGTGAAGCAGACCAAGGCCAAAACTTTCCAGGCCTATCTGGACTCCTGTCATCGTCGCTACAGCTGCGTCCACTGCCGTGCACACCTGGCTAACCATGATGACCTCATTTCAAAGGTGAGGGTTACTTTGTGTGCCTTTTGTGGTACATTTACAGCTAGAATTGTGATGCTGTTTTGCGTTAGACTCGCATGTTTGTCTATTTTCAGTCATTTCAAGGCAGCCAAGGACGCGCCTACCTGTTCAATTCTGTGTGAGTATTGCTTCTGGGGAGGAAAAAAAAAATCTCAGAAATTAGATCACATTCGTGATAGAGGAAATATCTTATTTAACTGTCATTTTGTGATTTCAGGGTGAATGTAGGTTGTGGTCCAGCAGAGGAAAGGCTGCTGCTGACGGGTCTTCATGCTGTGGCTGATATTTACTGTGAGAATTGCCACACCACACTGGGCTGGAAATATGTAAGTATATCTTATGCTTTAAAGAAAATGACATGCCCAAATGACTTAAAATAATCCTACAGTCTGATCACAATTTCTTTCTTTTCTTTCTCCCTTCCTCTACAGGAGCAGGCATTTGAGTTAAGTCAGAAGTATAAGGAGGGGAAGTTTATTATTGAATTATCTCACATGATTAAGGATAATGGCTGGGACTGAAGCCTTCAGCCTTTGCTTTAACTTGCTGTCACCACTTGCAATGGCATGAGATATGCTTTCTTTTATATATATATCTTGGTTGATTGGTTTATGTGTGTTTTTGTGTGTTTTGAGGTGTGTTTGTGTACAAGGCAGGCTTAGGAGAAACTGTGCTAAAATTATCATCAACCACTTAAATCCAGTTTTAAAACATTCTTGATTTTTGTTGGGATTTTGACACAAGCCCGCAAATTCTCCCAATTAAGTGCAATTCATGAGGTTTAAACCAAGTGTGATGAATGACGCGATCCAATGACTTTTTATTCAATTCATTTTTACTTTAAAGAACGAGGTCTTTGTGAACGAGGTAGTGTGAGTGAAATTATTTTACTATGTGTTTTGTGTGTGTGTGGCTTAGAGAGGATTATGTGCAATATGCGTGTGTGTGAGAGAATTTACATAAAGGATGATTCATGCCTCCAAATTCAGTAATTTCGGTTGAATTCATCTTTTAATTTACCAAGTCACCTGAGGAATCCCAACAAACGAACGTGTGTGTGTGTGTGTGTGTGTGTGTGTGTGAGCGAGAACATCAGGCTTATTGGCTGTAGAATAGAGCTGGTCCACAGTTAAGACACTTCACTTACAGCTTATAAAATGCAATTCATTTTTATGTTGATCTTGTTTTGTGCATTTTGTCTGAGAAATGTTGTAAGTATAATCTTAACATTTGAGGAGCATGTACAGAGACATTGATCTGATCATGCTAGAGCAGACATGCCATGTAAATGCGTTTATGATTGTGTAGCAAAGTTTCTTTGAATGCTAAACCATTAATGTGTATAACATTAACCTGAATTCTTTACATTAAAGTATGGGGTAAATAAAAATTTGTCATGTTTTATTTTTTTACTTTCCCACTGTTTTATTTTTCACCTCTTTTGAAATTCAGTTAGAAAGTTGTATCATTTTTAAAATTTAACCCTTGTGCATTGTTCAAATTCACTACCATTTTGTTATGTTTGTGGCTGAAAACAGCCACTACTTTTAACTGCTTTAAAAATGTATCAGATAAATATTTTTTTTTGCTTAAATCTATTAATCAACCTCAGTCCTGATCAAAACTATTAATTTTTTTTTTTTTTAATTCATGATTTTAACTCTTTAATTGCCAAATTCATAAATAATGTCACTGAAAAAGCACACACAAAATGACTTATTTTCAATATATGTGATTGTGGACTGGATTATTTTTTGCCTTTTATCACAGTCTTGGACATGTCAAAGATTAGAAACAACATTGGCTTTGATGCATTGTTAGTTTTTGTGCAGCATCAGATTTTAACTTTTTCACCCTCATTTACTGTTCGTGGCTGTTTTTGCCCCCATTGACTTCCATTATAACCACAATTTTTGATTGCAAAGCCATGACACCATATAATCATGCATTTTTGATTGTTGGTGGTTTTCCCTTTTGGGAAGAGGTAAAATTAGTATTTTTTTACTGTTGATAACCAGGTGGCACCATTAACCATTTAGATAGGCATATGCAAAAAAAGCTTAGTTTCTAGCTTTTACATGGAGTTATATGGAGAGAGACCTTATGTCAACTCACCTTGATGTATCTGAGAAAATCAAAATATGCACCTCAGAACTGCATGGAGTAAATTGAAAAAGTGTATTTATGCATCTTCTGCCCTTTGATGGTGAGAAATGCAGACTAAACAAAAACAAAGTAAGTGCATGAATTTATGCACCTGTTGCCTTTTGATAGTGAGAAGCAAAGATGGCCTATGTGTGAAATGCTTGTCTTTTCTTGATTATAAAGCCAGTTTAAAACTTTAAAATCCTTCAGTAATACACTTTTGTGTGTTTTCAGTTCTCACTCTCTCTCTCACACACACACACACATACTTAGCTAACTGCGCACTTTCTGTGGTCGAACCCAATGAGCAATATCTTTAGATCAGACCGATGGATTTTGATGACTTTGGGCTCTTGTTAATCGTGAGAATCTTCTGAAAGTAACGATGTGCGATTTTCTATTATCGATGTATATTCTATGAAGTTACGAGCGAAAAAGCCAACTTTGTTTTTCCTTAGAGACATGTGCGTCTTTGGGCTTTTGTGTGCATTATAACTTCATGAGTAATATCTTTATGTCTGAGTGATGGATTATTTTGGGTTTGGGCTCTTTTTAAACATGAGCTTCTGCTGTAAATAACGATGGACGATTTCTTACAATCCATGCATGTTTCATGAAGTTATGTGCGAAAACGTGATTTCAAATGCCACATCCCTATATGTACCCACTGGCAGTACACTCCGTTTTAGAGTGATAACTCAGCATTTTTTAAGAGTTGAACAAAATGGTTGGATGCATTAAAAAGCTGAGTTTCTAAGCTTTAAAATGATACCCATTTTGTGTCATTCCTCTTAGTGGTTGCTTAGTAATATGATTGTCATGGCTTTGCTTTCAAAAAAATGTGGTTATAATGGAAGTCAATGGGGCAAAAACAGCCACGAACAGTAAATCTGATGCTGCACAAAAACTAACAATGCATCAAAGCCAATGTTGTTTCTACTCTTTGACATGTCCAAGACTGTGATAAAAGGTAAAAAAATCCAATCCACATTCACATTTTATACTGAAAATGAGGCATTTTGTGTGTTTTTTTCCCGAATCAGTGACATCATTTATGAATTTGGCAATTAAAGAGTTAAAATCCTGAATTTTTCTAAAAACTTCTATACATTTTTAAAGCAGTTATAAAAGTGGTGGCTGTTTTCAGCCACGAACATAACGAAAGGGTAGTGAATTTGCCCACAGAGTAGGCCCTACTGTTGAGTTTTTGAAAATTTTCAAAGCATTTTCCCAAAATATGTGGCAAAATAAGATTTGTCACCAAAAATCATTCCATTTACTGAAATACGGAGAAAATTATGGCCAAATTAAGACTCAAAAATTCCCCATAGTGGATGAAAACATCCTGAATGGCACATAAGGGTCGTGGCCTAGTGGTGAGGGAGTCGGGCTTGTAACCTGAAGATTGCTGGTTCGATTCCCACGCTGACAGGAAGTGAAAGTAGGGATTGTGAATAAACAGCACTCTCTCCACCTTCAATACCCTGACTAAAGTGCCCTTGAGCAAGCCACCTAACCCCTAATTGCTCCCCTTGGATAAAAGCATCTGCTAAATGATGAAAAGTCGGTTAAAGTATTCATTAGAAACAAAGTACCCAGTATACAATTGTGTGTATATAGGACCTTTTCAGCCTGCAGTGATCACAAGCATTACGGACTCTTTTTTTTTTTATGGAACATTTTTAGTCGTGTATATATATTTTTGGCACATGATACACACAAACATCTTAAGCTCGTGAAGAGTACCATTAATTCGAGAAACTTCTTTCATTATAACAGTAGTAAGTTTCTCAAATGAATTCATGGTCCTCCACAAGCTTCTAAAGAACAAAGGTCCAACTCTCGAATGATTAATCGTTATATAATGGTCTACAGACGACTTGGTTTATAAATAGCCAAGGCGGAAACAGAAAAAAAAAAAAAAAAAAACGCCTTTTTGCCCTAATTATCAGAAACGACAACAATACGGATTCAAGACTACAACTCCCACAATTCCCTGCAAACACCGGTGACGTGGCTAGCGTTACCCAGCAGACCGGGGCGATTTGAACTTCATTTGGATGTGAGTAATATTCTCTGTCTTTCCTTGCATTTCATAAAATTTTGCCAGTTAATTTTACTTTGTACACGATAAAACGCACGCTGCTTTATTACAGCCCATAATTTTTCATCACGATGTCCGGGAAAATCAAAAGCAGGAGTGCTGCAAATGCCGACTCAATATCTGGCAGTGTGTCTTGCGACGAGCGCATCTTACGGGACTGCCATCAGATGTACATCACTCCGGAAAGCGGTTAGGGAAAAAACCTTTATAAACAACTACATTCTCATTCATTTATTTGCTTTAGTAAGATATTAGATGTGTCTCCATCCGTGGACGACAGGTGCTAACGGTAGCCGGATAGCTAAAACGCCTGTTGTTGGTTTGGCAGTTATTCACTTCAGACTGCCAGAAGCATTTCACCTGTTTGCTTTCAATAGATTATTTACCGCAATACATTAAGTTTAATTCTATAAAGTTATCTTCTGTTGTGATTGTTAGTCAGTGGGAGCCATTAAAGTTTTGTTCACCTAAAAACGAAGGTTTAAAAAAGAAAATGAGTCCTGAAATAAAAATAAATGACATTTTCTTTTCCAGTCCTGTTTGTCTAACCGCTAATTTCTTTATGCTACAGGACTAATAGCAATCGCTGAAACTGTTGGGGTGACCTTGCTGCCTCCCCGGAAAAAGATAACTGTGATGTTGATGGGGAACCACTCCGCTGGAAAGAGCAGCTTTATCAATTGGTAGGATAATGTACACGCATTACAACCATATTCTCAGAATTGTGTGTGTGAGAGACTGAGAGAGCATGTTTTTATGCTGCAGGTATGTGGAGGAGCATATACAGAGGACAGGGGTCGCTATAGAGACGCAGGGCTTCAGCTTTGTTACCAGTGGGCGAAAGAGGGAGTCGCTCACCGTAAGTATGACCCTCCCATACATTTTCCATGAAAGTTTTGTGTGTGTGGGGGGTTGGAATTGGCGTCATTGAGAGAAACACATTTCACATTTGTTGTACAACAACTGTTGTCTCGGTTTTAGGGAAATGCAACGCTCCATCTCTATCCGCACTTCAAACCACTGCAAGGCATTAAAGGTTTGTTGTTGAATTTTGGAAAGTGTAATAAAATCAAGATTACAAGCTTATAGGTTTACATTGCAAATGTGCATGAACTTGTGTCTGAAACACAACTTTCTCTGAATTTCAGGGGTGTCGGAATACCTCGGCACTGAGATTTGCACTTCGCGACAGAAACGTTTCAGCTTGGTGACTTTTGTTGATACTCCTGGTCTGGTGGATGGAGATATGAAATACCCCTTTGACGTGGACCAAGCTGTTCTGTGGCTCGGTGCGTGTTTGTCTTTAGTTATTTGTGTGTTTAGGAGTTGACATTGTTTTAATGTTGATTGCATGTTGTGTATATATTTAGCATTCTGAATGTATGTTTATGATCCTAATATATGTCTCTGTGTTACGATTCTATCCGTCTATACCAGGTGACCTCTGTGACCTGATCCTGGTCTTCTTTGACCCAATGGGACAGGCTTTATGCAAGCGTACTCTCAGCATTGTAGAGAAACTGAATGAGAAGCAAGGGGACCGTCTCCGTTTTTATCTCAGTAAAGCAGATGAGGCTGGAGGAGAGTCTGATCGACAAGTAAACTGTTATCTTATCTGTTATCGGTTAACTCTTACACTCCCTAATCTTCACGTTACGTTTTATTGTGCACTACTGTTCAAAGCCAATCTCTTATGCTCACCAAGGCTGCATTTGTTTGGTCAAAAATACATTAATAATGTGACATGCTAATACAATTTTAAATGAGCTTTTTTTTATTCTAATATATTTTAAATTATTTAATATTAAAGGGATAGTTCACTTAAAATGAAATTTGTCATTAATTACTTACAAGTGTGGAACAACATGAGGGTAAGATCTTCATCTTCAGCACACAAATCAAGATATTTTTGATGAAATCTGAGGGTTTCTGAAGCACACATAGGCAGCAACGTCATTTTACCTTTTGAGGTCCAGAAAGGTTGTAAAAACATGGTTAAAATAGTTAACGTTACTGTAGTGGTTCAACCTTATTGTTATGAAGCGACGAGAATACTTTTTGACTTTATTCAACAATTTGAACCGTTGTCATACGTAGTTGGCGTGGTGAACTCAGTGCAGCAGCCTTCGCTGTTTACGTTAGAGCGCCGACTTGGTGTTGGCCGAAGCTGAACACGTGAGCACCACAACACATGCGTGTGATGCTGACGCAGGAGCGGGCCAATACTGAGTCAGTGTTCGGACATAAACAAGGACTGAGTTCATTATGTCAATTACGTATGACAGTGGTTCAAATATTTGAGTAAAGTCATTATTTTTGTTTTTGCGGACAAAAAGTATTCTCTTCGCTTCGAGGGTGAGTAATTAATAACAGAAATGTCATCTTTGGATGAACTAACCTTTTAATAAATATCTTTTACAAAATAAATAATTTATTCCTGTGATGGCAAAGCTCAAAAGTATAGGTTCTAGTCTAGACACTGAATAAACCATGATTATTTGAAATGGAAATCTTTTTCAGGATTATAAATGTCATTATTATCACTTCTATCAAATTTAAAATGCTAATTTCCTTTAAAAGAAATCTTACTGACCTCAATTTTTGTATGGTAGTGTATGTGAAAGTTTCATGGGACTGTAAAGGAGAAGATCTTTGAAGGAAAATAGTCAATGTTTGACTGCTTGATTAAGGCACACTGATGGCTGTGTTATTGGTTATTTCAGAGAGTTATGATGCAGATTGTGCAGGAGCTTTGCAAGCGTCCGGGACTCAACAAGTGTGGCTTTGACATGCCCACCATCTACGTTCCCAACCCTAATAAGGTATCATAAACCTTTCAAGTCCTCGCCATTTTAACTGCTTCACTTTTTTGTAAGTGAAGAGTATTAAAGTATCTTTCCTCACTGTCTTCATCATCAGCCCAGCCGATGTGTCAATCAGATTGAGGAGGTGTGTCGGACTATAGAAAAGACCATTAACCAGACTGTGCAGAACACGCTTAACTCTTTGGAGAAGGACTGTAATATCATCACTGAGGCCATCACTGAGACTCTTCATAATGACAGGTAGTGCATTCTCAGATTTGCATTGGGCTATAATCTGTTTCTATATCATTTTTATTAGATTGCAAATGCATACCATTACAGTTGTGGGCTTTACTTTATAGGCAATGCAGTATAGAGAACCGTCGAGCACGTTTTAAGGGTTGTTTGCTAGGCATGCTGGGTTTCACTGTGCCCCTGCTGCTGCTCGTCACCCTGGTGCTTGGCAGCCTCTCCAAAGAAGTACTGGAGATCATGCTGGGTGATAACGGCACAGAGGCACTCGCACTATATGTGGTTAGTATGTATATGTATTCATGGGTACGTGTGTGAGATTCTCTGTTGTAGATACTAATGTAATTGTGGATTTGTGTGTTCAGGCTCCTGCAGTGAAGGCATTTGAGTCCCTGTCAGCGGAAGTGCAGCTGTACAGTTGTGCTGGACTGGTGTTGTTATCCTTCGTCTTGCTCCTCCTTGCACGCTTTTCTTTCAGGTGAAAAAGAGCAGATTTTAAACTTGTACATGCAGACACTTGGTATGGTTTAGCCAAAAATGAAAATTGCCATTTACTCACCCTCATTTCTAAGTTTGGCTGTGGTGCACAAAAGGAGATCTTTACCAGAACGTTCATATTCAAGCTCCAAAAATGGCAAAGCACAATTTTATTTTTTATTTAATTAGAGCTACAGCAGAGGGGAAGATTAGTGAATAATGTTGTGAGCTTTGGAATATAGTGCAGAATTTATTTATTTAAATTAATCAATTACCAGCAGAAGAACAATTTTGCGAGTCTTGGAATATAGTGCAGAAGTTTTATGGTGTCTCTTTCTGTCTAATTCTGAAGTACACTATGTACTTTTGTTGTGTGGAAAAGATTCAGCATTTTGCCAATTATGTATGTTCTTTTTCTCTTCATTCCACTTTTAGGACTAAAGCAACACTCTCTGGGAAACAAAAGAGACAGCTTCAGGAAAAACTGGAGTATGTCCAGGAGGTGGTCAAGACCAAAAAGGTATAGTGTGCATTTGTGTTTTCACATCTAAAGACGACTACAGTGGAGACTGACTCATCTAATGATTCGCTTGTGTTTTTGCAGAAAAATCTCTATGAGGAGTACCTGCGTCAGAGTGTGGGTGATCAGGACATGAACTGAGAGGGAATCTGGATAGGTAGAACACAGCACCCAGAAGAACCACTAAACTGCATCTAATCATTCCTGTAATGTAGTTGACACCGATGAGCAATCTTATGGGCACTTAGTTACAAACTACTTCTACTGGAAACTCTGTCTTCTAGTATTAAATAATGATGGAGCTGTGGATTTAATACTGTTTTATTTTTTAGTCTCATTGTAATAAAACAATTGTACTGCAAAGGTTAATAGAAGGGCCACGTTATGAGATTCAACTTAATGCTCTAAAGTATCATCTTGTTGTGCGTTATTTTTAAAGTCATTCTTTTTCTCTGATTTGTACCTAAAATACTTATTGTATTGTATGGTAAATTACCACAATGACCGAAGAGTAAGTAGTCCTTTATAAATGCATGAGATTCTAATGACACTTAGTATTTATTCACATCATTGTCAATTTTAATAGAAATATTGAAGCTGGCTTTTGTATACCATGATTTCTTACATTTTTATGTCAACTTATTGCTATGATAATAAAATATAATAATAATGTGTATTTCATTGCCATTCAGGAACTCACAAACCCAGAACTAGGTCAAAGTCAATATCCTTATCCTCTCTGGAATCTGTGTTGCATTAGTGTGTGTGTCGGTGTGCATTACTCATGTGAAGTCATGATTCAGATTCTTTGTTTTGAGTCTTTGTATTTTGTATATTTTAGATCTTGTGAAATCTGAATTTTATATACAACAAAATCGTATCCATTATTGTCCTGAGCCCAAATCAGTGGAGTTAAAGTTCAGTTATGGTTTATAAATCAGATGAACATTTTAATCATTTATACCTTTTCCCTGGCCCTAAGAATAATTAATTGTGCAGATATAGTTGTTTAGTTAAACCATTCCCACTTTAAATGGGAAATCATCTATATCAAAAAGAGACAAAGAATATGAAAGGATAACATTAATTTGTGATTTATAGGTAATACCTGGCAACTATATAGCGGAAAATGGTTGACATGGCAATTTATATATATATACATATACATACACACATCTGTAATCAAAAACCTATATATATAAATAAACAATTTTATATATATATATATATATATATATATATATACACACATCTGTAATAAAAAACCTATATAAATAGTTATTATAATATACATATACATACACACATCTGTAATCAAAAACCTATATAAATAGTTATATATATATATATATATATATATATATATATATACACACACATCTGTAATCAAAAACCTATATAAATAGTTATATATATATATATATATACACACACATCTGTAATAAAAAACCTATATAAATAGTTATTATAATATACATATACATACACACATCTGTAATCAAAAACCTATATAAATAGTTATATATATATATATATATATACACACACATCTGTAATAAAAAACCTATATAAATAGTTATTATAATATACATATACATACACACATCTGTAATCAAAAACCTATATAAATAGTTATATATATATATATATATATATATATATATATATATATATACACACACATCTGTAATCAAAAACCTATATAAATAGTTATATATATATATATATATATATATATATATATATATATATATATATATATATATATATATATATATATATATACACACACATCTGTAATCAAAAACCTATATAAATAGTTATAATATATATATATATATATATATATATATATATATCGTTTTTGTCATTGACTTGAACGATCAACTATGAGTTTTGAAAAACATTCAACGTCATGGATTTGCATTTCAACGAAGACAACATTGGATCGCTTGGATCGTCCACATCCCGTCTGGATGCGTCTCAAAATCAAGTGAGCTCCCTACAAAGACAGCATCGCAGTCATCTGACGCCTCTGAGGCCCAAAAGCGCAGTTTGTGTAGCAGTTCGCTGGATTTTAAGCCAATCCGCGTGTGTGAATGTGGCTCTAGGGAGGATGGTTAGGTAATATCCGCAGGATTGAACCGGGGAAAGTTGTTTCCTGAACTCTTGGTGCGGTTTGTTGAAGCCCGGCCCTGCTGCACTTCACACAGGAAAAGGAAGACGGATGCGGACGAAAGGAAAATATCGAAACGAAAAGAAAATCCCGAGACAAATGACGTGAAACCATGGAGGCGGCGGCGGACTCCCCAGCCTCGCGCAGTGACGGTATGAACAACCAGTACATGTTCAATTACAGCCGAAATATAAAGGTTAATGTCAATGTAAAGACATTTTTGTCATTAAATCCGTAAGGAATGATCATTTGAGCTCGACGTGCAAACATCCAATCATGTAACGTTAGCTGGCACAGCTCTTCAGTAAAGCGTACCGCATTATATTTAACAGGTGTATTTATTGAACTAACAGTTTTCTATTAATAAGAGTAGCAGCAAACCGGTGCAGCATAAATCAACAGGTGTTTGTCGATACATAAGACTCTTTGACATGTGTCCGGTTTAAATCTGGAATAGGCACTGGGCAAATCAAATCAAGTACTCTTAAGGGTTAATCTTCTTTCGCCAAAATCCATCTTGCTAATGAAGTACAGCTCTTTCATGTGTCAATTATCTGTGTGTTCACATTATCCACCGGTTTTAAATGATTCTTTAACAAAAAGACCGTGGATGAGAAAGGGAATAAGGCTGTTTAGAAGAGTTTCAGAAGTCCTTCTGTGTTGTTTCCCTGCAGGAGAATCTGGAGAAGACCTCCAGACGCAGCTAATCGAGTGTCGAGCTCAGCTGGAGCACTGGCAGGGTGTGGCGAGGATCTGTGAGCTGAGCAAACAGGAGGAGTTGCAGGAACTGCAAAAACAATGCGACCAGGAGATCCAGTCCTTGCAAGAGGCTCTGAGAGGTGAGGAGGGAGAGGGAGGGATTGAAGGAGTATGGTCACCCAAGGTGGAGGTTCTACCGCGTGCTGACGTATATATCCGAGTGAAGCGCCTTCTCAAATAAGAAAAAAAACGTAAGGCAGGACTTGATTTTGTCCATCTGGAATTGATTGGATCATCGGATCCTTGTGGTGTTCTATTGCTGCAATCTCATGTGAGTGACAGATTGTCCCGGCCTCGCGCCGACAAACATCGTCATGGAACGTTGTGATATTTATTAACAACTTATTTTCGAGATCGTAATCTTTAATCAAAATGCCTTCCTCTCCCTCTCACAGCATCTTCTCTTCTCTGATGATGTTTACTGGCGCGATAGCGGGACAATCTGTCACAGCAATAGCAAATCACAACCATCCAATCAAGTCCAAGTTAGCAAATGAAGTTTTTTTTTTTACATCACAACAGGGACAGGGACAGGGACCATCACAAGTTCACTTCTAACTTCCTTTCTGATGAGAAAAAGTGTAGGTTTTGTCCATTAAGAAATGATTGTACGGTATTTGTCATTTGCTAGTTGCTGCGATCTCGTGATTTGCTGGATTATTGTCATGCAAGGCAAACTTCACGTTTCTGATCAAAGATTAAGAGGGCACGTGAATTTGTACTCGGATGAATCATTAAAAATAAACACAATAGGATTCCATGGTTTTGGTTTCATCGTGACTTTTTAAACAAGTCTCTGTTACAAAGCTGTTATAATACGCCAGAAGACTTCTGACACACATCGTATGGATTACTTTTATGATACTTTTATGAAGTTTCACGGAAAAATAACAGCACACGGGTTTAAAAGAGTAAATGATATGTTTTCATTTTTGGGGGGTGGGGTGATTCTTTCATATACGTCATGAAATCAGAATTGGCCTTATTTTCTTGATGCATTTTTTGGTTTTATTTTGAACGATTCATCTGTGCGCATACTTATTTTTTGGCCGCATTTTATTTGTTTATTTTTAACGCAGATTATCGATTGAACAGATAACAAGCCAATTCAACACAATTATTATTCACCACTCCTCATTATAATTTGCCCCAATTAAAAATCCAACCAATTACGTACAAAGTAGTAAAGTAAAATACCAAAAATTAAAACAGAATTCAAAAAATTTATGTAAATACATAAAGATAATTAAATAAAAATATGTAAATAAAAGGGTGTTCTTAGCTTTACTGTTTAGAGTTCACCATAAAATCGATGATCTGATCTTCAATCAGAATGTGATGTGAATCATTTCTTTCTGCTGTCGTTTCTTTAAGGCCAGTCACTCCAGCCACTCTGTTTCCATTCCTTTTTGCAACACTCGCTTTTCACTGTCCACTCAACAACTGCATTCCTGTTGCTCAAACTGTAGATCATGGCACTAGCGACACCAAGGTTATGGGTTTGATTGCATAAAATGAATGTAATGTAAGTAATTTCAGATAAAAGCATCTGCCAAATGCATAAATGTAAATGCAAGCGATACAATAAAATCTCGCCCTGCGTCAATGATGCATTTTCCATTTCATTTGCTAACTTGAATGTCATGAAGTGGAATTTTACCCAAAGAACTGGAGGCAATAAGAAATGTTTCATTATTACTCAGTGACTGATTCCAATTCCTTCACATGCAGTTCTTCTGTTATTTTCCCATCTTAGAAACAGCTGCTCAGTATGAGGCCAGAATATCTGCTTTGCAGTCAGAGCGAGCACAGTGGAGGAGAGCCGCTCTGCCCCATGACACTAAGGTCTGTGTGTTTCTGTGTCCCTCCTCTTTTTATTTTTACTCTCTGTTATCCATTGACTCAGGCCAAGAAGCCGCATGTTTTTTGAGATGTTTTATGTCTCCAAAAGGGAAAGAAGTATTATTTCTTTGTTTCTGTATTCTAATGCACTTAAGTCCCTCTTTCACTTTGTGTTTTTTAAAAGTCATTTCTCGCTTCTCATTGGGCATGTAGGGCATCTTTAAAAAGGGCAAGCTGGAGGGTACCTCTCCTCCCACTGAGGGACCACTGGGTGACTCCTCTCCCCCACGAGGTTCTGACCATGAGGGCTCAGGGTCAGACTCTGATCCACTGGAGCTGTTGGCAGAGACGTCCGATGCAGAGACAACCGGACTTATGATGGACTACTTTCCCCAGCACTGTGATTCTGCCTCCCTGTCTTCTTTCTCTCTGGACACGCCTTCCATGCCCCGACATCCGCCCCCTCAAGATGACACCGCCTCCTTGGTGTCCACAGGGACGCTGGTGCCTGAAGCAATCTACCTGCCACCACCAGGACACAGGCTGGTCACACATAGCGACTGGGACACATTGCAAGCACATGTGAGTATACCTTTAGTCTTTCCAGCAGGTTTCCCATGGCCATGAAAAAGACTGTATGGGGAAATTTCAAGGCCTGGAAATGAACAAAATACTAAAAAGAAATGGTAAAAGTAATAAAGTTTTTTTTCTAGTTTTGCTTAGTTCTAAAATATTTCATCAACTAGAAGTTGCTCTCCGTGAGTGCTGTCCTTATCCACTAAGATGCAAACCGTTGGAAACATTAAGGGCATTTATCAGTCAAAAAGTGTGGGACGTTTCTAGCCTGTTGTTTGTTAATGAGTGCGTTAGAGATCATTGATGTCAACTCATGATTTTACCATATCTCAGAAAACTTTATGAATATTTTACCATGGCATTTTTAGCTTGTAGAGCTTCAAGAGGAGGTGACCGCACTTCGAAAGCAGAAAGCTGATCTGGAGAGAGAACTGGATGTGCAGAGTACAGAGACTCAAAAACAGGTACAGAAACTCTCACTTCTTGTCTTTCGCCATAGAACTTTTTTTTGCAACAAGGAACAGACAAATTAAAAAGCACAGATATGCAAAAAAGGATTTTACTACCTCTTAAGTCTGGGTTACATTGCACTTATGAACTGTAACGGTCTTAAATACTCCTCTTTGTAAGATACAGAAATGGTCTGAGACACAGATTTATCCAGTATACAACTGTTCAAAACTTTAGGGTCGGTAAGATTTAACTTCTGTCTATTTTAATATATAGTATATTTGAAAATATAATTTATTCCTGTGATACCATAGCTGTATTTTCAGCATCATTACTCCAGTCTTCAGAGTCACACTATCCTTCAGAAATCATGATTATTCGCTGCTCAGTTTCTTATTTCATGCGGAAAACGGTTGTGCTGCTTAATACTTTTGTGAAAAACAAATGATTCTTTGATATACATATATTTTTTCCAATGTGGTTTAATTTCTCTGAGCATACACCCTGATTTAGCATATCTGCAGGTGATTACTTGCAAAAGAAATTCTCATATATTGATATCTTTTGTGTTTTTTTGCAGTTGTCATTACTTCAGTCTCAGGTGCAGACTTCCGAGACCCTCCTTCAAGACCTACAGAAATCTTTTAGCCAATCGCAAAATGCCGTTCAGAGCAGATTGGTGAGTAGCAGATTGTCCAGTCAAATGGCAGCATTAGCAGGACTCTATAAGCCATAATCCTGATGAGATCACAAACTCTTTAAGTGTCTGCATGATTTTTTTCACGCAGGCACAGCTGTCTTACTCTCAGAAGAGAGTTTGTAATGAACTCTCCAAGTTGAAAGGTGAAGACACTGATGTGGATGAAAATAGCCTGCCACCACCCAGTCCAACACTAGAGGTACGTGATTATGCATGTTTACAAGCGGATTTGATGAAAGGAGGACAGAGGTCTGGAAGAATTGAATGGTGCGTGTGTATTAGTGGTGTTTTTAATTCCGTGTATATCTCCATATAATTCATAGGCGGCACACTGTGAGGAGCGGCTTCGTATTGAAATAGTCAACCTACAGGAACAGCTGGAGACACGCACAGAGGAGAGCGGTCTGTCTATAATATATTATTACATTACATTTACATTTATGCATTTGACAGATGCTTTTATCCAAAAAAGGACTTGCATCGCATTCAAGCTATACAGTTTTGCACAATAAAACATTTGAATAATGTCTACCCAACCATTCGACCTGTTTGTTGAAGCTTTGGAGTCTGTTTTCTCTGCATTGACGCATTTGTTCTCTTCTTTCACCTCCTCTTCTCATCTTTCTCATCACATCTGCTCCTCCAGAGATTTTAGAAGGTAAGTCACATATGCTTTGACTTTTAGTCAGTAGTGTAGATCTTAATTGTTATGCGAGGGTATGTGTTGATATTTTAGTTGGCCTAGAGTGGTCTTGTAATTAAAATCTCTCTCTCTCTCCTCTCTCTCTCTCTCTCTCTCTCTCTCTCTCTCTCTCTCTCTCTCTCTCTCTCTCTCTTTCTCTCTCTCTCTCTCTCTCTCTCTTTCTCTCTCTTTCTCTTTCTCTCTTTCTCTCTCTCTCTCTTTCTTTCTATCTCTCTCTCTCTCTCAGTCAAACTTGCCAGCCTGACAGTAGAGACAGACCGCATACAGATCCAAAGGGAAAAGGTATGACTGCCTTTTAATTCCTAGGTGGTATTTCTTGTTGGACTAGTTGGTATTCAAAAATGCTTTTTTTAATACAGTCCTTCAAGACATTTTTTGAACATCAAATTCCATGTGCATGTATTCACTCCTGTACATTCTTTCATCTACACACACACACACACACACAGGTTTGTTTTGCTTTCAAAGTGTGGATATTCCATAGATGTAATGGTTTTTATACTGTACAAACTGTACATTTTATCCCCCTACACTAACTCTACTCCTAAACCTACCATCACAGAAAACAGTCTACATTTTTAATAACACATTGTTTAGTATGTTTTTAAAGCCGTTATAAATATGAGGATTCATGAAATGTCTTCATACTTCATGTTTACATCGTAATACCCATGTAATTAAACAAATTTGTGTCCTCATAAATCACAAAAAAGCACATGCACACACACATATTACATTTATTTACATAAATATTCCATATTTTATTTAATATATATATATATATATATATATATATATATATATGAGGCCAACAACGTGACAACAAAGCAGCCTAGTGCTGTTGAAAATGTGTTGTAAATGTGTATAATTAATTATTTCAAATACTATTCAGTGTATATACTATGCAGTATGCCAGTATTCCTGTGAGAACATAGCCATTGTTCCATCTGTGTGTGCAGCTGGAGGCCGAGCTTCAGGAGTGCCGGGTGGAGGTGCAGGGTCTGCGGGTGGCACTTGCTCACCTTCAGAAAGAGAACAAATCTCACATCCACGAAAAGGTAGGCCCGTATCTCGATGTATATAGTTGAACATGATTGAATTTAATTATACAGTAGTTTACATCTCTATATCTTTCAGGCGGTGTTACAGCAGCAGTGTTTAGAGTGTCGCAGTCAGGTGATCAGTCTGCGCTCTCAACTAGACACTAGTCAGGCTGTGCAGAAGGATTTTGTGCAGCTGTCACAGTCACTACAGGTACTGCTCTGATTTAGGATCAATTTGAAGTTATTACTCTTCTTTATCTATTCTGCATAAACACTGCCGTCTCTGTTGTTATGATCAATTGTTCATAGTATTTGTAAGGCCATGCTCTCACTACATGATTTCTACTTTGTTTTTGCTATTGCAGATAGATCAAATTTTTCTTCAAGTTCTTGACATGTCACATATATTTTCAAGATTGTTTGAATTTATTGCTACATTCCTGTAGTGTAGGTCATGCAATAGTGCTGTGTATCATTCATTGAGAGAGCATAAGGTAGGAGGGAGCCTGGACAAAAAACAACTTTAAGCTAACATATTAAGCGGGTAAAAAATTAAGGGGTTGTTGGGACAATAACGCCTCTGTTCATTCCTTTTTATATATATATATATATATATATATATATATATATATATAATTTATTTATTTATTTTTTTCTGTGTGTGTGTGATTTTATATGATATTTTATCATGGTGTTTGGTGCATGTATAAAATATTTTATTAAAAATACTACAATTTAAAGTTGTACAATCCAACATTCACAATAAATTACACATTGTTTTATATATTCGTGATTAGAAAAAATATGCCCTCATAAAAGTAGAAATTACACTAAATAAATTGCCCTTTTGTAGTTAATTAGTTTTTCATTCTGACTTAAATGTCCTGCTGTAATTTTTGTATTCTGACATATGTGTAAGTGTAAGATGTGTAAGTCTTTACTTTATAACTGTGACAGTTTTTTTATTTTTTTTTACCTTGTTGATTTTGTATTTAAAAATGTGCACATGGTTTTTATTTCCTCTCTCTGCATTCTCAGGTGAAACTGGAGCAAATTCGCCAAGCAGAATCATTGAACCAAGTCAAGCAGATTCTTGGGGAGGAGATTGAAGAATACAATGATTTACCTGCAGATGCCACATGAAACAATAAATATAAGAACAGGTGACTTTTTGGGCAGACCAAAAGGAAAAGACTCTGTGGGCAAAGAGATGGTCCTCAGAAAGGGCCAAGCTAAGGTGGGCTGCCTACATTAAAAAAAAAAAAATAAAAAAAATAAAAATGCATTGACATGAAGAATAAACAACCACTCCTGCACACATGGATTCATAATGCTTCTAATGATCTCGAAACATATGGGACAAACATGATTCCTTATAAATCTGGACAAATTGGAATTGCTAATACTTGAATTTTGTGAAATGCTAACTACTGTCTGTACTAGACTGAGTGCAACTGCAGTGTGATTTGTATCTTGCTGACCTAATTCTTCTTGCCTGATAGACGCTGACAGATATATGTTACTCATTATCAGCACCTGTCACCAGCAAAATCAAAACCAAAAACATACTGGAGACTGGGGGCAATTGTAACTTTTTTTCATTTAATATATTTTTTCCCTTCATAATAAACCACAGTAGATTTATCTGCCGTTTCTTGCTATAAGAAAAAAAATCTATGTGCCAAAGTAACAGTACCAATAATAAACATATACTGATAAAGATAAATATTACATAAGCCTTTAATATTATAAGAATATGTTTCTCTCTTACATGGTGCTAATCTATTTTATTAGATGCGTAAAAGTCTTAGTGGGTAATGAATTATGATTGTTAGAAATGAGACCCATCCTTTTCACAAAAATATTATTTAATATATATTTTTAGTGTAACTACTTTTTGACTAGAAACAATATATTGGTGTTTAGTGAAATTACTAGAGAAATCATGCTTATTTGTGTGATTTTAAATCTTAATTAATAAAATTTGTATTCATAACTAGTGTTACAATTGCCCCTGGCTGTAATCTTTTATGATTACCACCAGCAACAGTGTTGGCATGTTCCTTCTGTTAACTTAAAACCAAAAGATAAAATGCATATTAAAATAAATACATTAAACTACGTAATATTACACCTCAAAAAATATTTTTATACATTTTTTTTTGTTGTTGTTGTTGTTGAAACTTTCTCTTAAAGTGAAATGTTCATACTTATTGTTCTCAGGCAGAGCGAGAACCCGTCATCACTTAAGACTGAATAAATTGTGTATTACACTTCCCTCCTACTACAGCACTATCTACCCAGCTATAATGGTTTGAACATTCAGTTCATGGCCAAAGTCACTTTACTGGAAAGAGAGAGCATTTCGTTATGAAGTATCTGGTGCCTGAGCCAATGAGCAGTGGAAGATCAATGATATGTTAATGATATATGATAACACTAAATCTGTTTAAATGGGGCTAATAAATGTAGCACAATGTTAGTAACAAATTTGAATGCATTACTATGAAAAAGTAAGAATAAACTAAGAGTCCACACTTGTTTTTTTGTTTTTTTAAACACATCTTTATTTTAAGAATAGCATTGTCATTGGAATATACTGTTCATAACAATATATATATTAAATTAAGTCTTATTACATATACATAACACTTAAATATTTTTTTCCTTTGTTCTATAAGTTTTAACATTTTATGGGTGATTTTCACTGGTTCACAGTGTTTTCTGGCGAATTTTCCGCATTGGAGTCCTGTTTTTCTCAGTCCCACTTTTTGGACACTAGATTCTCATCTTTCTCTGTTGAAGAAAATCAGTTAAATGAGACAGTATGACTTAAATATTAGTCCAGAACACTATTGTAAAGTTTAAATTATCTAGGCACACATTGATTTGGAGCACATAATCCTAAAAAAATGTTTTAAAGTCATTATTAAATATTTGAGTATTCTTAACTAATTGTTTTAATTAAACAGAATCTGTACTTTTTTAACCAGACAAAAGTACATATACGAGGATGAATTTAGCATTATGACATTAAGCATCTGCAATGGCATGTATTGCTATATGTAACATTACTGTACAGTCATTCAGTGATACAGATCTGAGGAGCTCCATAACTGACAGTGGAATATATACATGTCAATCAACAAGCCAAAGAACATAGCACAGTTTGTCCAAACACAAACGGACACAGGGACGCAGGCAGGCACAGACAGAGGATTGTTGGATACCTTGCTTTGTTACAGGAATATGGAGGGAACAGGATTAGGCTGGAATGAGATAAAGAGTGGTTGAACAGGGGATTGATTAAAGAGATTAAGAAGGAGAAGGGTGAAGAGGAGGAATATTTACGCCACTGGAAGAAATGGGGTGCAGAGTGGAGGGTTTTAAAAATAGGACAAGAGTAAGCAATGAGTATAGGAGAGTACAATTTAAAAGGGAAATTAATAAATTATCATAGGTATTTATATTTGCTTATCATTAATATTCAATTAGTAAGTAAGTTGTTCATGACAAACAGTAAGTTGTTTTAACTAATTTAGTTTTGTGTATGTGTGTTATTCTTGGAGTGTTTAGTTTAATGATCAATATCTAGGAACTGTTATATATTTACATGAAATTCTAATTGTCATTTATTTAATATTTTGTAAATCTAAGTTTGTCAGTATGTTTTTGTGTGTTTGATGGTTACTCACGCTCCAGGTAGTTGCGAGCAACAAACTTAAGCAGCTCGTCAATGAGGATGACGGGGAAAGAAAGCTTCAGTACAACAATCCACTGGTCCACGTTGAGATGGGTTAGCTTGAAGATCATCTGAGAGAGAAAATGGCAGAGATTAGCAAACGTGTGATAAAAAGCAACTGGATTGAAACTTAAAATGAATGAAAGAATTTATGCGCTTGCAACTGAATCAAGTTGTGTTTGTTTGGGAAATGCTAGTGTCTATGGGCCCGGCCTGATCATGCTCCCCTGAGGCTGTTGCCTTTGGCCGCCCACTAGTGGCAGACCCTTTAGTCTCTGATATTACTAAACACAAACTGAACCAAATTTAGCAAGCTAGATGGATGCAGTACTTACAGGCAGAGGGTCCACATAGATGATCATGAAGTGCAGAGACATGGAGAGAGACATGGCTCCCACCAACCACAAATTGCTCCATGGAGGCATACGCAGCAGAGACTGATTCTCGGACAAGCTGCAAAGATGTGCACCAATAGCATGTTTCAATTAGCAAAAAAAGAAAAAAAACATCGATCTGCTTTGTGAAGTTCAGATTTGGAGTAGGTCAGTTCTGACCTGTTCAGAGCGTTGCACATCTCAATGGTGACCAGCACAGACAAAGCCATTGTCATGGGTGGAGCGGCCTCAAACACCTCACATTCAATGCCAGCAAAGTCCTCGTTCTCTGCAGTGCACTGCATGAAGTGGGACTGGGGAGAGAGGATAGGGTACAGTGTTATAATTTTATTGTGAAATGTACCACACTGTTGCTGTCTTTTATTGTTAGCAGTTCACCCCTCGCCAGGAGTTTGAATGACCAATCATAACTCTGGATGCGCTGTTTTTTCAAATAAACAAATCAGAACGGAGAGTTAGTAGATTAACATCAGTGGACTTGAACTTGAAAAATGGTGTATTGACGTCTTTTTGCAGTTGAAACAACATGCCCTCTGATGTTCGTTCACGTTTATTTCGTGCGAAAACTAGGAAGAGATGATAGGTTCACGAGCCGTTTGAGCTGAGGTGCTACAGTGATCCGTCATGACACATTAAAGGGTTAGTTCACCCCAAAATTAAAATTGTCATTTATTACTCACCCTCATGTCGTTCTACACCCATAAGACCTTCGTTCATCTTCAGAGCACAAATTAAGATATTTTTGATGAAATCCGATGACTCAGTGAGGCCTCTATTGACAGCAAGACAATTAACACTTTCAATGCCCTGAAAGCTAATAAACTACTTTCATTATTGGGTGAACCAACCCTTTAAATAGTAATAAAAAGGTACTTAGTGTTTGATTTTTTAAAATTTTTTTAAATGACAAAATTTGACAAACTTTGTTTGAAACCGAAAGTAACGTCCTCTGTCTTGTCTGTCAGTGCATTGTCAATGTCCTCTTTACCCCGCAATGTATTTTTCACTGCGTGAGAGCATGAAGTGTGGGGTGAGAGTGCTGTGGCTTATTGGACGTAGCGACAGTAACTAAGGGAGGTCTTTGCGAAGGGTCAATTGCTTTATTTTCAACAGAGACGTCAGACAGCAACTATTGTATCCCTATAGCCAGTGTTGTAGGACTCGAGTCCAAGACCATACTTTTAGGAGTATTTGGACTTGGCTTACACATTGACTCAAAAGAGTTGATCTTGACTAGTCTTAGAAAATATGGCCCTGGACTCTGTCTTGAGTACTGCAACAATGCCTGTAGCATCAGTTAAGATAATGCAAGACTCACCAGCTGGTAGAAAGAGACCATGGGGCCTTCATCGCAGTAGAGGAACCACCAGCCAGCAGCAGCAACAGTTGCAGCACCAACATAACCTGAGAGAGTGAAAGATTGAACAGAATATGTAATGCAATCTGAGGTAATCTGGGAAAGTACAATGGTAACGAATGCATGGTGAACCTGTAATTGATCTTGAATAAATCAGAAGAATGGTAAGTGGCGTACCTCCAATGGCCAGGTATCTGAAGAACAGCCAGCCAGAGATGAGGGGCTCTTTGGGGGAGCGGGGAGCTTTGCCCATGATGTCCAAATCAGGTGGGTTGAAGCCCAGAGCTGTGGCAGGAAGACCATCAGTCACCAGGTTCACCCACAGAAGCTGAACTGGGATCAGAGCCTCAGGAAGTCCAAGAGCAGCTGTCAGGAAGATACTGAAGAAGATGGAGAAAGTAAATAAGCTTGAGTCAACCAATTCCTGATTTTGAAAGGTAAATAGATATATGGCTGTGTGTGTGAGCGAGAGACTGTCACCCACCAGACGACCTCGCCGACGTTAGAGGAGATGAGGTAGCGAATAAACTGCTTCATGTTGTTGTAAATGGCTCTGCCCTCCTCAACAGCAGACACAATGCTGGAGAAGTTGTCGTCGGCCAGGACCATCTCAGAGGCTGACTTGGCAACAGCGGTGCCAGAGCCCATGGCAATGCCAATCTCTGCCTTTTTCAGGGCAGGAGCATCGTTCACACCATCACCAGTCTGGAGTAAGTTTAATAGGGGTAGGGAATATTAAAAAGGTAAGGCTTCATTTTATAGTAAAAAAAAAAAACAAGCATTTTCAGTTTAGTTGATTCTAAACTACTATGCAGTTCACAGGTAGGTCTTACTTCAACTTAAGGAAGTGACATTTTCTGACCAAATGACCAAGATCCTTTCTGGTCAAAGATTGTAATTGTTCTTTTGCCCTATTTCATTTGCTCCATTCAGTTAACTCACCATGGCAGTGATCTCATCAAAGCCTTGAAGGAACTCAACGATTTTACTCTTGTGGGAGGGCTCGACACGAGCATAGCAGCAGGCCTTTCGCACAGCGTCTCTCTCTGCTGTTGCAGTGGCAGGTCATCAAACTCACGGCCAGTGAAAGCACGGCCAGTCACATCCTCATCATCAGTGAAGATGCCAATACGGCGGCAGATAGCCACAGCGGTACCCTTGTTATCACCTGAGAAGAAGAAAAGTTGAGAATTATTCAAATTTTCAGGATTACTGCATTATTTTAACCTATTAGGCTTTGTTTTCAGATGTTCAGTGCCAGTCAATAATTGTGAGGGACTGAATGCTAATTTCCGCTAACTTGTGAAGTTAACATCATAAGCAAGTGTGCTTTTGTGCACAATATGACCAGCAGGAAGAGTTCCAGAAAAAGCCAAAGCAGGATTAATTGTTGTGTCACACAACAACAAACGGACTGACAGTCTGCCTAGAGTGCTGCAAACACAGACCAGTGAAGTGAGTGTTCCAGTGCTGTTTTAAGACATGTGAGCACTGGTTTGAACATTGAACATGGTTTACCTGTGATCATGATCACACGGATGCCAGCAGCCTTGCACAGCTCAATGGATCCAACAACCTCTTTACGAGGAGGATCCAACATACCAACACAACCCACAAAGGTGAGATCAGTCTGTGAGGAAAGCAAAAAAGATGGAGAGGTTAAAACATGTTAGTTCGAATACAAATGATGTCCATGTTAATCTCTCTCAAACAAAATTACCTCATATTCAGCAAACTTGGTAGAGTCCTCCAGGTTCATTTCCTCCCTTCTCAGAGGGTTGTCACGGGTTGCCAGAGCCAGGCAGCGCAGGGTATCACGGCCAGTACCCCATTCCTTGATCACAGCCATGATCTTATCCTTAACTGGACCAGTCAGGGGCACACGGGTGGTGCCAACACGCACATAGGCACATCTGTCAATCACACCCTCAGGAGCGCCCTACAACAATAATGGTTTTGTGTTTTAGATCATTTTTAAGGAATTAATTTTTACTACTTCGTTTTAAGGATTTGTCTTACCTTAACAAACATCTTGTTTCCAACAGGGGCCTTGGAGGCCTTTGCAGGGGAGCAATAGACGGACATGGACTTCCTGTCACGAGAGAACTCAAGAGTAAAGTCCTTCTTCATTAGCTGTTTGATCACCTAGGAAACCAAGAGCAGCAAACTACATTGATATAATGTCTGACATGGAATTTAATGAAATTTCAATCTTGGCACATGACATTTGACTGTTGAACCATTACAAAAATCCAACCATAAATTCAAGTGTGTAGAAAAAAATACCACTATCATAGCTATCCTTGTTAAATTTCAGTCATGAAATTAGGACTGAAGGTCTCAACTTGGAACTGAAATATATTTGAAAGGACACAAAACAGCTGACCAACATGAACTTAAAGGGCTCAGAAGAGACTGAGATACTTACAGTGCAGCATGTGTTTGCTCTCTCAACCCTGGACAGACCACGGACTTCAGTGTTGAACACATTCATCTTTTCAACCAGGCAGCACAGGGCAGTCTCTGTAGCCTCACCCACTTTCTCATAGATTCCCTTTGACTATTTGTAAAACAAGGAGAGTGAGAGTTAAGCTCTTTTATTGCTCCACAACTGGAATAGCTTAGATGAGGCGGAATAAAAGTTTGTGTACCTCATTGTAGTCCAGAGAAGAGTCATTGCACAAGGCACAAATTGTTGCCAGCTCAACAAGGCCATCGTACTGGCCACATTTGACAGGAAGTCCACCCTTAGTACTGCAAGGTAAAGTAAGCAGAATGGTGAGTCGTGTGTGTGCTTGTGTGCAAGTGTCACTTAATACATATAAAATCACTTACACTTCTCCCTCTGGTGTGTACTTGGATCCAGAAATGTCATACTGGTCAAGAGTCACAGAGTCACCGTCCACCTTTTCAATGATGAACATCTAAATACATAGAGAATGATGACGCTTAAAACTGTGTGTAAAGGAGCAGGATTTTGTTGTTGTAGTGAGTTTTGTACATTGGTGATTGCTTCTGAGTAAGACGTTGTCTCTCACAAACCTTTGTTACACACATCTGGTTGGTGGTGAGGGTGCCGGTCTTGTCTGAGCAAATGACAGATGTGCAGCCCAGAGTCTCTACAGAGGGCAGAGAACGGACGATGGCATTCTTCTTAGCCATGCGGCGGGTTCCCAGAGCCAAGCAGGTAGTGATGACAGCTGGCAGACCTGCTCCGAGAAGAAAAGAGTCAAATACGTTCTGTTGGATTTGCACAAATTACTTAGTCTGCATTGAAAAGGTAAGTCTTGACTCCTGTCTGCATTTTCCTCTCGATTTTACACGGTTGTACCCTGATTTGTATCCTGACTCCTGCATTCTCACCTTCAGGGATAGCGGCCACAGCAAGAGCCACAGCGATCTTGAAGTAGTAGACGGCACCACGGATCCAGGAGCCGCCATGGACGGGGTCGTTAAAGTGGCCAATGTTGATGAGCCAGACAGCGACACAGATGAGGGAGATGACTTTGGAGAGCTGCTCACCGAACTCATCCAGCTTCTGCTGCAAGGGGGTCTTCTCCTGCTCAGTGGCAGCCATCTGATCACGGATCTTACCAATCTCAGTTGAGACACCGGTGGCAACCACAACTCCGATAGCCTTGCCAGCAGCGATGTTAGTGCCCTGGGAAAATGAGAGGGAGAAGATATTTCAGGGCTAGTTCTGGAGACAGAGGAGAGGGCAACCAAAGGCTGAAGGAAGGGGGAACTCACAGAGAAAAGCATGTTCTTCTTGTCCTGGTTGACAGCCCTGGGGTCAGGAACAGCTTCTGTGTGTTTAATCACACTTACAGACTCGCCTGCGAATAAAATGATAAAGGAGGTCAGAGAAGGGTGAAGATGTTGCAATGTTTTTGTGAGTATTGGGAGGTTCGACATTGTAAATCACCGACTCACCAGTGAGGATAGATTGGTCCACACGCAGGGTTGTGGAGCGGATGGCGGTGATTCTGATATCAGCAGGGACTTTGTCACCAACTACACAGGAAAAAGTTGAATGAAAAGTTGCATGAAACATGCTCTAAACTAATACAAACAAAGTATAGAAAGGCTGTAGAGAGACACTCAGTGTTAGGTGTTAATGTGTCTCAGTTGTCCTATTCTTAATTTGATTGGGTTTTCTTTAAATGTTTCAAATTATTTTATTATAAACGTTTCCAAAATGATATATATTCAAACCTTCTCTAGAGTATCTGTCTGATTAATGGTTTAACAATGATTTATAATGTTTTCTAGTCCAGGGATGTCCAATCCTGATTGTGGAGGTCCACCTTCTTACAGATTTTTGCTATATTCCTACTAAAATACAAATGAACCAGTTTACCAAGGTCTTTAGGATTATTAAAAACATCCACGCAGATATGTTGGAGCCACTTTGCAGGAAAATGACCGACCAGGAGCAGGATTGGCCTCTAATCTAGTCTAAAGATGTCGCTGTTAATAATGTTTGCAGATCTTTTTGTGAGAGATTAGAGATCCAAAAGGAGGATCTGATCAAGGGACAAATTAATGAAAAAGAAATGCAAGGACAAGTTGACCTTCATAGTGGTGTAAACAAGTGGCCTGGAGAGAAAAATGAGTGATGAGGAAGGAACAGGTGGAAGAGGGAAAGAGAAGGGGTAGGGATCGAGAGAGGGCAAGTAGAGGAACAGGTGCTGGGATGTATTTATATACAGGACTTTTCTTTGCCGTGCTCTCGCGGGTTCTTTCAGCCTTTTCTGATCCCATTACTCTATATTCTTCCTCCCGCTGTCACACACACCCCTGCAATTGCCTTAAAAGGATGCTCACACTTTCTCAAGGGCACGAGTCCCATATAGTCCTGTCCCCTCTACACATGTCTCATTACTTGACACATTGTAACAGTTGGCTTGAAGGTGTTGCTTACTCTGCATATCCATTTTCAGACATTTGTGCTATTCTGATGTGTGTGAGCATTATAGGATTGTTCTGTGCTATCGATGCTCTAGATGCTTAGATGCATTGGTATACCTGACACTTCCACAATGTCTCCAGGAACGATCTCTCTGGCTTTAATCCTCTGTACGCTCTTTCTGTCAGAGCGGTAGACTTTGCCCATTTCTGGCTCATACTCCTTCAGAGCCTCAATGGCGCTCTCCGCATTGCGTTCCTGTGAAAACAAACATCTAGATCAGCTCCTGCTCCCCTTAGGATTTTACACCTTGACAGCCCTCTCCTTCCAAGGGTATGCATGCTTTCCAAATGACTGTTGTGCCAGCCCAATGGACCCTTGATGAAATCTGATCAGCCTCTAGTATTTTTACCATTGGACCTTTGTCGTCATTTGTGTTCTTGAGGCCCTTGGGGTGAATACTGTTGTGCCTAACCTTTAACCTCTGATGTCATTTACACCACTTTGAGTCTCTTAAGTTTCTCTTGAAATGTATGAATTTATTGTACTATAGAACAAAATATCAAACCAAGTGGCATCTTGGTGAAAATGGTGGAAAACTACAGATTATTATTATTATTATTATTATAACTATTATAGTCCCTTTTCACATTTCCGGGTTTCTCAGAAGCGGAAGTCATCACAGTTGGGTTAACTTTTATAGCGGGAATGAGAGATTTCATTAAATATATTTTTTTGTGTTTCTATTTGCAGAATAAAAGAATAAAAGTCCACAACTGTGTTTTCACAACTTTCAAATAGAGGAAAAAATAGAGAGTAATTTTAAGAGTAGTCAGAACAGGGAATGATGTCATTTTTACCATTACTCCCATAGCCACTGTATTAGAAACGTCCTCACAGCAGCATTAATTTTTTTTATTATTTTTTTATTTAATGCAAAGTTAATGTAGTACAAAATATTGTTATACATTTTTTTTTTAAATTTGTCATCAGTTTGTGAAAATGGTCTATTTTTATTTTTTTGGCTTGAAGTGTTTTCTTTAATTTCTTAATTTGTTTATATTTCTTTTAAAATTAACTTCATCTTATTTTGACATTTTGTTATATCGTTTATTTATTTGTATTTTATTGTTTTTCTTTATTTTGTTTTGAGGTTGCCTTTAGTGTCCAAATACCTTTTGGGGCCACTGTAGTGGGAATGCAAAATGAATGTGCATATTCACCTGCCATACTCCAACCACAGCATTGGCGATGAGGATGAGGAGAATGACAAAAGGCTCGACGAAGGCAGTGATTGTTTCCTCACCTTCCTCAAACCAAGCCAGTACCTGATGAACAGAGAGAGCTGGATTGTGAGAGAGACATCCAAGATCCATATGAGAGGTAGATTTAAGATTGACTACACACACACACACTTTGTACATCGAGTTATGCTTGAAGTGTACAGCTGATCCTCTTCAAGTAATTCTCACGTGAGCTCATACATTACTCAATTTATGGCACGTTAGCACCTGCTGTCTGTCTTTCTCTGCTTCACCTTTGCAGTCTCTCCACTGATCTGTCTTTCATTCCTTCCATCTTTGACCTTTGTGGGTGGATTCAGTTTCTTGGACTGGTTTAAGACCACCTTAAAATAACACTCTCTTCCTCTCTCTGTCTTATAATCGCTCACTCTCTCTTTTCCCTTTTTCTCTCCTCCTTTATTTCTCTGTCCTTGCTTCTCTTCAAAGCTTCTTTCCTGGCCTTCTAAGGCCATAATGACAGCTGTGATGTCATGGGCCTGAACAAAACAGCAGAACTAATGCTGTCTGCTTAATTTATTCCAAAACAGATTTGAAGGGAAGAAAGAAATGCAGTTTTATGTGCCGACACCGTTTCATGATCAGTACGGAATGTACTCAAATTTCAAGAGTGAGGGCATATGGGCATCTGGGACTAAGAAAAGATACCTAGCACCTCATGTTAGCAGTGTTGTTTCATGCTTCCATCCATACCACCCGGCATAGATAAACAGCTGGATTATAGTCTACCCAGTATATACACAGGGCTGAAGGGTTACTGTTAAACTTGATTGACAGCAACAGATGGGAATGTGGGAAATGTGTCCCTGTCCTTCTTATGTACATTATTCATCTTTTTCTGCACCCATAAATGCAACCCTGTTCATTAATTAAAATGTTACAACTCTGTGACTGGAGACTTAACCTAAATCAGCAGAACCCAGGCTATGAAATTACTGGATTATTGAAGCACCTGTAGAAAGTGATGTTTCCGAAGGCTTAGACTACATTATTACGTTATGCTGTTTCTATTTACTTACAAAAGAGATGCAGGCAGCCAACAGCAGGATTCTGACCAACAGATCTTCAAACTGCTCAACCACAAGCTCCCAGATGCTCTTACCTGAGAGATAAGGTAATGTTTCATTTTCAGATATAAATATATTTTATGTATATATATATATATATATATATATATATATATATATATATATAAAAAATTAATATAAAATATATTTAGTCAATCAATATGACAAATCAGGAAGCATGATCTTTGTATGACTTAAGCATAACTCACTGAAATGAGAAGCGTATAAATCAAAAGAGATGTTTTTAAAGTATTCTATTTTCAGTATGCGTCAGACATGCTGTCAATTCTAGGTCTAGTTCTTGTCATATAAATTTATAAAAACAGTAAACTGAAAACTTACCTTCTTCAGCAGGCAGCTCTGTGATTGGTTGATTTTGTCCAGTTGACAAGATGAATGGAGGAGGTGGTTAGAAACAGAACCATTAGAATAAGCCATCAACATCTTTCCCATTAACAACCACAATAACATAGCGTAAATGATTGTATAATATGCTGTATAATATTGTATAATATGAAATTAGCTGAGCTCACACATACAACACTGTTCTATAGTAGTCTAGCAATTTGTCCTTCTGTTTGACCTTCAATTGAAGTCCCTGTAGGTGTTATTGTGCAGCACGGATCAGTGCATCTGTTCAGGGTCATTTTGTCATTTCCTTTGGCAGAGAGGTCTAATTTCTGCTAAATGCAGCATGTAAAGTTCTGGGAAAGAACACTTCTGGAGATGAATGTCATCTCTGTTTTCAATGCATTTGAGTTTTTTTATTTTTTGAGAATTATTTTTAAGATGCAGTGTTAGTCGTTCATATTTCATAATCACAACTAATCTTTCTACACAAAATATGTTGGCAATTCTTGCTGCCTCTCCCCTTCCAAATTGCTTGTTCTGTTAATGCATTCCAACATTATTTCATTGTTATCAAACTTCCATTCATATTTTTAAGAAGACTCCATCCACTTGTCCATGCTTTCCTCACCGTTGAATCCGTACTTGTCTTGATTTTTCTTGACCTGATCTGGAGCGAGGCCTGTGCTCTCGCTCACGCCGAAGTAGGCCAGGCATTCTGCTGGTTCCTTAGTGTGTGCGTTCTCCATCCTGTCTGCTCAAAGGGGAGACTTCACAAACACAGCACAAAGATGTAGATAAGTTGGATTTCCGCTCAGAAAAATGGAGAAAAGTCCAGTTTTAACACTTTTTTCAGGTCATTGAGAAACTAATGAATCCTTTAATTATTTAAAAAAAAGGAAAGATTGAGAGCAAAAGAGAGTACGCACCAACACTTTTTTTTAAAAGTGTAGGATAGGGACAAAACAGATGGCCCCTTGATTCTCTCTCCCCTCTCTCTTTCTCTCTCTCCTCTCCTTCCTCTGGAGCGCAGGGCTGACAGAAAGTGCAAACTTCCACTCATCTCCATAGAGTTTTATAAAGACACCAGGCAAACCATCGCCCAGGTCACACCCAGAGGAGGCCCCCAATTGGCTGAGACGAGACAAATATGGTGGGGAAGGGGCATGGCCTTGGGAAGAGAGATGAAGAGGTGTGATTGGAGCAATTGGGTGACAACTGCAGCGGGAGTGAGCAGCCTTGAAAGCGGGGTTGAAATTTGGATCTGTTTTTGGAACATGCATGAACAGGAGTATGGAGACTGTGAATGGGGAATTGTGGTGTTGGGAAGGTGGTGGTGAGAGTGTGTGGGGTGGGGGGTCAGATGAGTGATAGCTCAAATGGTTTTGGGATGTTGATATGCTTGACTAAGGGCTTGGCTTTTAGTGGAGATAAAAAAAAAACTTACAGGGCTCTGTTATAATTATGTGGTATGGTATTAAAATGTCTATCCATTCTTTAAGAACTATAATGTGAGGAAGCATATGAAGACTCTCATGTCTCCATCCTCGGAGAGGATTAGCACCTGGGATGAACGGTTATGGAAAAAGTGTGTAAGGGTATAGCAGCAGTTCAGGCATGGCAAATGGGCTGTAAAACAGTCTGAGGAGGGATTAATTAGCAAGAGTGAATAACGAGGGAAAGAAAGAGGAAAGCAGGAAGTAGGGTAGAAGTTAAGGTAGAAATACTTTTACTTTTATAGATCTTTTATCTTGTTGACAGATAGTTTGGATGAATAGACAGAGATGGATGACTGTTTAAATGTTTTTTTGTCAAATCAGGAAGTAACCAGCATGTGATTTTAGCTGATTTAATGCCCATTCTTTTTCTTTTCTTCTTCTTTTTTTCAAACGCAATGCTTTCAGTTAATTACTGTAAAGCTGATAATTAGGGTAAACATAAGTAAAGCAATGGGTAAAAGTGGGACACTTTTTGCAATCAATATTTCTTTTTTCCTCTGTATATTGTGTAGTGGAGATCTTTAGTTGTTTAAAATGATATTGTGTGAGTGGGTTAAGACACTTGGCATATTTTCAAACGGCAGCAGTTCAATCCAGTCACAGACAAGATCATTTGCTTTAGAGTGGGTTCACATCATTCATCATTCTCATGTTTGCTGAATCTAAACCCACACCTTTAGACAATATGACATGATCAATGTAAAAAAATTCTTAATATATTTATTCAGTTTTATGAGTTAAATTTATTTGCATATGTCTAGTAACAAATTTTTTTATTATACGTTTTGGCACTTGGTCGTGCAGTCCAATGTGTATTACAAGACTAGACGAGTGAGTAAATGTCTTATTTATAATGTTTTGTTATAAACAATAAAATTCATTATAATGTTTTCATTCATTATCTCTTCACTTGAACTTTATATGCCATTTGGCAAACAACTCATCATTCCTGCCCTCGTTTTCAAGACCGCACACTTTAGTCAACATCTGTGTGGTTTTAATTAAAACTATAACAGTTAAAATAGTTTTCGTTTACTAAAATAAAAAATAAACATTAGATTGAAAACTTAGAAAATTAGAAATGTTGTCTTGTCAGCTAACTAAGTTTAAGTATATTAAAACTAAATAAACTTAAATAAATCTTAATTACAGCTAAACAGAAAAAAAAAAAAAAGAATATGACAATCTCACAAAAAGACTAAAAGGAAAACTGAAAATACAAAGGGGGCTGGTAGTCCTTTCCGTTCTTGTGTAACTGTAGATTGAGCCACAGTTGTGTGTCCTGTATAAATAGATCTGAGTGATGTGGACCAGCAGCAGCAGCTCAACCCAATTGTTGGATTTTTGCTCCAGCCGCAGCTCCAGTGTGGCTGAAAAAAACAGAGAGCATGAGGGGTACAGCAGATATTTAGCCATTCTTAGCTGAAGTGTTAAGGATGAAGTTTACTCACAGGCCTCATACACCATGTTATGTTTCATCTATCTTTCTGTCCTGTTATATAATTTCACTGTACTTTAAATTTTTTTCACCACTGACTCTTCAACTATGACCCCTTGCTCCCTTTCTGACCCGGGCCCCATCAGGTGTGCTTGTGTGTCATGATTCTGACGTCCCTCCCTGTCGATGCACAGAATGTGTCCCGGTACTGCTGGCATGTCTGTGCTCATGTTGCAACACGGGTCGCATTGCTGCAAAAAAAAAGAAAAAGAAAAAAAGAAAATTCCAGAAGATAAATTGTAAATTTAAATTGTAACAATATTTGACAATATTACTAAATATTTTGATTTCTGATTAAATAAATGCAGACTCGGTGCAAATAAGAGACTTCTTTAAAAAAAAAAAATCGACCCCAATCTTTTGAATGATTGTGTGTGTGTGTGTGTGTGTGTGTGTATGTATGTCTGTATAATATATATAATATAATATAATATATATGTATGTATATCATATAATATAATGTTTCAGATAAGTTTTGGGTGAATAAAATGTCAAAATGTGGGTGAAATAATGTTCCATTGTCATTCGGTGTCACACCCATATTTATGTAAAAATTTAAACATACATATTCTGATCTGTGCGTATTAAAATATTTCAAAGAATAGGTGAGCATACTAAGTTTTATTGCGTTTTAAATGAGTATAAAATTCTTGCTGACAAATGGGCAAAACCTAGGATTAAAAATGTAGAATTACAAGCAATTAGTCTTTAATAGGGCATAAATAGATGTATTTTTTTGTAAATATCCCTGACAAGATTCTTACACTGAATGACATTTTAGTGTGTGACATTCCCTTGTTTTATGAGTATATTTATCCTTCTGTAGCTCTGTCATTGTGTATGCATATTCCCTTTTTGGTCTACACTTGCCCTGCGGAACATACAGAGACGCTGCTGATGACAGGAAGACGGATCAAGGGAAAGAGAAGAGGGACTCAGGAAAGCCAAGATGCAGGGATAAATTGAAGGTTAAATATATACTGTGGTGAGAGGAGTGTAAAATGGAGATGGCGAAACCAGTATGGAGAAAAAGATCAGGTGTGACAGAGTAAAAAATGTGCACTTGAGGAATTGGAGAAAGTAATAAGTGAGAACAACAGCTTGGGAAGATTTGACAGCGGCTCAGCTGTTAGTTGTAGTCAGTTGCCACTGACACATTTATTATCTTCAAACACATCAAGTGATGAATGTGGCCTTTCTCTCTCATTCACTTTTTAAATTCATAAATAAACATGAGCATATGCAGAGGCAATGTGATTTTACACACGTGTACAGTATGTTGTGTACATGTGTGTGTGCCAAACAAGTGTGTGACAGGTGTTGGACATTAATGGTGTTAAATTCTCAGCACAGTCCCTATTCTTGGTTATTTGAATCTCTGGCTCCAAAGTATGGTGCCGTAATCCAGTCTTTAATGACTTACACCTCTATACACACACGCAGGCGGCACGTGAATGCGTCCGCAAGATCACAGAAAAGCACTTTTTACAATTAATTATGTAACAATGATGTTTTGTACATTTATGTTAGTAAGGGATATCACTTGTTTTGAAAAATGTTCTGCCCCTAAAAACAATCTTCTAAACATTAAACTGTTTGTTTATAGTGAAAAATATTATTCAATGTTCTTTAATCTACTTTTACAGTGTTATACTGTACATTTTATTCCCATTTTATCTTAGCAGCTAACACAATACAACTTGTCCCTTTGTTATTCAATTTGGATTAAAATAATAGTTGCACATTTACGATTTAATGTGGTTTGACACGCCTCACTCTGTGAAACAATATATGCACGACCGTCATAATGGCAGGGACAAACATGATTTATACGGGTGGTTGGGTACATCAGATGTCACAGCTGTGAGAAAAGCAGTTATCAGCTTTTACAGTGAAGGAACAGAACAGTTTCTTAACGCTATTAATAATAGAGAGAGGGTTGTCCTTGGGTATTCTTGAAAGAGGAGAGGGCAGAGGATATCCCAAAGAAAGCCCAACACGCTCACGCAAAAAACGCTGTCTCTCTCTCCCCCCCTCAGGTTATATTTAGCTCGGCTTTAGGGGTGTCGACCTCTTGCTCTGCTGCGGGCTGTAGCCTTACAAGGCCCAAATCACAAGTAGCGTTTCTTAGCAACCCTTGATGTTTTCACCTAAGTGGACGGGTTCGCCAACGTGCTGTGATCCAATGTGATCATTATAATCATCCTGAAAGCATCACCGTCACCATCAGCAGCAGCAGAACGAGCATGTGCACCTCATGTCTGCTGATGCTCCTGTTGGTGGATGTGCTATTATATTTATATGATAAAGATTTTTCAGTTTGCCTTATGTTTAGTTTGCCATTAGTATTCCCATAGTTCATTTTTGTTTTTTTATTTTAGTTGTGGTGTTTTAGGAATGCCAAACTCATTTAAAAATGTTTAACCGCTAAATCTCTTAGAATAGTCACATTTTATTGCCAGTTAATATAATGTCCTCAAACTAAAATGATTTTGTGACCATTTGTGTTTTCTATTTTATAGTTATGTAATCATCAAAAATTCATTTTAGGGTAGTTTTATTTATTTTATTATTATTTTTTTTTAAAAAATCTTAAGTCAGTTAATGATAACGTATAGTTTAATGCTTTGTTTCGTGAATTTTTACATTGATCAGTCAACAATGTAGCTGTTTTTACACAAACCTTAAAAAATGAAAATTAAATAAAAATAAAGTGCGCTGACAGATTAATCTATTCAATTTAATTTAATTTAATTTAAATACTTATTAATGAACAAGGTAACACTTTATTGCAGTGTCCTTACACGTTACATGTAGTTACTTTAGTAATAAATCATGCATAACATTCTCTTTATCAGCTGCCTTTTTTTTTTCGGCTGGAAGGAAACACTTACAGCCGGAAACCCTATTTAATACCCTTTTTTTTTTTTTTTTTTTTTAAGTGTATGTATTTGTTTGGTTTATGAGCATAAGAACCTGTATGTGGTTGTGGTGTATGTAAACAGCCCTGGATGGGATCAGCTTAAAGATGAACATTCTGTATGTGTTTGGGTGTAAAAATACAGTTTGGTATCTGTTTGTATGATAATAAATTCAAAGGTGCACTTGTCCACTATAGAGTTAAGATATTTGTTCCCATACAGTTAGGACAACATTGTTACTATGGAACAAACAAGCAAATGTACTGTACTTGTGTGGGGATCATGGAGCTGTACCAGGATATTTTTTTAAGAGCGTGTCATGTGCCTGTGCTATATGTGTACATGGATCCTCTTTACTGTCCCTCTCTGTTTTGATGAGGAGGTTTTTTTTTGTTTGTTTTTATTGTTCTTCCGTTCTTGAGTTTGTACTTTCCGAGGTGTGGCATGTTTTGATTGGCATGCTTTGCCCCAAAAGGGTCGTCCTTGTCATGCCAGGGACACTTCTTGGGTCTGAAATGCCGTGTTTCACACGTGGTGGTCTCACACTCTTCCTGACACTCACATTCATGCACATGTGGCTTATTGGCTCCAGTCACATTAGACACACATGCCTGATGCCAACATAATTGCCCTAATCAGCGTCTTAAATCAGTACTCATTATAACTCATCAGCAGCTGTTACAATGACGGTCGAATGTGTTACTGATGACTAATTTAAAAAAATATTTTGGCTCAAATGAAAGAATTTGTGGGATAATGCTGATTGCTACAAAAAATTCTACTTTTTCCTCCCTTTCTTAAGAGAACTCTGGGTAACAGTGAATCACTTACAAGGAAAATGAACGAGGCCAGTCCATAAATGCTAAAATGCTACTTGTGTAGCTTGAAATGTTTCAATTAGGCCCCATTTGCTTCCATTGTAAGTGCCAAACCATAGAATAGATGTTTTTTATTATTATTATTATTATTATTATCATTAAGACTATTAAAATGATCATCACACTAAAAAATAAATGGGTTCTTTCAAAAACTGTTGTTCTTTGGGGAACCAAAAATGGTTCTTTGGCATCATTTTGAAAACCCCTTTTGGAACCTTTTTTTAAAGAGTATATTTATCCATCATTCAACGAAGAGGGTTTAATTTAAAAAGAGAGAGATAACCTTACACAGTGATTTCTCAGAATTTTTGTCTATTTATAAGTCATATGCATATACATTTTTACAGTCACATGGCCATGATAAGCAAAGTCACCTGTGGTCCTTGTCTTGTTTTAATCTTGGGAATGTATGGAACTTCAAAATAACTTCACACATCTGACTCTGAATCTGAAATAGGATATGAGCAGTAAAGTACGGGTCAACTCAGGGTTTTTTTTTTTTTTTGTTTGGGGTTTTTTTTTTATCTTTGCAGTGTTCTACAATTTGACATTCAATATCCTTTTAGTAACTCCACGTGGTGTTACACTCCTGAGGAATTGCATATTCCCACTATTAGTAATTAAACATCTTATTTATGTGTACGTGTGAAGGACTACATGTTCCATATGAGGAAGCCAGTTAATTATTGATGGAATGGTGTTTGGATGAGGGATTGGTATCTAAAGTCGAGGAAGATTATGTCATGGTCTCTTTTTTGCTATGTTCATGCCAACTAAAAAGCCTTCCAGCTAGGAGACACTACATTCACGGATTTGTGGTTGTTCGTTTTAGTCAGGACACACTGACCCCTGCTGCTTATGTCAGTAACTACAGCATAAATGTGTAGAAAGGTTTTAGCCCAAAGTTATGCACCTTTTGCACCTTCTACTCTGGTTATATTCTTGGTGCCTTGTGTTATTTTATCAGTCTTTATGACTTGTTATTTTGATAAACATTTATTTGATATACACAATCGGACAAGTCCATAACACATGGATACTGCCTGATTCTTGTTTGAGAATGCCAACTACTGATCTATTTATATGAAGAAATAGAAGGTAACTTTAGATTTAGTTTTTAAATTACTTAAAGAAAAAAACAACAATTTGAAAAAATATTAAATATTTTATTTACAAAGTTTTACAACAACATATCAACATGAAACCGTAAGAAAACATGAATGAAAAACAAAGTATCTCCTCTTTTCAAACATTTTTAAAAGTCAAAACATGTTGACTAAATGTCAAGTTTAACACTTTTTTTTGTAACAAAATGTTCAAGAGCAGATTGGAGTGTGTGGCATTAGGGGGTAAAAAAGAGGAATCATAATGTCTGAACGAGGTCTGAAAAAAAAAAAATGGAAGAACCAAAGAGAAAAGATTTACATCAGTCTCTGCACCATTCAGTTCATGAGGTGTTTTAATCCACCTCTTCAATAGTTGGTCCCTGGGAAGCGGCCCCTGATCCTCCACGTGCCTGAGCTCCACAGCCTCCAGCTGGCATCCCTCCCTGATAAAGCTTAGTGATGATTGGGTTGCAGACTTTCTCCAGCTCCTTCAGCTGATGTTCATACTCCTCTTTATCAGCCAGCTGGTTGTTCTCTAGCCAGCTGATGGCGTCGTTGCATTTCTCAATAACTTTCTTCTTGTCATCCTCGCTGATCTTGCCTTTCAGGTTCTCATCTTCCACACTGTTCTTCATGTTGAAGGCGTAGGACTCCAGAGAGTTTTTGGCAGCAATCTTCTCTCTTTGCAGATCATCTTCAGCTTTGTACTGATCGGCTTCCTGCACCATTCTCTCAATCTCCTCTTTGCTCAGTCTGCCCTTGTCATTGGTGATGGTGATCTTGTTCTCTTTTCCAGTGCTTTTGTCCACCGCTGACACGTTTAGGATTCCATTGGCGTCGATGTCGAAGGTCACTTCGATCTGCGGGACTCCACGCGGTGCAGGTGGAATTCCCGTGAGCTCAAATTTTCCCAGCAGGTTGTTGTCTTTTGTCATGGCCCGCTCTCCCTCGTACACCTGGATCAGGACACCGGGCTGGTTGTCAGAGTAGGTGGTGAAGGTCTGGGTCTGTTTGGTGGGGATGGTGGTGTTGCGTTTGATGAGGGCCGTCATGACTCCACCTGCGGTTTCAATACCCAGGGACAGTGGAGCCACATCCAGCAGCAGCAGGTCCTGGACATTTCCAGATGTGTCACCCATGAGGATGGCGGCTTGCACCGCTGCACCATAAGCCACTGCCTCGTCTGGATTGATGCTCTTGTTCAAGTCCCTGCCATTGAAGAAATCCTGCAGGAGCTTCTGGATCTTTGGGATTCTTGTTGATCCACCAACCAGAACGATGTCGTGGATCTGAGACTTGTCCATCTTGGCGTCTCTCAGGGCTTTCTCCACAGGCTCAAGTGTTCCCCTGAAGAGGTCTGAGCACATCTCCTCAAAGCGCGCTCTGGTGATGGAGGTGTAGAAGTCGATGCCCTCGTACAGCGAGTCGATCTCAAGGCTGGCCTGAGAGCTGGAGGAGAGGGTTCTCTTGGCTCGCTCACACGCTGTGCGCAGCCTCCTCAGCGCCCTCTTGTTCTGACTGATGTCCTTCTTGTGCTTCCTCTTGAATTCTTCTACAAAGTGATTCACCATGCGGTTGTCAAAGTCCTCGCCACCCAGATGGGTGTCTCCGGCTGTGGCCTTCACCTCGAAGATGCCATCTTCAATGGTCAGGATGGACACGTCAAAGGTGCCTCCACCCAGGTCAAAGATCAGGACGTTGCGTTCTGCCGCTTTGCCTTTGTCGAGGCCGTAGGCGATGGCTGCAGCTGTGGGCTCGTTGATGATTCTGAGGACATTGAGGCCGGCGATTACTCCGGCGTCTTTAGTGGCTTGCCTCTGGGAGTCATTGAAATAGGCAGGAACTGTGATAACTGCATTTGTCACCTTCTGCCCCAGATAAGCTTCTGCAATCTCCTTCATCTTCACCAGGACCATTGAGGAGATTTCTTCAGGATTAAATGTCTTGTTTTCTCCTTTGTAGTCGACCTGAACCTTTGGTTTTCCTCCGTCACTGACGACTTTGAAGGACCAGTGCTTCATGTCAGACTGCACAACTGGGTCATCAAACTTCCTGCCGATCAGCCTCTTGGCGTCAAACACGGTGTTGTTGGGGTTCATGGCCACCTGGTTTTTAGCTGCATCTCCAATCAGCCTCTCTGTGTCTGTGAAGGCCACATAGCTGGGAGTTGTTCTGTTCCCCTGGTCGTTGGCGATGATCTCCACTTTTCCATGCTGAAACACCCCCACACAGGAGTAGGTGGTGCCCAGATCGATTCCAATAGCTACTCCTTTTGCTGATGACATGTTTACTTTCTTTAAAACCTCTACCTGTTTTCAACAAGAAAAAGAAATAGTAAAATTAATATGTATTTTTTTTAACCAACTATTATTTTTTGCAGTTAAACAAACAAAAAAAATCTTATTTAAAGAGAATTCATTTTTGCATGTTAAAATATGAGAAGACCAAATATAAATTGAGTCAAATATAATTATTTGATAAAAACGTAAATAAATTCCTAAGTATTAATTCATTAGGCGGCTCTTCATCCCATTGGGGGTGATATTCAATCATGAAACAGATGAGTATAGGATAAAACAATTTACTGTAAGCATTTAATGTCTGATGTAAAAGTTTATGGTGAAATATAAACTCAGCTGAAAAAGAACAGTGTTAGAATTCACTTACTTTTTGTGAGTTATATCTTTTCCGACAGGCGAATTGTGTCTCGTTGTCTAGAGCTCGTTGTGTCTCTTTGCTCTGTGTTCTGGACAATCCCGAAGTTTATAGCTAAGCAGCGGATCCAGTCGTGTTTTATATTCTCCAGCTTTGCACTGCTGAAGTTTCTCGAAAGCGCCAGCGAGTTCGACCAATCAAAAACCAGCACAGCCGGATAAGCTCCACCCTCTATGAAACGTCATCGCACAGTCCACTTCTCGCTATTTCTGGAGTTTTCTGTGATATTATGGGATCATATGAAATCATAAAAGTTTAGTGAACCTCGAATCTGTGATCTTATTTTTACATATTCAGACTATTATTCAGACTATTTCTCGTGAACGCTGAACCAGTTTGATCTGTTTGTAAGAACGTGCTTGCGGACAATAACAGCTTTGATTATTGACAGGCTACTCCTGTAGAAACATTTTGCTTCAGTTATTTTCAAAATTAAACATTGTAATCATAAATAACCAATAATGTTTGTGATTTGTATGTCAATTAAAAGGTTTTTAATGATTATTTAAAAATATCCACATTCTGCTCTGACTTTATATTAATATTTTTAGCTTGATCTGTCTTGCAGTCTGTAACCTAAAGTGAGATTTGATACTTTTTACTTCATCCAACACCTCAAAAAAGGCACAAGTTACCTGATCACTCAATACATTTCTTTTTTATTTCTTCATCATATCTTCACAATAAAATAAAACACAAAAGACCAAGTTCAATAAACATTTGAAATCTGGTAAGGAACAGCTGGAGTCAAAATGAGCAACATCAACAGAGATTAACAGAATGAGTCGGCTGAACTTGAATTAATAAATTATGTGTGCGTCATCATTTATTTTATTTCATATTGTTGCAATTGTGTTTGTGAAGAATAAAAAATACTGATATCAGTGCACATTTTAACTGTTATAACTGAAAAGACACATGAGCAGACCTTCTGAATGAGAAAGAGTTTCATATTTAATTAAAAAAAAGCTGAACAATGTTCATTATCCATAAACGATAATCATGCTTGTATTTACATTATTACATTATATACAAATTGAACAAATATAATACAATGATTTATGGTTAATAACAACACAGGACTGTTAGGGCAGTAATTTCATCAAGTTTTAAGTGAGTTCTAACTGACAAGTGATGTAACTTTAATCCAAGATTTTAATTGGTCTGTATGACCTTTAGTCGCTTTGATAGATATTTATTTGAAATGCACGTCACGAGTTCACACTTAGAAATGATCAGATAGAGTTAAAAGTATGGATATTTGGTGTGCTGTCCGAGGAGAGGGCTCAGAGCTCAGTATTTGACCCAAACCCAGAGTACTCCTCCCATATATCTGGTTTAGGAAAGTAACCAGGCAAGTGTGAGGAGACGGGGTGGTGGAGGGACGCTGAAAACTATCAAAAAAACATAGGCGAGTTGACTGTGTCAATATATTTTGGTCTCTGCTCGTGCTGATTGGGTAGACATGTTGATTGCTGATTGATGACTGCTGGTTGGAGTGAAGTGATGATTAGATCATTTGAATGTGTTCCTCCCAAACTTTGTTAATAAAGCATCATAATGTAACAAGTTCATAACAGATACTGAATGGATACAACACTTGTTTGAGAATGCCACCTACTGGTCCATTTATATGAAGAAATAGAAGGTAACTTTAGAATTAGTTTTAGATCATTTAAAGAAAAATACACAATTTGAAATAAATAAACATTTTATTTACATAGTTTTACAACAACATATCAACATGAAACCGTAAGAAAACATGAATGAAAAACAATGTATCTCCTCTTTTCAAACATTTTTAAAAGTCAAAACATGTTGACTAAATGTCAAGTTTAACACTTTTTTTTGTAACAAAATGTTCAAGAGCAGATTGGAGTGTGTGGCATTAGGGGGTAAAAAAGAGGAATCATAATGTCTGAACGAGGTCTGAAAAAAAAAAAATGGAAGAACCAAAGAGAAAAGATTTACATCAGTCTCTGCACCATTCAGTTCATGAGGTGTTTTAATCCACCTCTTCAATAGTTGGTCCCTGGGAAGCGGCCCCTGATCCTCCACGTGCCTGAGCTCCACAGCCTCCAGCTGGCATCCCTCCCTGATAAAGCTTAGTGATGATTGGGTTGCAGACTTTCTCCAGCTCCTTCAGCTGATGTTCATACTCCTCTTTATCAGCCAGCTGGTTGTTCTCTAGCCAGCTGATGGCGTCGTTGCATTTCTCAATAACTTTCTTCTTGTCATCCTCGCTGATCTTGCCTTTCAGGTTCTCATCTTCCACACTGTTCTTCATGTTGAAGGCGTAGGACTCCAGGGAGTTTTTGGCAGCAATCCTCTCTCTTTGCAGATCATCTTCAGCTTTGTACTGATCGGCTTCCTGCACCATTCTCTCAATCTCCTCTTTGCTCAGTCTGCCCTTGTCATTGGTGATGGTGATCTTGTTCTCTTTTCCAGTGCTTTTGTCCACCGCTGACACGTTTAGGATTCCATTGGCGTCGATGTCGAAGGTCACTTCGATCTGCGGGACTCCACGCGGTGCAGGTGGAATTCCCGTGAGCTCAAATTTTCCCAGCAGGTTGTTGTCTTTTGTCATGGCCCGCTCTCCCTCGTACACCTGGATCAGGACACCGGGCTGGTTGTCAGAGTAGGTGGTGAAGGTCTGGGTCTGTTTGGTGGGGATGGTGGTGTTGCGTTTGATGAGGGCCGTCATGACTCCACCTGCGGTTTCAATACCCAGGGACAGTGGAGCCACATCCAGCAGCAGCAGGTCCTGGACATTTCCAGATGTGTCACCCATGAGGATGGCGGCTTGCACCGCTGCACCATAAGCCACTGCCTCGTCTGGATTGATGCTCTTGTTCAAGTCCCTGCCATTGAAGAAATCCTGCAGGAGCTTCTGGATCTTTGGGATCCTTGTTGATCCACCAACCAGAACGATGTCGTGGATCTGAGACTTGTCCATCTTGGCGTCTCTCAGGGCTTTCTCCACAGGCTCAAGTGTTCCCCTGAAGAGGTCTGAGCACATCTCCTCAAAGCGCGCTCTGGTGATGGAGGTGTAGAAGTCGATGCCCTCGTACAGCGAGTCGATCTCAAGGCTGGCCTGAGAGCTGGAAGAGAGGGTTCTCTTGGCTCGCTCACACGCTGTACGCAGCCTCCTCAGCGCCCTCTTGTTCTGACTGATGTCCTTCTTGTGCTTCCTCTTGAATTCTTCTACAAAGTGATTCACCATGCGGTTGTCAAAGTCCTCGCCACCCAGATGGGTGTCTCCGGCTGTGGCCTTCACCTCGAAGATGCCATCTTCAATGGTCAGGATGGACACGTCAAAGGTGCCTCCACCCAGGTCAAAGATCAGGACGTTGCGTTCTGCCGCTTTGCCTTTGTCGAGGCCGTAGGCGATGGCTGCAGCTGTGGGCTCGTTGATGATTCTGAGGACATTGAGGCCAGCGATTACTCCGGCGTCTTTAGTGGCTTGCCTCTGGGAGTCATTGAAATAGGCAGGAACTGTGATAACTGCATTTGTCACCTTCTGCCCCAGATAAGCTTCTGCAATCTCCTTCATCTTCACCAGGACCATTGAGGAGATTTCTTCTGGATTAAATGTCTTGTTTTCTCCTTTGTAGTCGACCTGAACCTTTGGTTTTCCTCCGTCACTGACGACTTTGAAGGACCAGTGCTTCATGTCAGACTGCACAACTGGGTCATCAAACTTCCTGCCGATCAGCCTCTTGGCGTCAAACACGGTGTTGTTGGGGTTCATAGCCACCTGGTTTTTAGCTGCATCTCCAATCAGCCTCTCTGTGTCTGTGAAGGCCACATAGCTGGGAGTTGTTCTGTTCCCCTGGTCGTTGGCGATGATCTCCACTTTTCCATGCTGAAACACCCCCACACAGGAGTAGGTGGTGCCCAGATCGATTCCAATAGCTACTCCTTTTGCTGATGACATGTTTACTTTCTTTAAAACCTCTACCTGTTTTCAACAAGAAAAAGAAATAGGAAAATGATTGTATTTTTTAACCAACTATTATTTTTTGCAGTTAAACAAACAAAAAAAATCTTATTTAAAGACAATTCATTTTTGCATGTTAAAATATGAGAAGACCAAATATAAATTGAGTCAAATATAATTATTTGATAAAAACGTAAATAAATTCCTAAGTATTAATTCATTAGGCGGCTCTTCATCCCATTGGGGGTGATATTCAATCATGAAACAGATGAGTATAGGATAAAACAATTTACTGTAAGCATTTAATGTCTGATGTAAAAGTTTATGGTGAAATATAAACTCAGCTGAAAAAGAACAGTGTTAGAATTCACTTACTTTTTGTGAGTTATATCTTTTCCGACAGGCGAATTGTGTCTCGTTGTCTAGAGCTCGTTGTGTCTCTTTGCTCTGTGTTCTGGACAATCCCGAAGTTTATAGCTAAGCAGCGGATCCAGTCGTGTTTTATATTCTCCAGCTTTGCACTGCTGAAGTTTCTCGAAAGCGCCAGCGAGTTCGACCAATCAAAAACCAGCACAGCCGGATAAGCTCCACCCTCTATGAAACGTCATCGCACAGTCCACTTCTCGCTATTTCTGGAGTTTTCTGTGATATTATGGGATCATATGAAATCATAAAAGTTTAGTGAACCTCGAATCTGTGATCTTATTTTTACATATTCAGACTATTATTCAGACTATTTCTCGTGAACGCTGAACCAGTTTGATCTGTTTGTAAGAACGTGCTTGCGGACAATAACAGCTTTGATTATTGACAGGCTACTCCTGTAGAAACATTTTGCTTCAGTTATTTTCAAAATTAAACATTGTAATCATAAATAACCAATAATGTTTGTGATTTGTATGTCAATTAAAAGGTTTTTAATGATTATTTAAAAATATCCACATTCTGCTCTGACTTTATATTAATATTTTTAGCTTGATCTGTCTTGCAGTCTGTAACCTAAAGTGAGATTTGATACTTTTTACTTCATCCAACACCTCAAAAAAGGCACAAGTTACCTGATCACTCAATACATTTCTTTTTTATTTCTTCATCATATCTTCACAATAAAATAAAACACAAAAGACCAAGTTCAATAAACATTTGAAATCTGGTAAGGAACAGCTGGAGTCAAAATGAGCAACATCAACAGAGATTAACAGAATGAGTCGGCTGAACTTGAATTAATAAATTATGTGTGCGTCATCATTTATTTTATTTCATATTGTTGCAATTGTGTTTGTGAAGAATAAAAAATACTGATATCAGTGCACATTTTAACTGTTATAACTGAAAAGACACATGAGCAGACCTTCTGAATGAGAAAGAGTTTCATATTTAATTAAAAAAAAGCTGAACAATGTTCATTATCCATAAACGATAATCATGCTTGTATTTACATTATTACATTATATACAAATTGAACAAATATAATACAATGATTTATGGTTAATAACAACACAGGACTGTTAGGGCAGTAATTTCATCAAGTTTTAAGTGAGTTCTAACTGACAAGTGATGTAACTTTAATCCAAGATTTTAATTGGTCTGTATGACCTTTAGTCGCTTTGATAGATATTTATTTGAAATGCACGTCACGAGTTCACACTTAGAAATGATCAGATAGAGTTAAAAGTATGGATATTTGGTGTGCTGTCCGAGGAGAGGGCTCAGAGCTCAGTATTTGACCCAAACCCAGAGTACTCCTCCCATATATCTGGTTTAGGAAAGTAACCAGGCAAGTGTGAGGAGACGGGGTGGTGGAGGGACGCTGAAAACTATCAAAAAAACATAGGCGAGTTGACTGTGTCAATATATTTTGGTCTCTGCTCGTGCTGATTGGGTAGACATGTTGATTGCTGATTGATGACTGCTGGTTGGAGTGAAGTGATGATTAGATCATTTGAATGTGTTCCTCCCAAACTTTGTTAATAAAGCATCATAATGTAACAAGTTCATAACAGATACTGAATGGATACAACACTTGTTTGAGAATGCCACCTACTGGTCCATTTATATGAAGAAATAGAAGGTAACTTTAGAATTAGTTTTAGATCATTTAAAGAAAAATACACAATTTGAAATAAATAAACATTTTATTTACATAGTTTTACAACAACATATCAACATGAAACCGTAAGAAAACATGAATGAAAAACAATGTATCTCCTCTTTTCAAACATTTTTAAAAGTCAAAACATGTTGACTAAATGTCAAGTTTAACACTTTTTTTTGTAACAAAATGTTCAAGAGCAGATTGGAGTGTGTGGCATTAGGGGGTAAAAAAGAGGAATCATAATGTCTGAACGAGGTCTGAAAAAAAAAAAATGGAAGAACCAAAGAGAAAAGATTTACATCAGTCTCTGCACCATTCAGTTCATGAGGTGTTTTAATCCACCTCTTCAATAGTTGGTCCCTGGGAAGCGGCCCCTGATCCTCCACGTGCCTGAGCTCCACAGCCTCCAGCTGGCATCCCTCCCTGATAAAGCTTAGTGATGATTGGGTTGCAGACTTTCTCCAGCTCCTTCAGCTGATGTTCATACTCCTCTTTATCAGCCAGCTGGTTGTTCTCTAGCCAGCTGATGGCGTCGTTGCATTTCTCAATAACTTTCTTCTTGTCATCCTCGCTGATCTTGCCTTTCAGGTTCTCATCTTCCACACTGTTCTTCATGTTGAAGGCGTAGGACTCCAGGGAGTTTTTGGCAGCAATCCTCTCTCTTTGCAGATCATCTTCAGCTTTGTACTGATCGGCTTCCTGCACCATTCTCTCAATCTCCTCTTTGCTCAGTCTGCCCTTGTCATTGGTGATGGTGATCTTGTTCTCTTTTCCAGTGCTTTTGTCCACCGCTGACACGTTTAGGATTCCATTGGCGTCGATGTCGAAGGTCACTTCGATCTGCGGGACTCCACGCGGTGCAGGTGGAATTCCCGTGAGCTCAAATTTTCCCAGCAGGTTGTTGTCTTTTGTCATGGCCCGCTCTCCCTCGTACACCTGGATCAGGACACCGGGCTGGTTGTCAGAGTAGGTGGTGAAGGTCTGGGTCTGTTTGGTGGGGATGGTGGTGTTGCGTTTGATGAGGGCCGTCATGACTCCACCTGCGGTTTCAATACCCAGGGACAGTGGAGCCACATCCAGCAGCAGCAGGTCCTGGACATTTCCAGATGTGTCACCCATGAGGATGGCGGCTTGCACCGCTGCACCATAAGCCACTGCCTCGTCTGGATTGATGCTCTTGTTCAAGTCCCTGCCATTGAAGAAATCCTGCAGGAGCTTCTGGATCTTTGGGATCCTTGTTGATCCACCAACCAGAACGATGTCGTGGATCTGAGACTTGTCCATCTTGGCGTCTCTCAGGGCTTTCTCCACAGGCTCAAGTGTTCCCCTGAAGAGGTCTGAGCACATCTCCTCAAAGCGCGCTCTGGTGATGGAGGTGTAGAAGTCGATGCCCTCGTACAGCGAGTCGATCTCAAGGCTGGCCTGAGAGCTGGAAGAGAGGGTTCTCTTGGCTCGCTCACACGCTGTACGCAGCCTCCTCAGCGCCCTCTTGTTCTGACTGATGTCCTTCTTGTGCTTCCTCTTGAATTCTTCTACAAAGTGATTCACCATGCGGTTGTCAAAGTCCTCGCCACCCAGATGGGTGTCTCCGGCTGTGGCCTTCACCTCGAAGATGCCATCTTCAATGGTCAGGATGGACACGTCAAAGGTGCCTCCACCCAGGTCAAAGATCAGGACGTTGCGTTCTGCCGCTTTGCCTTTGTCGAGGCCGTAGGCGATGGCTGCAGCTGTGGGCTCGTTGATGATTCTGAGGACATTGAGGCCAGCGATTACTCCGGCGTCTTTAGTGGCTTGCCTCTGGGAGTCATTGAAATAGGCAGGAACTGTGATAACTGCATTTGTCACCTTCTGCCCCAGATAAGCTTCTGCAATCTCCTTCATCTTCACCAGGACCATTGAGGAGATTTCTTCTGGATTAAATGTCTTGTTTTCTCCTTTGTAGTCGACCTGAACCTTTGGTTTTCCTCCGTCACTGACGACTTTGAAGGACCAGTGCTTCATGTCAGACTGCACAACTGGGTCATCAAACTTCCTGCCGATCAGCCTCTTGGCGTCAAACACGGTGTTGTTGGGGTTCATAGCCACCTGGTTTTTAGCTGCATCTCCAATCAGCCTCTCTGTGTCTGTGAAGGCCACATAGCTGGGAGTTGTTCTGTTCCCCTGGTCGTTGGCGATGATCTCCACTTTTCCATGCTGAAACACCCCCACACAGGAGTAGGTGGTGCCCAGATCGATTCCAATAGCTACTCCTTTTGCTGATGACATGTTTACTTTCTTTAAAACCTCTACCTGTTTTCAACAAGAAAAAGAAATAGGAAAATGATTGTATTTTTTAACCAACTATTATTTTTTGCAGTTAAACAACAAAAAATCTTATTTAAAGACAATTCATTTTTGCATGTTAAAATATGAGAAGACCAAATATGAATTGAGTCAAATATAATTATTTGATAAAAACGTAAATAAATTCCTAAGTATTAATTCATTAGGCGGCTCTTCATCCCATTGGGGGTGATATTCAATCATGAAACAGATGAGTATAGGATAAAACAATTTACTGTAAGCATTTAATGTCTGATGTAAAAGTTTATGGTGAAATATAAACTCAGCTGAAAAAGAACAGTGTTAGAATTCACTTACTTTTTGTGAGCTATATCTTTTCCGACAGGCGAATTGTGTCTCGTTGTCTAGAGCTCCTTGTGTCTCTTTGATCTGTGTTCTGGACAATCCCGAAGTTTATAGCTAAGCAGCGGATCCAGTCGTGTTTTATATTCTCCAGCTTTGCACTGCTGAAGTTTCTCGAAAGCGCCAGCGAGTTCGACCAATCAAAAACCAGCACAGCCGGATAAGCTCCACCCTCTATGAAACGTCATCGCACAGTCCACTTCTCGCTATTTCTGGAGTTTTCTGGGATATTATGGGATCATATGAAATCATAAAAGTTTAGTGAACCTCGTATCTGTGATCTTATTTTTACATATTCAGACTATTATTCAGACTATTTCTCGTGAACGCTGAACCAGTTTGATCTGTTTGTAAGAACGTGCTTACGGACAATAACAGCTTTGATTATTGACAGGCTACTCCTGTAGAAACATTTTGCTTCAGTTATTTTCAGAATTAAACATTGTAATCATAAATAACCAATGATGTTCGTTATTTGTGTCAATTAAAAGGTTTTTAATGATTATTTTAAAAAATCCACATTCTGCTCTGACTTTATATTAATATTTTTAGCTTGATCTGTCTTGCAGTCTGTAACCTAAAGTGAGATTTGATACTTTTTACTTCATCCAACATCTCAAAAAAGGCACAAGTTACCTGATCACTCAATACATTTCTTTTTTATTTCTTCATCATATCTTCACAATAAAATAAAACACAAAAGACCAAGTTCAATAAACATTTGAAATCTGGTAAGGAACAGCTGGAGTCAAAATGAGCAACATCAACAGAGATTAACAGAATGAGTCGGCTGAACTTGAATTAATAAATTATGTGTGCGTCATCGTTTATATTATTTCATATTGTTACAATTGTGTTTGTGAAGAATAAAAAATACTGATATCAGTGCACATTTTAACTGTTATAACTGAAAAGACACATGAGCAGACCTTCTGAATGAGAAAGAGTTTCATATTTAATTAAAAAAAACTTGAACAATGTTCATTATCCATAAACGATAATCATGCTTGTATTTACATTATTACATTATATACAAATTGAACAAATATAATACAATGATTTATGGTTAATAACAACACAGGACTGTTAGGGCAGTAATTTCATCAAGTTTTAAGTGAGTTCTAACTGACAAGTGATGTAACTTTAATCCAAGATTTTAATTGGTCTGTATGACCTTTAGTCGCTTTGATAGATATTTATTTGAAATGCACGTCACGAGTTCACACTTAGAAATGATCAGATAGAGTTAAAAGTATGGATATTTGGTGTGCTGTCCGAGGAGAGGGCTCAGAGCTCAGTATTTGACCCAAACCCAGAGTACTCCTCCCATATATCTGGTTTAGGAAAGTAACCAGGCAAGTGTGAGGAGACGGGGTGGTGGAGGGACGCTGAAAACTATCAAAAAAACATAGGCGAGTTGACTGTGTCAATATATTTTGGTCTCTGCTCGTGCTGATTGGGTAGACATGTTGATTGCTGATTGATGACTGCTGGTTGGAGTGAAGTGATGATTAGATCATTTGAATGTGTTCCTCCCAAACTTTGTTAATAAAACATCATAATGTCAAGTCAAGTCATCTTTATTTATATAGCGCTTTTTACAATGCAAATTGTGGCAAAGCAGCTTTACATTAATAAGAAAATGGTGTCATTGTGCAGCTTATTCTATATATTATTGATTCATTCCGTTGCAAATATCAATAGTTATTAGTCTAGTTAATTTAGGTATATCAGCACTGCAGAAAACAGTGACGTAATCGTCCAGCTCAGCTCAGTTTGTATACAACGGCGCCAATGCAGGCATATCAAAAATACTGCTGAATATCAAGCAAGTGTCCCCAACTTAAGCCAAAGGCAACAGCGGCAAGGAACCAAAACTCCAACAAATGGAGAAAAAAACCTTGGGAGAAACCAGGCTTAGTCGGGGGGCCAGTTCTCCTCTGGCCAACAGTGAACACTTGTCCGATACTCAGGCAGAGTTACAGGTCATTAAACCGATTTGGAAGTCAAAATATTTAATCGAGTTCCATCTAGTTTAAGATCTTTTTGATCGTGCCGGTATGGGACGGTTTGTAACAAGTAATGTAACAAGTCCATAACAGATACTGAATGGATACAACACTTGTTTGAGAATGCCACCTACTGGTCAATTTATATGAAGAAATAGAAGGTAACTTTAGAATTAGTTTTAGATTATTTAAAGAAAAATACACAATTTGAAATAAATAAACATTTTATTTACATAGTTTTACAACAACATATCAACATGAAACCGTAAGAAAACATGAATGAAAAACAATGTATCTCCTCTTTTCAAACATTTTTAAAAGTCAAAACATGTTGACTAAATGTCAAGTTTAACACTTTTTTTTGTAACAAAATGTTCAAGAGCAGATTGGAGTGTGTGGCATTAGGGGGTAAAAAAGAGGAATCATAATGTCTGAACGAGGTCTGGAAAAAAAAATGGAAGAACCAAAGAGAAAAGATTTACATCAGTCTCTGCACCATTCAGTTCATGAGGTGTTTTAATCCACCTCTTCAATAGTTGGTCCCTGGGAAGCGGCCCCTGATCCTCCACGTGCCTGAGCTCCACAGCCTCCAGCTGGCATCCCTCCCTGATAAAGCTTAGTGATGATTGGGTTGCAGACTTTCTCCAGCTCCTTCAGCTGATGTTCATACTCCTCTTTATCAGCCAGCTGGTTGTTCTCTAGCCAGCTGATGGCGTCGTTGCATTTCTCAATAACTTTCTTCTTGTCATCCTCGCTGATCTTGCCTTTCAGGTTCTCATCTTCCACACTGTTCTTCATGTTGAAGGCGTAGGACTCCAGGGAGTTTTTGGCAGCAATCTTCTCTCTTTGCCGATCATCTTCAGCTTTGTACTGATCTGCTTCCTGCACCATTCTCTCAATCTCCTCTTTGCTCAGTCTGCCCTTGTCATTGGTGATGGTGATCTTGTTCTCTTTTCCAGTGCTTTTGTCCACCGCTGACACGTTTAGGATTCCATTGGCATCGATGTCGAAGGTCACTTCGATCTGCGGGACTCCACGCGGTGCAGGTGGAATTCCCGTGAGCTCAAATTTTCCCAGCAGGTTGTTGTCTTTTGTCATGGCCCGCTCTCCCTCGTACACCTGGATCAGGACACCGGGCTGGTTGTCAGAGTAGGTGGTGAAGGTCTGGGTCTGTTTGGTGGGGATGGTGGTGTTGCGTTTGATGAGGGCCGTCATGACTCCACCTGCGGTTTCAATACCCAGGGACAGTGGAGCCACATCCAGCAGCAGCAGGTCCTGGACATTTCCAGATGTGTCACCCATGAGGATGGCGGCTTGCACCGCTGCACCATAAGCCACTGCCTCGTCTGGATTGATGCTCTTGTTCAATTCCCTGCCGTTGAAGAAATCCTGCAGGAGCTTCTGGATCTTTGGGATCCTTGTTGATCCACCAACCAGAACGATGTCATGGATCTGAGACTTGTCCATCTTGGCATCTCTCAGGGCTTTCTCCACAGGCTCAAGTGTTCCCCTGAAGAGGTCTGAGCACATCTCCTCAAAGCGCGCTCTGGTGATGGAGGTGTAGAAGTCGATGCCCTCGTACAGCGAGTCGATCTCAAGGCTGGCCTGAGAGCTGGAGGAGAGGGTTCTCTTGGCTCGCTCACACGCTGTGCGCAGCCTCCTCAGCGCCCTCTTGTTCTGACTGATGTCCTTCTTGTGCTTCCTCTTGAATTCTTCTACAAAGTGATTCACCATGCGGTTGTCAAAGTCCTCGCCACCCAGATGGGTGTCTCCGGCTGTGGCCTTCACCTCGAAGATGCCATCTTCAATGGTCAGGATGGACACGTCAAAGGTGCCTCCACCCAGGTCAAAGATCAGGACGTTGCGTTCTGCCGCTTTGCCTTTGTCGAGGCCGTAGGCGATGGCTGCAGCTGTGGGCTCGTTGATGATTCTGAGGACATTGAGGCCGGCGATTACTCCGGCGTCTTTAGTGGCTTGCCTCTGGGAGTCATTGAAATAGGCAGGAACTGTGATAACTGCATTTGTCACCTTCTGCCCCAGATAAGCTTCTGCAATCTCCTTCATCTTCACCAGGACCATTGAGGAGATTTCTTCAGGATTAAATGTCTTGTTTTCTCCTTTGTAGTCGACCTGAACCTTTGGTTTTCCTCCGTCACTGACGACTTTGAAGGACCAGTGCTTCATGTCAGACTGCACAACTGGGTCATCAAACTTCCTGCCGATCAGCCTCTTGGCGTCAAACACGGTGTTGTTGGGGTTCATGGCCACCTGGTTTTTAGCTGCATCTCCAATCAGCCTCTCTGTGTCTGTGAAGGCCACATAGCTGGGTGTTGTTCTGTTCCCCTGGTCATTGGCGATGATCTCCACTTTTCCATGCTGAAACACCCCCACACAGGAGTAGGTGGTGCCCAGATCGATTCCAATAGCTACTCCTTTTGCTGATGACATGTTTACTTTCTTTAAAACCTCTACCTGTTTTCAACAAGAAAAAGAAATAGGAAAATGATTGTATTTTTTAACCAACTATTATTTTTTGCAGTTAAACAACAAAAAATCTTATTTAAAGACAATTCATTTTTGCATGTTAAAATATGAGAAGACCAAATATGAATTGAGTCAAATATAATTATTTGATAAAAACGTAAATAAATTCCTAAGTATTAATTCTTTAGGCGGCTCTTCATCCCATTGGGGGTGATATTCAATCATGAAACAGATGAGTATAGGATAAAACAATTTACTGTAAGCATTTAATGTCTGATGTAAAAGTTTATGGTGAAATATAAACTCAGCTGAAAAAGAACAGTGTTAGAATTCACTTACTTTTTGTGAGCTATATCTTTTCCGACAGGCGAATTGTGTCTCGTTGTCTAGAGCTCGTTGTGTCTCTTTGCTCTGTGTTCTGGACAATCCCGAAGTTTATAGCTAAGCAGCGGATCCAGTCGTGTTTTATATTCTCCAGCTTTGCACTGCTGAAGTTTCTCGAAAGCGCCAGCGAGTTCGACCAATCAAAAACCAGCACAGCCGGATAAGCTCCACCCTCTATGAAACGTCATCGCACAGTCCACTTCTCGCTATTTCTGGAGTTTTCTGGGATATTATGGGATCATATGAAATCATAAAAGTTTAGTGAACCTCGTATCTGTGATCTTATTTTTACATATTCAGACTATTATTCAGACTATTTCTCGTGAACGCTGAACCAGTTTGATCTGTTTGTAAGAACGTGCTTACGGACAATAACAGCTTTGATTATTGACAGGCTACTCCTGTAGAAACATTTTGCTTCAGTTATTTTCAGAATTAAACATTGTAATCATAAATAACCAATGATGTTCGTTATTTGTGTCAATTAAAAGGTTTTTAATGATTATTTTAAAAAATCCACATTCTGCTCTGACTTTATATTAATATTTTTAGCTTGATCTGTCTTGCAGTCTGTAACCTAAAGTGAGATTTGATACTTTTTACTTCATCCAACATCTCAAAAAAGGCACAAGTTACCTGATCACTCAATACATTTCTTTTTTATTTCTTCATCATATCTTCACAATAAAATAAAACACAAAAGACCAAGTTCAATAAACATTTGAAATCTGGTAAGGAACAGCTGGAGTCAAAATGAGCAACATCAACAGAGATTAACAGAATGAGTCGGCTGAACTTGAATTAATAAATTATGTGTGCGTCATCGTTTATATTATTTCATATTGTTACAATTGTGTTTGTGAAGAATAAAAAATACTGATATCAGTGCACATTTTAACTGTTATAACTGAAAAGACACATGAGCAGACCTTCTGAATGAGAAAGAGTTTCATATTTAATTAAAAAAAACTTGAACAATGTTCATTATCCATAAACGATAATCATGCTTGTATTTACATTATTACATTATATACAAATTGAACAAATATAATACAATGATTTATGGTTAATAACAACACAGGACTGTTAGGGTAGTAATTTCATCAAGTTTTAAGTGAGTTCTAACTGACAAGTGATGTAACTTTAATCCAAGATTTTAATTGGTCTGTATGACCTTTAGTCGCTTTGATAGATATTTATTTGAAATGCACGTCACGAGTTCACACTTAGAAATGATCAGATAGAGTTAAAAGTATGGATATTTGGTGTGCTGTCCGAGGAGAGGGCTCAGAGCTCAGTATTTGACCCGAACCCAGAGTACTCCTCCCATATATCTGGTTTAGGAAAGTAACCAGGCAAGTGTGAGGAGACGGGGTGGTGGAGGGACGCTGAAAACTATCAAAAAAACATAGGCGAGTTGACTGTGTCAATATATTTTGGTCTCTGCTCGTGCTGATTGGGTAGACATGTTGATTGCTGATTGATGACTGCTGGTTGGAGTGAAGTGATGATTAGATCATTTGAATGTGTTCCTCCCAAACTTTGTTAATAAAACATCATAATGTCAAGTCAAGTCATCTTTATTTATATAGCGCTTTTTACAATGCAAATTGTGGCAAAGCAGCTTTACATTAATAAGAAAATGGGGTCATTGTGCAGCTTATTCTATATATTATTGATTCATTCCGTTGCAAATATCAATAGTTATTAGTCTAGTTAATTTAGGTATATCAGCACTGCAGAAAACAGTGACGTAATCGTCCAGCTCAGCTCAGTTTGTATACAACGGCGCCAATGCAGGCATATCAAAAACACTGCTGAATATCAAGCAAGTGTCCCCAACTTAAGCCAAAGGCAACAGCGGCAAGGAACCAAAACTCCAACAAATGGAGAAAAAAACCTTGGGAGAAACCAGGCTTAGTCGGGGGGCCAGTTCTCCTCTGGCCAACAGTGAACACTTGTCCGATACTCAGGCAGAGTTACGGGTCATTAAACCGATTTGGAAGTCAAAATATTTAATCGAGTTCCATCTAGTTTAAGATCTTTTTGATCGTGCCGGTATGGGACGGTTTGTAACAAGTAATGTAACAAGTGCATAACAGATACTGAATGGATACAACACTTGTTTGAGAATGCCACCTACTGGTCCATTTATATGAAGAAATAGAAGGTAACTTTAGAATTAGTTTTAGATTATTTAAAGAAAAATACACAATTTGAAATAAATAAACATTTTATTTACATAGTTTTACAACAACATATCAACATGAAACCGTAAGAAAACATGAATGAAAAACAATGTATCTCCTCTTTTCAAACATTTTTAAAAGTCAAAACATGTTGACTAAATGTCAAGTTTAACACTTTTTTTTGTAACAAAATGTTCAAGAGCAGATTGGAGTGTGTGGCATTAGGGGGTAAAAAAGAGGAATCATAATGTCTGAACGAGGTCTGGAAAAAAAAAATGGAAGAACCAAAGAGAAAAGATTTACATCAGTCTCTGCACCATTCAGTTCATGAGGTGTTTTAATCCACCTCTTCAATAGTTGGTCCCTGGGAAGCGGCCCCTGATCCTCCACGTGCCTGAGCTCCACAGCCTCCAGCTGGCATCCCTCCCTGATAAAGCTTAGTGATGATTGGGTTGCAGACTTTCTCCAGCTCCTTCAGCTGATGTTCATACTCCTCTTTATCAGCCAGCTGGTTGTTCTCTAGCCAGCTGATGGCGTCGTTGCATTTCTCAATAACTTTCTTCTTGTCATCCTCGCTGATCTTGCCTTTCAGGTTCTCATCTTCCACACTGTTCTTCATGTTGAAGGCGTAGGACTCCAGGGAGTTTTTGGCAGCAATCTTCTCTCTTTGCCGATCATCTTCAGCTTTGTACTGATCTGCTTCCTGCACCATTCTCTCAATCTCCTCTTTGCTCAGTCTGCCCTTGTCATTGGTGATGGTGATCTTGTTCTCTTTTCCAGTGCTTTTGTCCACCGCTGACACGTTTAGGATTCCATTGGCGTCGATGTCGAAGGTCACTTCGATCTGCGGGACTCCACGCGGTGCAGGTGGAATTCCCGTGAGCTCAAATTTTCCCAGCAGGTTGTTGTCTTTTGTCATGGCCCGCTCTCCCTCGTACACCTGGATCAGGACACCGGGCTGGTTGTCAGAGTAGGTGGTGAAGGTCTGGGTCTGTTTGGTGGGGATGGTGGTGTTGCGTTTGATGAGGGCCGTCATGACTCCACCTGCGGTTTCAATACCCAGGGACAGTGGAGCCACATCCAGCAGCAGCAGGTCCTGGACATTTCCAGATGTGTCACCCATGAGGATGGCGGCTTGCACCGCTGCACCATAAGCCACTGCCTCGTCTGGATTGATGCTCTTGTTCAATTCCCTGCCGTTGAAGAAATCCTGCAGGAGCTTCTGGATCTTTGGGATCCTTGTTGATCCACCAACCAGAACGATGTCATGGATCTGAGACTTGTCCATCTTGGCGTCTCTCAGGGCTTTCTCCACAGGCTCAAGTGTTCCCCTGAAGAGGTCTGAGCACATCTCCTCAAAGCGCGCTCTGGTGATGGAGGTGTAGAAGTCGATGCCCTCGTACAGCGAGTCGATCTCAAGGCTGGCCTGAGAGCTGGAGGAGAGGGTTCTCTTGGCTCGCTCACACGCTGTGCGCAGCCTCCTCAGCGCCCTCTTGTTCTGACTGATGTCCTTCTTGTGCTTCCTCTTGAATTCTTCTACAAAGTGATTCACCATGCGGTTGTCAAAGTCCTCGCCACCCAGATGGGTGTCTCCGGCTGTGGCCTTCACCTCGAAGATGCCATCTTCAATGGTCAGGATGGACACGTCAAAGGTGCCTCCACCCAGGTCAAAGATCAGGACGTTGCGTTCTGCCGCTTTGCCTTTGTCGAGGCCGTAGGCGATGGCTGCAGCTGTGGGCTCGTTGATGATTCTGAGGACATTGAGGCCAGCGATTACTCCGGCGTCTTTAGTGGCTTGCCTCTGGGAGTCATTGAAATAGGCAGGAACTGTGATAACTGCATTTGTCACCTTCTGCCCCAGATAAGCTTCTGCAATCTCCTTCATCTTCACCAGGACCATTGAGGAGATTTCTTCAGGATTAAATGTCTTGTTTTCTCCTTTGTAGTCGACCTGAACCTTTGGTTTTCCTCCGTCACTGACGACTTTGAAGGACCAGTGCTTCATGTCAGACTGCACAACTGGGTCATCAAACTTCCTGCCGATCAGCCTCTTGGCGTCAAACACGGTGTTGTTGGGGTTCATAGCCACCTGGTTTTTAGCTGCATCTCCAATCAGCCTCTCTGTGTCTGTGAAGGCCACATAGCTGGGTGTTGTTCTGTTCCCCTGGTCGTTGGCGATGATCTCCACTTTTCCATGCTGAAACACCCCCACACAGGAGTAGGTGGTGCCCAGATCGATTCCAATAGCTACTCCTTTTGCTGATGACATGTTTGGCTAAAAGTAACTGTAATAAAACACAAAAGAGACCAATCAGAATTTGTCTAAATGTCTGCATATTATTATGCTATGAAAATACATGTTGTGTTCTTACAGTATAATAACAACAAAGAGTAAAAAATTTTATGCATGACTTTTTTCTGGATGTGAAAATTGTCTAACACTGAATACAGTGGCATAAACTATTTCAATTGCATAAACTGCTCAGATAGTCTTAAACATTTGTCGTCCAAATTTTCCTTCAAGACTTAACTCTTTAAAGTCAGTTACATAAATAGGTAGATCAGTCTAATTTAAAATAGAAAATGACTGGTTTGAATTGGAAAGACCGATTACCTCTTGATGAATTGCTAGTTGGGAAAACTAGTCCTTAAGACAGTCTCAACATAAAGTAGTGACTACGTTTATGCAACTAGTTCCCTGCTGGTTTATTTATTTACTCTCTGCATGTAATAAAATAGCATATACAAAGCTTGAAATATTAAGTACACTTGCCAAGCCCCTGCAGTGAAATAAAAGGCAGACTTACCGTAGACTAGATTCTTAATTTACTCCTCTTGCGGGAAAAAGTCAGGTCAGACTGCGTTTTTTTCCGCTTGCTTTACGGTCCTGCTCAGATGAGTTTGGTTAGTGAGTGGCACCCGGTGCCATCCGCTCTTTAAATACACCAGAACGAGCACCCGTTCAAAACTCCATACGTTTCTGGAAAGGTCCAGGGAGACCGACCAATCAAAACACAGCAAGTGGTAGCGCACGTCAGCTGTCACTACGACAACTGAGGCGAAGTTTCTGGACGCTTCCAGAGTTTTGTTGTGAAAGTACGCCGAACAGAAAAGAAAAGTCAAGTGAATTGCAATGAACTATATATATATATATATATATATATATATATATATATATATATATATATATATATATATATATATATATAGTAGTGACTAAATTTTCTTAGTAGTAGTGAATAACTTTTAAATGTCAAGTTATGTGAATAAAACTTATTAGGACTAATTCGAAATTGGGGTGAAGCTTTGGCTGTTTTAGGCTGAAATCTTTGCTTAATTTTCCCCAAGGCAAAGCGTTTGCTATAAATGTCAAAACGGATCACGTATCAAAATCGTATAAGTTGTACAGCACATTTCTCTTACACCTCTACTGATTTTAATTATTTGACTTTATTGGCCTGTATTAGGCCGAGTTTGAAATTCCACTCAGCTACATGTAGGATTTAACACACCATTAGAACAAACCGCTTTGTTTTGCTGATTAACAGCGAAAAGTCACTCAGGTTTTGTTTTGGCCACTGTTGCGTTTCCCAGCCCGTGCATAAGTTTATTTAGTGGCTTTCACTGAACTGTGCGTTTACAATCAATTAATCACTAAGACACATAAGAAGTGTATTGTGTACCACAACAATTGTTCAACATGAAGACTAATAATGGTTGAAATGGGAGAAAAGCTAAATCAGTGAACTAACAGTGACCTCTGTTGTCAATAGAGCAGAATGACAAAACTTGCAACAAGTCACCAATGTTCGAGAACAATCTCTAGCTTTATTGTGAATCAAAGACACACTCATTTCCACAGTCCTACAGAAATGTAAATCTTGTATATGAAGAAACATACAAATAAATGAGGCACAGTTACATTTCACACAAAATATACTTTGCTTGGAATTTAGCATAATTAATGATTCTTGTTTCACATTTGATTATTCGGACAATTTAATTAAGACCTTTTAATTGACACAAATAACAAACATCATTGGTTATTTATGATTACAATGTTTAATTTTGAAAATAACTGAAGCAAAATGTTTCTACAGGAGTAGCCTGTCAATAATCAAAGCTGTTATTGTCCGCAAGCACGTTCTTACAAACAGATCAAACTGGTTCGTCGTTCACGAGAAATAGTCTGAATAATAGTCTGAATATGTAAAAATAAGATCACGGATACGAGGTTCACTAAACTTTTATGATTTCATATGATCCCATAATACCACAGAAAACTCCAGAAATAGCGAGAAGTGGACTGTGCGATGACGTTTCATAGAGGGTGGAGCTTATCCGGCTGTGCTGGTTTTTGATTGGTCGAACTCGCTGGCGCTTTCGAGAAACTTCAGCAGTGCAAAGCTGGAGAATATAAAACACGACTGGATCCGCTGCTTAGCTATAAACTTCGGGATTGTCCAGAACACAGAGCAAAGAGACACAAGGAGCTCTAGACAACGAGACACAATTCGCCTGTCGGAAAAGATATAACTCACAAAAAGTAAGTGAATTCTAACACTGTTCTTTTTCTGCTGAGTTTATATTTCACCATAAACTTTTACATCAGACATGAAATGCTTACAGTAAATTGTTTTATCCTATACTCATCTGTTTCATGATTGAATATCACCCCAAATGTGATGAAGAGCCGCCTAATGAATTAATACTTAGGAATTTATTTACGTTTTTATCAAATAATTATATTTGACTGTATTTATATTTGATCTTCTCATATTTTAACATGCAAAAATGAATTATCTTTAAATAAGATTTTTTTTGTTTAACTGCAAAAAATAATAGTTGGTTAAAAAATACATGTTCATTTTCCTATTTTTTTTTCTTGTTGAAAACAGGTAGAGGTTTTAAAGAAAGTAAACATGTCATCAGCAAAAGGAGTAGCTATTGGAATCGATCTGGGCACCACCTACTCCTGTGTGGGGGTGTTTCAGCATGGAAAAGTGGAGATCATCGCCAACGACCAGGGGAACAGAACAACTCCCAGCTATGTGGCCTTCACAGACACAGAGAGGCTGATTGGAGATGCAGCTAAAAACCAGGTGGCCATGAACCCCAACAACACCGTGTTTGACGCCAAGAGGCTGATCGGCAGGAAGTTTGATGACCCAGTTGTGCAGTCTGACATGAAGCACTGGTCCTTCAAAGTCGTCAGTGACGGAGGAAAACCAAAGGTTCAGGTCGACTACAAAGGAGAAAACAAGACATTTAATCCTGAAGAAATCTCCTCAATGGTCCTGGTGAAGATGAAGGAGATTGCCGAAGCTTATCTGGGGCAGAAGGTGACAAATGCGGTTATCACAGTTCCTGCCTATTTCAATGACTCCCAGAGGCAAGCCACTAAAGACGCCGGAGTAATCGCCGGCCTCAATGTCCTCAGAATCATCAACGAGCCCACAGCTGCAGCCATCGCCTACGGCCTCGACAAAGGCAAAGCGGCAGAACGCAACGTCCTGATCTTTGACCTGGGTGGAGGCACCTTTGACGTGTCCATCCTGACCATTGAAGATGGCATCTTCGAGGTGAAGGCCACAGCCGGAGACACCCATCTGGGTGGCGAGGACTTTGACAACCGCATGGTGAATCACTTTGTAGAAGAATTCAAGAGGAAGCACAAGAAGGACATCAGTCAGAACAAGAGGGCGCTGAGGAGGCTGCGTACAGCGTGTGAGCGAGCCAAGAGAACCCTCTCCTCCAGCTCTCAGGCCAGCCTTGAGATCGACTCGCTGTACGAGGGCATCGACTTCTACACCTCCATCACCAGAGCGCGCTTTGAGGAGATGTGCTCAGACCTCTTCAGGGGAACACTTGAGCCTGTGGAGAAAGCCCTGAGAGACGCCAAGATGGACAAGTCTCAGGTCCACGACATCGTTCTGGTTGGTGGATCAACAAGAATCCCAAAGATCCAGAAGCTCCTGCAGGATTTCTTCAATGGCAGGGACTTGAACAAGAGCATCAATCCAGACGAGGCAGTGGCTTATGGTGCAGCGGTGCAAGCCGCCATCCTCATGGGTGACACATCTGGAAATGTCCAGGACCTGCTGCTGCTGGATGTGGCTCCACTGTCCCTGGGTATTGAAACCGCAGGTGGAGTCATGACGGCCCTCATCAAACGCAACACCACCATCCCCACCAAACAGACCCAGACCTTCACCACCTACTCTGACAACCAGCCCGGTGTCCTGATCCAGGTGTACGAGGGAGAGCGGGCCATGACAAAAGACAACAACCTGCTGGGAAAATTTGAGCTCACGGGAATTCCACCTGCACCGCGTGGAGTCCCGCAGATCGAAGTGACCTTCGACATCGACGCCAATGGAATCCTAAACGTGTCAGCGGTGGACAAAAGCACTGGAAAAGAGAACAAGATCACCATCACCAATGACAAGGGCAGACTGAGCAAAGAGGAGATTGAGAGAATGGTGCAGGAAGCCGATCAGTACAAAGCTGAAGATGATCTGCAAAGAGAGAAGATTGCTGCCAAAAACTCCCTGGAGTCCTACGCCTTCAACATGAAGAACAGTGTGGAAGATGAGAACCTGAAAGGCAAGATCAGCGAGGATGACAAGAAGAAAGTTATTGAGAAATGCAACAACGCCATCAGCTGGCTAGAGAACAACCAGCTGGCTGATAAAGAGGAGTATGAACATCAGCTGAAGGAGCTGGAGAAAGTCTGCAACCCAATCATCACTAAGCTTTATCAGGGAGGGATGCCAGCTGGAGGCTGTGGAGCTCAGGCACGTGGAGGATCAGGGGCCGCTTCCCAGGGACCAACTATTGAAGAGGTGGATTAAAACACCTCATGAACTGAATGGTGCAGAGACTGATGTAAATCTTTTCTCTTTGGTTCTTCCATTTTTTTCAGACCTCGTTCAGACATTATGATTCCTCTTTTTTACCCCCTAATGCCACACACTCCAATCTGCTCTTGAACATTTTGCTACTAAAAGAAAGTGTTAAACTTGACATTTAGTCAACATGTTTTGACTAAAAAATAAGTTTGAAAAGAGGAGATACTGTTTTTCATTCATGTTTTCTTACAGTTTCATGTTGATATGTTGTTGTAAAACTATGTAAATAAAACGTTTAATATTTATTTCAAATTTTAGTTGTTTTGTTGTTTGTAAGTAATCTAAAGTTACCTTATATTTTTTCAAATAAATAGACCAGCAGGTGGCATTCTCAAACAAGAGTTGTATCCATTCAATCACATTGCGTCATACAGACCAATTAAAATCTTGATTTAAAATGGTCACTTTTCAGTTAGAACTCACTTCAAACTTAATGAAATTGCTGCCCTAATAGCCCTGTTTAAGCCATTGTATTTTATTTGTTCAACGGTTTATCACAGATATTAGATCATCTTCTTGATTGATGAAAGTTGTAACTTTTTCCAAAATTTCCCAGATCCTTCTCAAAGCCTCACAAGTGGAAGCGGTCTGCCTTTTCGTGTCCTTGAACTCCAGTAAACTCAACCAAGATGGTTGATTTCCTTTTTAGGTTCTAGAATTAGAACCAGTTCTTTGTCTTTGAGCACACAGATAAACACACACACTTTTGCTCCTTCTTCTCAAGGACAGGCACCCATACATAACTAACACTTACTGTACATTTCCAACCATACAGTGAAAGGCATTTCTTACCTAAATAAATAACAACACTGCATTAGATTCAATACATTGGCTAAATGTGTAACAAAAAGACATCTACAATAAACAAGGAGGTAGGTATTATACAACCCTAAATCACCAAGAAAGTTCTCCATTGGGAAAATTTGAAAATTTACACACCCAACTTTTTTGGAGCAGAATGGTTAAAGGGTTTAGGCTGATAGATGTCGACCCTGACAGTGTTTCCATTCACTTAATACCTAAAAATGAATGTTTAATGAAGTAAGCGGCCAACCAACCATGCTTTTGTGGCATCAGATGAATGAACTTAAGTTGTTTTTCTTTTTGAAGCATTGATAAAAGTATGATTAAAAACCTATAAGATCTATAAATTATTCATTTTACCCCATCATAAAAGTCATTTACTGAACATTTCATTTATTCATGTTTAATATTTACCACAGCTGCTAGCATGTACGGTATGTGTCGCACCTGCAGAGCAAAAAAAAAAAACACAGTGTGAAACCAGATTATTTACACCAAGCTGGCCTTGTGATAGCGGAGAAAGCTAAAACATCTGAATCAGAGACGCAGCAGCTAGACGGACCACTTCAAATGCAGTGCTCATCCTCTTTGGTGTTGCGAACTGATGTCTAATTGCACAAATGGAGCAGAAAGTTGTTCTCATTACTGGATGTTCTTCAGGGATTGGGCTCAGCCTTGCTGTGCATCTCGCATCAAATCCGTCAAAAGCCTATAAAGGTAATGTAACAATGCATTTCTGTGGTTCTTTTTAGAGTTTATGCTGACATGTATGTCGGAAAATTACAGTTAACATTAGTGGAAAGTGTGCTTTATATATAGTTACAGTCATTGTTTAAAAGTACAAGTGATTATTGCTGTTTAGTCTATGCTACCATGCGGAATCTGGACAAGAAGCAACGGCTGTTGGAAAGTGTGAGAGGACTGCATAAAGACACTATGGCCATACTACAGATGGATGTGACAGACCAGCAGTCTATACATGATGCCAAAAAAAATGTAACAGAGGGCAGAATTGACATACTGGGTAAGAATAAGACATTATGTCCTTTCAAAGGGAAAAGGTGTGTATAAAGACAAGCCCACATGAACAGGCATCCTTTACATTCATTGTGCATACATGGGTTTTGAATAAAAAAACATTTATTTCATTGATTCCCTCCTGATATCTTTGTGTTAGTTTGTAATGCAGGTGTGGGTCTGATGGGCCCTCTGGAAGCTCACTCACTGGACACTATACATGGGATCCTGGACGTCAATCTGCTGGGAACACTTCGCACCATACAGACCTTCCTACCGGACATGAAGAGAAAGAGAAATGGACGAATCCTTGTGACCGGCAGCATGGGAGGACTACAGGGTGAGCGTGGATGGAGAGAGAAAGGAAGATTTTTCAAAAACGTGAAGCAAAGCAATGGCAAAAATAATTTTCTTAATCAGCATTTCTGTCGTTTTTCCATTTATGAACAACATCAAGTTGCCATGTTTACATACCACTTTATATAACACAAATTGTTATAGAATGCTAGAATTAATCATTTATTAAACAAGCTCAATTCAGATATAAAGCAGCACTTCAACAATAGTCATTGTCCAGCTAAATTCATTTCAAATCTTGCTCTCATCTGACTGTCAGAGCAGTTGAATTGATATTGCTGAATATTAATTGTCTTTTAAACCTCAACTGAGCAAGCCAACAGAGGCAAAATAACACGTGTTTTGAGAGAATCTCTCTTGATGTGTTTATTTTTCTTACATCAATGAGAAAATGCTTTTTTCTTGTTTTGAGCTTAAACCTCGGTCAATCCTGTAAGATTGTTTTTGCAACAAGAAATGAAACCCAAGAACTTGCCAATCAGGTTAAATAAACAGATAACTGTATGCATGTTCTCTGTCTGAAACTCAGGTTTACCATTCAATGAGGTGTACTGTGCTAGCAAATTTGCAGTAGAGGGCGCTTGTGAGAGCCTGGCCATACTACTCCAGCACTTCAATATTCAGTGAGTATTGTATGAGTGAACAACTTCATGATTGTACAACCAAATAGAACCTAAATGTTCTTCAGATAAACTGCTCAGGCACCCATACAATTTCCTAAGTCCATCTAAACATTCCATCTCCCATGCTGCAGTGTGAGCCTGATTGAATGTGGACCGGTCAACACAGACTTCATGATGAACCTAAAGAGGACTGAGGCCAGCGAAGAGGCGCTGGAGGTTGACGCACACACACGCAGCCTGTACGATCAGTACCTGCAGCACTGCCAGACCATGTTCCAGAACGCAGCTCAGGACACTGATGACATCATACAGGTGCTACATTCAGCCCTGGCTGCAAGCCGCCGCCCTCTGAGTGACAGTGTCTGATTGAGACAGTCAAGATGCACAGCTAAATAAATAAATGAAGATTTGAGTTTAAATTATTTTAAAATCTTACCTGAATATTATTTTAAAACTTCCACTAAGAAAAAAACATCTATTGTTATGTACAATCAATTGGCCTACCAATATGACCAGAAATTCAACAATAATATCATTAAAGTAATATAATAAGGTAAATCTGGTAACACTTTACAATAAGGTTCATTAGTTAACATTAGTTAACATGAACTAATAATGAACTGCAATTCATTATTCAATTCAATAGAGCATTTATTAATCTTTGTTAATGTTAATTTCAACATTTACTAAAACATTATTAAAATCTTGTTAACATTAGTTAATGCTCTGTGAACTAACATGAACAAACAATAACCAAATGTATTTTCATTAACTAACATTAACGAAGATTAGTAAATACAGTAACAAATGTATTGACCATGATTAGTTCATGTTAGTTAGTACATTAACTAATGTTTAACTAATGAACCTTACTGTAAAGTGTTACCGTAAATCTAATACCGAAGTCCTACGAGGCCATTTTCACTACAATCGCACATTATTATTTCATCTGAATATCAACATGATTGAGATTTAGTCTGTCGAAACAGTTTTCGGGTTAATTGATCAAATTTTGTGTCTCTGAAAAAGGTGATCTGTGACATTGAATATCAAAGATTTTGTTATTTTTTGTTAATGAAATGTATAAATATGAACAGTTTCAATAGCTAAATAGTTTCCATTTATTTCCCATAATCACACATTGGCTGATGCACCATCAGTCTGTACTTATATAAACTTATATCTAAATGTGTTACAATTTAAAAGCAAATGGACATTGTTCTTTAGGGGAGCATCTTCCCCCTTTTTCCCCTATATATTAGCTATCTACTGCTATTATAAGATATTTTAGACCAAATATATTGCCGTGACCATTTTAACATATTCCATCTTGCTCTTATCTCTACTTTTAGGTATATCTAGAGGCAATTGAAGCACCGACTCCATTCCTCAGATATTACACTAACAGAGCCCTGCTACCCATGAGCAGCCTGAAACTCACCTCCATGGACGGCTCTCAATACATACGAGCAATGAGCAAACTCATCTTCTCTGCACCCAATACAGATCCACAAATATAATGCTAAGATTCTTTTCTTAAGCCCTGAACTATGTGGAAAACAGTACATTTACAATTTAAAAGTTTTGGCACATTAAGCGTTCAGCTGAAACTTAAGTGCTTCTGCTGGCACTTTATGCAACAGTCACTTACATACTCTGAATAACTGTGATTTGTACAACAGAGCCAGCAAAAATAAAAGCTTTGGGTATTTTGTCTTCTAGTTTGTGTTCTTCTCTATGCCTTAGTCCTTGAGTTAAAATTCTGTACAGAGTTCAGCGCTGTCTTTCCCTCTCACCTAAAAGCGTCGAAGTTTCACTGATTTGTTTACTAGAATCGGAGAACAGCGAGGGCAGAGCACACTCAGTCTGTGCAAGGTCATTATTTTACTCTAGATTGTGAGTGTATCATTCAAGGACATTGTGATCTTGATCGTCACATGCAGACGTCACTGATGACCAACCTATCACAGGCTCACCCGACTCTTCACTATGATATTCTTTTAGATTTATAGCATATATTACATCGCATATGAAATAGCGCTGAGCTAAGTCAGTTATGAAAACATTGTGTAATACTTTTGCAAAATAATGGTAGGAAATTACATTTCCTTTTGTCTTGGAAAGAAGATGAGATTGTACATTGATAAGGTGCAGTAACAAGCACTCATTGACATAGTAATTTACGTGCCACAGCATCCTGACTATATCCGGTCTTCCTTAAGGACTCTGATAAGGGATGTTTGAATGGGATTAGATCTAACACGAGAGAACGGTTCTGATGGGACAGTCACATAACCAACTTAAGCCACTTGCAAGGATCAGCCATTGCAATGCATGTGGGACTAGTTCATAGGTTTGAAGTAAATCAAAGGCTTGACCCTTATCTTTAAGGTCATTATATATATTTCCGTTTCAATAAGTGGAATAATACCAGCAGAATACGTTGAGATTTCTTGACCTTGTAAGAAAATAAGACTGATATCTGACCCTGTGAAATAATTTTAGCAACTGCGTTTGATCTTGAGCATGTCTTATGTGTATACAGTGTGTGTTCCTGATAAAAGTGTAGCGCATTCAGTGCTAACATAACACTTTATATCAGTCACACACTAGGCAGATAAAGTACAGGTGTATCATTGACTATATATGTGTTTGCCATGTGTGCCACAGCGCCAACTCACCTGAAACTGTGGACTCTGCTCTGACTCAGAGAGACGGAATTTTCACATCAAGACCAGTCGAGGCTGACGTTCTAGCTATTACACAACACAAATAAGTTGCACTTTGCAATCCTGTACTGATTTAAAAGTTAACATTTAAGCCTTTCTGTGACGTGACCTTAATTCCAACGGCGGTCAGTTACTGACTTATCTGTATTATTCCTATTCCTCTTTAAGGGTTAATGACATGTTGGGTCAGGCTCAGGCAGAAGCGCGTGATTCCTTCCCTCCAGTCATTTAGATCATGTTGCCTCTGTTCGTGACAGGTTATGGCCAATATTTTTCTGGCAAATATTTGTGATGGCAAATAACACACACAAAACACACACACACACACACACATACATCCACAAAAAGATAATAATTAAATTTAATGTCAGGGCAAATCATGTTTTTCAAGTATTTAGCTATAGAATACAACATTTCTGATAATAATACATTTCTATAGAAAGGACACTGTTGTTGTAGGTTCTCTGATCACCATAAAGCAGTGATTCTCAAGCAGGAGGCCTCAAGATGACTTCAGCATGAAATGGAAACCATAAATGCCTTTTCTTCATAGTGACGTATTATATATGAAGTGACGGATATCCAAGGACTTCTTGAAAGAGAGAAAAATGTAGTTTCTTGACTCTCTCAAGATCTGGTTTCCACCATGGTCTTGGAAAACACACTGAATGAGTTTCAATTTTAAAAGTGCAATAATAGATAGTATAAAATAATATACATGTTTCTAGTTATGCTAAGCTTGTGTAGAAATTGTAAAGCAAAATTTTTATGCTTAAACATCGTTATCTTTAAAAGTTTGAGAACCCCTGCCCTAAAGCACATTTTCTGGTTCCAGACAGACGGCTAGCCAAACTGAAGCCCATGAAGGTGAATGACTTTATAATCGCCTCAGCACTTGCTGGAGCCGGTTTTAAGCCCCTCCCCTCTCACCACGTCACTATACAGCTCTGCCCTTAATAGTAAAGCGATCCAGTATCGTTCACTCACAGCTGAGCCGCCGGTTATTACGGACATCGACACAGTTTTCATCGTGCAGGGCATATTTTGAATAGTTTCAGTGATCTCGCAAGCTTCAACTAGCACAAATGGCAAAGAAGGCCACTTCGCTTGTCCTCCGGGCTCTAGAGATGTCGGAAAAACAGTCGTGTGAATTCATGAGGAGAAACTCCAACTGCACCATCAGGTACGAGCGCAACACTCAACTTACTTCACCGTAACAGCTGTTTATTTTCAAAAAATATATCTTTTTGTGTAAATCATTGGAGAAAATGCAACTTTTTTATGAACAAATCACAAAAATTGGTACTGTAACTAGTTCAGAAATCCTCTTGGTTTGTCGCACTTTAGTTTAACAATTGCAAGTAAATACGCGTCTAGTGTTCATTTGAAATGGTTGCGCTGATGAAAACCTGTTGAATCGGGCGATTATGTTGTGAGTAGCTGTGAATCGTGTGGGAATGTTGAACAAAGAGCGGCCAGAGTAAAATAACTCTCGGGGAAGTGAGAAATCAGGAGCTCTGAAAGAGCTGTTGTGTGAGAAAAGTACCAAGAGTACTAGAAGAAAAAACGACAGTATTTCTGTCAAATGTTCTTGGTGCTGTATCGTAACTATAACATAAAGCTTTACTCTAGTATTTTGCTTTTAAAACTTTTTTTAGAGTTAAAGGTACAGCATGAATTTTTTCGTCCGCTAGAGGTCGTCAATTCAAAATAAAGGTGTAGCTTGGTGAAGTCCATAGACATATATGTCTATGGGTGAAGCCAAGTTTGAACGCGGATTCTTGGGATATGTGGTCTCCCCCTCACCTCACGGGTTAGGGCTCGTGCAGAAATCATGTACATGGATGTGATTATTTACATTGCAGTAGTATTTAATTCGAGACGAACGTGACACACGCCTTGAGAACAGTGGGACTTTTATTATGCCGCAGTCGCCGGCGCCGCTTCCTCTTACCAGTCTCGAGTGTGCGGTGACGCGGCTCTGTCGATCATATTAGAGACACTTGCGCGTGTTGAAAATGATGTTACAGCATTACTCCGTGCGTTCACTCGGGCTGCTGTGAGACACTTGTTGCACACTACAGTAAGATAGGTCAATTTTAGAATAAAATGCTGGATGGCTTGTGTTGATAAATGGCATGCAATTAATTTTAAAACGCATTGTATGATGGAGAAAATTCTCTATTACTAAAAATAAAGCTGCATCTGATTATGCAATGTTAGCTAACGCTACTTGACAAAATAGTGTTTTTCTCTGAGGCATGGTACTTGCAAAAAATCAAGAAAACGCGTCCAGCTAGCTATATAACAATTAGTTTTCTGTCTATAAATGTATCAAAACAGATATTCCCCTGTCTAGTAAAACGTAATATATTAAAGTGTCTTTGGGGTTTCCATGGTTTCTACAAAATAAAACCGGAAACCGAGGTTATCGCGATCATAGCGCAATTGACAGGCGACTCACTCACACGTCCCGGATCCTTGGTTAAAATAGCAATTTTTACACGATTTGCAAATGGTTTGTAAACGTTTGGGATATTGTAAGTTCTCAACTGAACAAAATATGTAACACTGGCTTAGTGGTTGTTGGATATTTTACTGCAAAAATTTTACATATTGCAGCTTTAACACATTCCTGAAAGCAAAGCTCATCGTTTGACTAATGCAGTGCCAGAGCGCAGCTGCTGGCCAGGTGCCGTGCAACGGTTAAGTATTGATCGGCTGCTCTTTACTATTTACTAGAATGTACGTCACTTTACTGGGTCAACACAGAAATTTCTATAAACACTGCGTCACATCGTATTTGTAGTGAACAAACCTGTCAACAAGCAAGTTGCATGGTGCAAACCTTTAGACACGTGATAATGTATTCTGCTTTTTTTAAGTGTAGACATACACTTTTGTTTCTTCTGTAGACATTTGAGCTCATGTGGCATCTTGGCAACTCGGCGGGTGAGTTTACCTCCTCCTTCAGGATCTTCTCAGATGGTGCCCACCCGGAGCTTCATTAACTTATCAGCCTCCCTCATAACACGGAGAATGGAGTACCTAGAGAGCCGAAGCATTGGGTACGTACACACCACTGTCAAATAAAATGTTCACTTTTAATCCAAATTCATTCTCATTTAGCAATATCTTTGGTAACACAAGTTCATTTTCCCGCCAGTTACTCACCCGAGCAGATGTACAAAGTTGTTGCCAATGTGGACCAGTACCAGCAGTTTGTGCCTTGGTGCAAGAAGTCAAAGGTCACGAGGGGGCGGAACGGGGACATGCGAGCTCAACTTGAAATCGGGTTCCCTCCGATCGTCGAACGTTACACCTCTGAGGTCACAGTCATCCCAAACCACCAAGTCCGAGTGAGTCTATTTAGAAATTAGAATTGTGAATGGAAGACATTATTCTTGTTTTAACAAAAAAAGGTAGTGATTTGGAACAATATTTCTTTAGATTAAGTAGTACAAGGGTTTGTTAAGCCCTGAACATCTCCATGCATCCTAGGATCAGCTTACATATTGGCCATATAAGCTGTCTGGCTGTCTGTCTGAATATGTGCATGTGTTTCAGGCGGTGTGTACAGACGGAACGCTCTTCAATCACCTTGAGACACTGTGGCGATTCACTCCTGGAGCTGCAGGCCAGGCCCAATCATGCAATGTGGAGTTCTTTGTAAGTAGCACGACCGGCCTGCATATAAACACGCAGAGACTTTACGATCCACATTCATCAGTTTGACACTTCCTTTACTCCTGTGCTTCCTCTTTGGTGGTTTAATCCTATAATTCCTGTTCAAAGTGAGCAGAGGTATTAGACCAGATTAGTGGCTATTTTTACCACATGTGGGTTGGCTTTCCGTTTCTCCTTAAATAGCCAGTAACGAAGACGGGCATGATAACCACTTCAGTGCTAGAGGGAACTCTACGACCTAAATGTCACCAGATTAGACATGGTGTGATGGACATCACAGGAAGTCGACAGGGATTTGGGAGATTAAATGATCCATTGAAGAAGAATCCGAATGAATGAATGTTAGCATCAGTACAAAGCAGAATTATTATAGTTGTTATATAAAGAATAAAACAATAAAAAAGCTGTTAATGAAATTACACACAAAAAAGACAACAACTTAACCTAAATTGAAAATGGAATATATAAAGATAAAAACCACTTTAAAATATCTCACTGACACTGATCCAAAGCTCTTGTTGAGTAAAGTAAATAATAAAGCATGCTATTTTAAATGATACAATTACATTCTTGATTAAAATATTGCTAATTTTACACATAAATCTTTGTTCCCCTCTCTAGGTGTCATTTGAGTTCAAATCTCTGCTCCACTCACAGTTAGCGACAATATTTTTCGACGAGGTGGTCAAACAGATGGTCAATGCTTTTGAAGCACGAGCAACCAAACTTTACAGCACCGACATCCATCGACAGCAGACTTCAGTCAGAAGAGCACCCTGAGACACGATAGACACAAGGAGTTACATTACAACCACATACATTGTATCAGTTCTGGAGAAGAACTGCTCCTCTTTTTAATCCAGTTTGTTGGATTTTGGACTGTCAATGTCAGCGCAGATTTTTGCTGAAAAAAAGAACACGTGTTTAGAAAGACTATTTATTTAAACCTTAAGAGTTATAATTTATTGAGATGAGCGTGTGTGTATAATTTATATCTGTGGATTGAAAGAGGAAGATGATTGCAGTAAAAAGTGTTGAGGAAGGATGCTTTTTCATATTTAAGATCATTACGTTCACATGGTTGACCAAAGGGAAGAATATCAGCTCTAAATTATTATTCAGTGCACTTTTTCCAGACTTGTAATAAAAACAATATATTTTCTTAATCCTGTTTTTTTTCCATGTTTTTAAATGCTGTAAGAAACACACAACACTACAGTCATCCAAAGTTCAATCCTAAAAAAGTAACCATAAAACATTCATTTAAAAGGGTTTAACATGGGCAGCACAGTTTTATTTTTAAGTAGGTTCATTTTAAAGCTACTTTTTTACTCTAACCCAACAATATCCGGCCTGCTTAACAAAATGTTGCAACACAGAACACATTGTTTTTTTTACATATACAAAAAATACAATACAAAACATTATAGGTATGCATCACTTCCTGTTCATGTGTAGGGCACGTACCTACTTTTGATTAGGTGACGTCACTGCCATTTTCCGTCAGTATTATCCACAATCACAATATGCTTCTCTCTTAAGCTGAAACAATATTCTTACTTTACACATTTCTACTCTCTGTGCGTGATTGGCGCAACTGTTATACACGTTATGTCACTGTACTGTGTCTGAGCCTCACAGAATCAAAATGCTCTTGAGTACGAAGTCTTGAAGGTGCTCCAAGAAACTCGCATGATTTCAGTATCACTTACATAAACTAGCAGAGACCGCACCTTATTTCCAAACAGACGATTTCCTCCTGTTTCTTCAGTGTACTGACCAGTCACAGATGAGCTGACAGCACCGCATTTAGAGTGAAAATATTTTAGTTTTCTTACGTATACCCCAACTAAAAATGTGTCGAACATTTGTTTTGTTCTATCTATATGTCTGACTGTCAAACGTCACATTGCAACTCATGACGGTGCATTTCTAGCTAAAGCTCTTGATGTTCCCTGCGACTCCTGAGTTAGAAGATAAATCAGTCTATAGCTCTAATTCAACCTTTATTCCAGTTATGGAAGAAATTGTACTCAAACAATGCATTACAATGCACATAAAATGTACAACAAGTAACCAATACTGTATATATTATTTTGCTATTTCATTCAAAGGGGCTTTTCACATCATGTGGCATACCAGGATGCTGCCTGGAACAAACTGCAGAGTTTTAAATCATGATAGCGGAGCTTGTAGATCATGACAAATTCAGGGCAGTGGCCTCAACACTGTAAGGTTGAAAATATCCAAAGATATTTTAAAATGAACATGTGCTTTTGTTTCACGCCCTCTCTCTTGCTACAAGAGCCACTTAGAAGGCACAAAGGTGTTGATAGTGATCAAGGCCTGTAGGCCAAGATGTGTGTATGTCGGGGGTCCACAATTTTGTCACACCTTTAGTACAGTGGGGGAAGTTTAATCTTCTGATTGGTCAGTTTGAATGTCTCACATTTGGGTTTCAGTCACACGATCAAGGAAGGGATATGTTTGCAGGCACAGCACCTCAGCATCCTCTCATTCACAGCTCAGTTTGCATGATAGGTGTCTGTATGCAATCGTAGTATCTATTCTTGGCCAGTAGCTGATCTTATTTTGGGATTGTCCTGGGGTAGATTCAGGGTGCTCATCACGTTAGCAGCCTTAGATAGTTGCAGGTCAGCGATGTACCCTGATACTGTGACATGCAAGGACAGATGCACTGTTTGCACGTCTCCCAACTCGGCTTTGAACAAATTCCCCACCCTCCTGACCTTGCACGATACAGCACACAAACATTACTGGTATTGAATTTCATGAGGTATAGAATATAGAATATCAATGCAGATAGGTTTTTATTGATTATTGAGTATCTTAAAACAGTGTTTTGCTTGCAGAAAGCAAGGTTAATTTACCATCACATATATCCTGAACTCTCTGTTGATAAACCCAAACCTTGCTTACTCGAGGTATGCTGGTTCCAAAAACGCCTGAGGGAGTAAGTCCAGCCAACCTAGAGTATGTTCCCGGTTAACGCACAAGACATTCTCAAACGAGCAATGAATCGATGATTCACCATGGAAACAGACGCAAAGAAAAAGCGCGGCATTCTACTTTTTTCTTTTTCTTTTGTTTAATGGCGATTTACATAACCTGCGTAGTGCATATCGGCACCTATTTGGTGGTTGTGTAAACATTTTTTCAATCTTTTTATTGAATAAGTAATCTTTATTTACTGAGAATAAGAATTATATTGTTTATTTGATGCTAAATATTTAATACGATATCACATATGTATTTTATTATAGAAATTATAGTATATAAAACATCCTGTTGTAAGAAGGAAAAAAGCAGATCCATATGAGATTACAATAAAATACACACATTAAAACTGAATAAACATTTAAAACAGTATAATAGTGCTTATATATGTATATATGAACTAATGTATGTATGTATAATATATAATATTGAATATCTAACTGTAACTATATAACAAACTTAGTTGCATTAATATAATTATATTAATTAAATAACACGCATCTGAATACCTCTTAATCAAACTAACCCTGGTTCGTGAGCTGCTCCGGAGCAGGTTATATTCAGAGAGTAAGTTGCTATGGCTACTTACATATCCTGAAATTTACCACTGTTTTTGGAACCGAAAGTTGAAGTTAGCGGCGTACTTACTCTTAAGCATACCCCGGGTATGTCACATAACCTGCTTTCTGGAATACCCCATTGGTTCTAGGATCGATGTGAAAAATGTCTAGATTTCTTGATGTTAGAGGAACATATTTTTAAAGCTGTGATGTTCCTCAAACATTCTTTCAACTTAATTTTGATTTAAAATTCAACATTATATGAATATTGATTTGTTAGAAAACCAAATGTCCAGTTTCCTTAATGTTAGTAGAATGTTTTTTGAAGGTTAGTATGATGTTCCTGAAACGTTCTTTCAATCATTCAAATGCCTGCTGTGAACAAGCATAGAAAGAAAGAGAAATAAGGACACAATGTTTGCTTTAGTTGGGCTCTTGACCCTTGACTTCTGTTGAGTTGCCTCTTTTTTAGCAATTGCTGGTGTTTTCAGAAAACATTTTCATGTCTGTGTTTATAACAAATAACTACTTTTTTCTGCAATTGCTGACTTAAGGACACAGAAAAAAGTAAAAAAAAATACAATAAACGTGAATCGTTTAAATAAAAATCATTTCAAATAGTTTCAGATGCTGTATATTGATTTCTGTGAGTATATAAATTACACTACAATTATTAAAGAAAAAAGGTTAAAACATGATTTGGGCACATAAAACACAACAATGGTGACATGCTTCAAGCCAGCATACAAAACACATTCATGGTTCCCTGCATTCACTGTGGCATGAATAAATTATGCAGCTTAATTATTTACATTTACATTAGAGCTTATTTATTTATTTATTTTTATTGTGGCCATTGTTGAGGTTCACATCACTTTCCCGCCGGAACATGCTCCCTCGGCTGAACTGAGTGGCAGAAGAACCTGCTGCATGACTAGATTCAATATGGGAAACTGCGAAAACGTGAGTAAAACAAATGATTACACTAAAGGTAAATATTTAAGTTGTCAACACCATATATAATGATACAATATATAGGGTATGATTTTAATCCAGAATCCAACATTTTGACACAAAATAGTAGCTGCAAATCCATGTTTCTCTACCTGGAGTCCAGTTGTTTATGTGAATTGCAGCAATACATTTGCTTATTTCTGTAGATTTCAGCAGTCTGTAAAAATAAACCTCAGATTTTGTGTCAAATCTATTTGCACAGTCAATCGCAAAGTTCTTTCCCATTTTGGATGTGTTTAGTGTGTTTTTGTAGAGCCAGCTTGATGTCATCTTGTCACGTCACGTCTTGATGTCCTGGTTCTGCAGAGCTAGCTTGACGTGACATCCAGCTGGCTCTGCAGAACCAGGACAGCAGTTTCAGGCTGCAATTTCTGGCTCTGAAACTGCTGTCTTAGAACCAACTGAGTGGTATCCTCACCCCAAAGTGGATAATACGTATTTAAGGTATTTATGCCACTGCAATAAATTAATAGGAGGGGGAAGTCCTGTCCAAAAAATTAAGGTATGATGTTCATTTACTTAAGCGGCTTTCCTTTTCTTTCCTTTTACTCTAGCCCTATAGAGTGTGTTAGGGTAAATAAATTACTGAAAAAATGACTACAAAAAACGCCACTCGGAAGAAAACCTTCCTGTTTAATGTGCCTCTGGCTGGCCGTAGTGTTTCAGTCAGCTCTGTACATTAATACACACAAATGATGAATGGCTCATTTAGAGTTTGAACTTGTTTGACTCAAGTATAAGGACATTCGGTCAGTGCTTATAGATTGACATTTATTTTCCTAAAATGTTTTTTTTTTTAACTCACAACTCGCAACTGAACTTCACAATTCATAAATGTATAAAATTATATAGTTGAGTAACGTGATCATCATATTTTATGATGTGACATCAAGCTGGATCTGCAAAATCAGGACATCAAGACTTGATGTGAAATCAAACAGGTTCTGCACAATCAGTTTGAGGCCTGAAACTGCAGGTGGCCTGAAACTTCTGTGCGCAGTAGTTTGTCTTTCACTAGCAGTTGATATGTGTAGGCTGATACTTAACATGAAACCACTCTGTGGTGACATGAGGAACCTTTACAGTCCATGGAACCTTCCCATAACAGGTTTTTAAGTGTAGGTAAAAAAGTTTCTTTAAATTGTTTTAGAATGTTGTTCACACTAAGAAAGAATTTGCTCTATTAAGTGCTGTTCACTGAAAGATTCTATGGAAAAAATGGTTCTTTTATGGCATCACTGTAAAAACTCCCTTTTGGAACCTTTATTTTTAAGAGTGTATAATACATATTTAAGGTATTTATGCCACTGCAGTAAATCAATAGGAATGAGAAGTCATTTCCAAAAAATGCATTTTTTTAAACCCCAAGTAATGACTAATTACTAAGTGGTTTGAGTACCACTGACAAGTAACAAAACAAAAAAAGTTTTGAGGCGGGGCTATTCTTAATAGACTTTTCCCTCATTTCCTCCACTTCTGCAGTTATCTTTCTCTGTTTGCATTCACTGATTTGCCAAAGTCATCTTAAAAGTTTAATTGTCAATTCAACTGAAAAACGTGAGAGAACATCACAAAAGCTGACTTCAAAATTGACTGATTTTCCTAAAATGTTTTATTTTCAACTCACCATTATGGTGGATGGTGTTTCCTTTGCTTGGGGACTTCATTTATGTTATTGTAATTCTGATTTGATGCAGTGATGCAACAAGAAATCACAGTTCATATATTCATGAGCAAGTGAACTTCACAATTCATATATTTAATAATATATTTTAATAACATGACCTTATCTTATATTATGGCAAATAATGATAATTTATAAAGTTAGTGGTAGCACATAAACTTCAGAAACCGGGATAGCAGTTTTAGGCCGCCTGCAGTTTCAGGCCGCTACCTGGCTCTGCAGAACGAGGACAGAAGTTTCAGGCCACAAGCTAGCTCTGCAGAACCGGGACAGCAGTTTTAGGCCGCCTGCAGTTTCAGCCCACTACCTGGCTCTGCAGAGCCAGACGTTTGATGTCCTGGTTCTGCAGAGCCAGCTTGATGTCACGTCAAGTTACGTCCTAATGTCTTTCACCAACTGTTTGTGTGTGTTTATGTGTGCTACCATTAACTTCATTAATGACCATTATATGGTATCAAAACACTAGAGATCATGTTATTCAAATATAAAAGTATATGTATGAATTGTGACGTTCAGCTGCATATGAACTGTGACGTCTTGTTGCATCAAAACAGAATTACAATAAAAATGAAGTGCTAAAATGTGAATATATGAATTGTGATTTCTTGTTGCATCACTACATCAAATCAGATTTATAACAATATAAATGAAGTCCCCAGGCAAAGGAAACACCATCCACCATAATGATGAGTTAAAAATAAACAATTTCAGGAAAATGCAGAATCAGGACAGTGTTCTTTTTCCGCCTGCAGTTTCAGGCCGCTGACTGGTTCTGCAGAACCGGAACGTTTGATGTCTTGGTTCTGCAGAGTCAGCTTGATGTCTTGACATCTTTTACCAACTGTTTGTGTGTTTATATGTGCTACCAGTAACTTCATAAGTGATCATTATATAGTATAAAAAAGACTTGAAATCCTGTTAATAACAATAATATAAATGAAGTCCCCAAACAAAGGAAACACCATCCACCATAATGGTGAGTTCAAAATAAAACATTTTAGGAAAAGGCAGAACCGGGACAGCAGTTTTTTTTCCGACAGGTCGACAGAACACGTTTATTTTATTATTAGAATACATTACAATTAATCCAAAAGAGATGATGAAAACTCGCACATCTACGTTACGAACTGCACTTCTTTGCGTGTCTGTTTTCGCTTTGCACCCCGTGAAGGAAGTTCGTTTCGGCACCATCATAATTCAGTGTCTTGAAGTCAGTCAGCTGCAGAAAAGTTGCATTTCCGCACCTTTTTTCCATATATTCAGAGGGTGGGACACAGTTTGATACGGTGACAAGAGTTGATTTCATTACAGGTGAGAGTCACTGTGAATTCATCTATTTCCCATAGAAAAAGAGCCTATGTTTCGGTAATGGAGGCCCCTCCTCCATGACTGAGGCCCTACAGGCCACTGCCTGCTCTGCCTAGAGGTAGCGCCGGCCTTGGGTTTGAATGATGAGTGATGATGTCTAAGCTAAGGTACTTCACTTATTTCAGTTAAAAGTGATTGTAATCACAGATCATTTAAGTATTAATTTCTTCTCACATAACATTCAAATTGCAAAAGTAAGCAAAAGTAAGCAAAACTACTGAAAAAGTAGTTGTTTATGTCACTTTAGTGCAGTCATTTGAGCGTTAAAAGAGACCTGTTGATCTGCTTTGTCAATGCAGAAACATTTTCTGAAAACTCCTGGAATGGCTGAAAAAGAAACAATTAAAGTCAGGGTCAAGAGGCCAACTAAAGCAAACGCTGATGACGGGATGACCATGACCTCAAACAAAACATTGTCAATAAGACCTCAACATCTAAACCTCTATTGAATCTCAATAAGACCTTCTGTATCTGTGTGACAGAAATAAAGTTAATCTGGTTAATAGGCGAAGCTGATAATGCTGTTTGTGGAGTTGATTAAAAAGATATTGAGCGATTTAATGCCTTTTATCATTTATCTAAGGCTGGCTGAAGAAAGTTGCAGTTTGTGTTCTTATTTCTCTTTCTTTCTGTTCACAGTGGGTGAAAGAATGTTTCAGGAACATCATACAAACCTTTTAATAACATTCAACTAACATTAAGGAAACTGGACATTTTTGTGCTCTTGGAATGTTACAAATCAACATTCTTAGAATGTTGAATTTTAAATATTTTTAAAACACGTTCCTCTAACGTGAAAGAAAACTGTAAATTTGTTACTTTCCCAGAACCAACACTGAGTTTTGGAGAACGTACTAATAAGAAAACTTTGTCAGCAGGGTAACCACAATATGCTCCATGTCTAATTGTAACGAATTGAACTTTTAAAAACCTGGTAACTTAACAGAAGACTAGGGCTGGGTCTTATGGCCGTAGTATCCTACAATGAAACCAAAGTAAAGTCATGCATTGGGGGTGACTGGGGAAGTTCTTCCTTCCTTCCTCTGACTGAGTCTAACAGCACAGTGTTTTATTTCAAGGCTCATGCCTTCTGTGGAGGTAATCAGACAAAAACACTAAATAACGATCACATAAAGTCACATTTACAAACATGTGCGAAAAATGTTTTAGGCTACTAACAATTACAGCATCAGAGCACTTTGAAAATCACAAAACAAAGTTTAAGGATGAAATATAAATGAAAATGTAATGTTTAATGGGTACATTTCAATAAGATATAGGTCAAACTTAATGAAAAATAAAGAAATCAGAATAGTATAGCTAAATACTATTTTGAGTTTTGTCTTTTTCTGGAAAATCCGCATTTCAAACAGCATTCATGTGAGTTTATTTCCGCAGGGCCTGAGCACCAGCATTAGCACACTGCCATCTAGTGTTCATTTCTTTGACACCAACTCATTTCAACAGCAAGTCAACACCACCAATGTTCATAGAGGAATTAGTTTTTGATAGCTTTATTATAATTACTACATGAAAAAATACATACGTTTGTTTTAAAGCATAATCATTGGTTAAGTTTAATGGTCAGCACAGATGAGTTTGGATTTAATAAGAATAATAAAATAGGTATAATGAATTTCATTTTTAACCAGTTAATTTAATCAGATGCTGAACTGGCAGATGGACTGTAAACAACTTTATGGCACGCTGCACGTTTACAAATAACATTTATGGCCAAAATACCTGTTTGATGTGTGTATATGTGTATATATATATATATATTAGTTATTAAAAAATAGCAACTTTGTTTTGTTCCTGCAAATCAGTTGATCTGACATTTAACTTATAAACACAAAGCTATTGCTTGCTATTATGCACAGTGTGTTATTGCACCGTGTTAATTATAGATGTCACTATTGACAACATACTAATCAAAATAAAATTCAAAAATCATTAACTATCGGGACACTTGTGTCCGGCAATGTCACTCTTTAAGTGCTTCTTCAAAAGTTCAGTTTATGGTCATGGCTGCTTGGAAAAAAAATAAAAGATAAATTGCTGCTGGGAAGATTTCAGCAACCAGGTATTTTAGTTCCCTTTTTGTAGGCATACCGACTTGATAAGCAGATTTACATGTTGTAGATATACATGAGATGTTTACTACAAAAGAGATGGAATGTGTTAGGATCTCTTCACAGTTTTAAAATGGATTGGCAACACAAATCAATACTAGGCAATTAGGCTATTGACAGGTTACAACTACAGTTTATAGCAGGACAGTAACTCAGTTTTACACCCTCACATTTTCACAAGATCACAAAACACTAAAAACGGAGAGAGAAAAAATGTAAAACAAACACTCACAGCTGGAGGAGTGTATATACACATTTACACTCACAAAAACTTCTTGACTTCATAGCGTACATGTTCAGCGGATTCTGGAATTACATGGTCATGTGTTCCGGAAGTACATAAGAAATATCATCCCAAGGATGACGGTACAAACCCTGCTTCAACCTCTTCTGGTCCAGATAATGACCTGCACAAAAGAGATAATGTTGTTTAAATAACATTATTTCATAACAGAACAGTCAGAGATAGCGATTACACACACAGACCTATGAATCCCATGCTGCGTCCCAACACAAAGATTCCATTCAGTGCTCCGATTTCCACAAACTCATCTGCCTCGTCGCTGTACAGGAGAAAGAAAGTGCATAAGAGATCATAACTTCAACTTATTTCAATTACATCAAAATGATTCAAGTGTTCATGGTAATAAAAATAAGACTGACGTACTAAAATTCACATTTACATTAACATTATTGAAACTGGGGCGTTTTCACACCCATTCAGGGTGTTTGTTTCAGAACCTGATGCATTTTATCCCTTAGTTCGGTTCATTTAGGCATGTGTGAACAATCGTGATCAGATCCCCAACAAAACATTCAGTCTGAGATCGCCTGAACGAGATGTTCTCGGTCAGATAAAAAAAAAAAAAAAAAAGAACTGTAGAGTGGTTCGTTTGAGGTGAGAAAGCTATCTGACCCAGTGGACCAACAAACCAAGCAGTAGCAGAATTCATAATGGGAATTGTGTTATATAAAAAGAAGCAGTGTCTGATTCAGTGAGCTTTTGTGATTGAGAACCAAAGATCTCCTCTTCATCTTAAGGTGTTGTCTAATAGCTCTGCTCTTCATATTATTGTTTTTCCAGCCAGAGTTCTGCCGAGTCAAGGCCACATGCGTCAGATAAACTCACAATAAGCCTGCAGAGTGAACTTGTCAATAGATCTTGATGGATGACGCAGAGGAATGTAAACGGGTGAACTCTGACCAATAAGAGGACAGTTTTATTTACATGTGACTTGCATAAACACATTTTGGTACGCTCTGAAATGTTGCCTTGTGAGAGATAGCTGAACCAAGTAGAAAATGCAATGTTGTGACAAATTAAGTCCCCATTTCAGGAATTCCCTTTTAAATTAAAATATGTAAAAAAACAAAAGCAACACTGTCCTTTACACAAAACATTTTACTCCTGTTTTACTGACCGAGTGAAGCCACCACAGTTCCTCAGCAGATCCACAAATGCCACTCCGATGAAACCATCAACATTCAGGATAAGGTTTGGTTTCTGATAAAGAGACATTTTATGAGTTATGAGGTTAAAACGACACCACCAACACTGTACTTGAATTGTCCTCATGTCACAAACAACGTTCAAATCACTACATTTATACATAGTATATGCTTTTAGCAAATGTACATTATCACTGCATATGGCATACAGAAAGTGTGTTTGTGTTTTTTCTTATTCCTTGTTTTCCTTTTACAGCTACGTCCGTATTTCACATTGTTCAGCAAATTTAACTGACAGAATGAGAACTAGCGATCAGGAATTTTGTACGAAGACGCGAGACACTAGCTGCATTTACATGGACCCTGATAATGCATTTGTAATATGACTAGAAGCCTAGTCCCAAGAAAAAAAAAAAAGAAAAAATATTCACAAGTCAATGGGGTTGAATTGGCCAAATCAGATTTCAATTTCAGTTGAAATATAAGGGGTGGTTTAAACCTTTTCTAATCCATTCAATAAGACATGTAAACAATTGATCGACTGGATTTAAAATCGAAACTGGAAACTTCTGCACATGTGAAATAACAGAAATGCCATAATGACATGGAACAAGCCGTTGTTGTGGTATAAAGTGTCATAAATGATTGTGGCATCATTCTTTAATTCTCCTTCCACTCATCATCTGTGCAGGAACACGTTATACAATCACTCCTTGCTTTGGACTCTCGTCCACAGACACCTTGTTTTGAGCAAAGGAAAAGCGCATTTTTTCCCAGATAAATACATATATGCAGCAGTTTATTTATGTAATAATGCTCATGTAACTGCACACGTCAACCTGATCTTTTTATTTACTGTTCATATAAGCATTATGTTTGGATTCATCAAATCGGAATGATTTGAAACAAAAGGTGTTCATGTAAACATTGCTACTTTTAAAATAAGGTGTAAACGAGATCCAAAACAAACATTTGTACCTTTGAGGTGGTGATCTTCTCCACCTCCAAAGCATAGTCCAGCAGCTGAGTGGCAGGAAAATGCTGTTTCACAAAGTCTTTGAGGATCTGCACCCGCATGTCAGGATTATTGATCTGAAAATCAATCAGTCAATAAATCAAACCAACTGTGAAAAGCTGTGTGAAACTGACCCATTTGCAATGTAACACGCTTGCAAAGACTTTAGATGTGTGTGTGTGTGTGTGTGTGTGTTGGTGTACTCACAGATTTCACCCTGTGTCCGATGCCCATAATGAGTTTGCCGTCTTTCTTCATTTTGTTGACAAACTCCATAGGCAGCATGCCACTGTCAAACGCCTTACTAAACTGCTTAGCGGCTGCGTCCAGGGCACCTCCAAAACGGTCCCCCTAAACACAAAGAGAACCAGAGATGAAGCAAGTGCTCTTTCTGATGCCAAACAGACTGTACGGAAACGAAAGACTTTCCCACACACAATGGTCAGGAGTCCCGAGGTGAGGCTGGAGATGAGGTCTTTGCCAGCACGTGCACACACAATGGTGTTATGAGCTCCAGATACAGCAGGGCCGTGATCCGCAGTCACCATCAGACACATCTCAATGAACTGACATGCATAGCGCGGCAGCCTGCAATATGCACACGAACATCATTTAAGGCCGAGTAATTATGTGAGGTAAAGAAGAGTTCTCAATACGAACAGTGAAACGCACCTCCTCTGGAACCAGAGCAGGCCAAGGGTGCCACCCAGCCCGATCTCAGACTTAAAGACCTCAGTAATAGGCATGCCAGCGTAAATGAGCTCCTGCCCCCTCTCATCACAGATACTTGTCATGAAGGACGCAGGCTTACGGATCAGACCCAGCTCCTACAGACAGAAAGGACATACAGATAATTGTTAAGCACCGAGCAAGAATCTCCTAAATTAGTATTTGTCGTCCAAACGTATAAATGTTCATACTTACGCGTGCCCAGGAATAATCCATTGGCACTGTGGGTGGAGGAACCTCTTTAGCAGGCACGATAACACCCTTGGCTACTAGATTATCGTACACAGATCTATGGGATAGATTAAAGTTATAGATTAAAGTATAGGTCAGATTAAAGTAGTTAAATTCATAAGTAGACAGAAGACATACTTGATGACTTCTCCCAGCTCATCAAAGCTCTTTGGCACAAATGCTCCTGCCTCTTCCAGAGCTTGGTTCTTAGCCACTGCCGTCTCAGATGCCTGGTTAGCACAAGCTCCAGCGTGACCAAACTGGACCTAAACACAAAAGGCAGTACACAGTCAGTTAATTCTGCCAATGAAATTTGAAAGAGTTTAAACTCATTATTGCAAATGCTCAATACAGTACGTCTAATATCACGGTCAAACACACCTCAGAGGAGAACAGGGTGGCACAGGTTCCGATGCACCAGCAGACCACAGGTTTGGTGATCCTGCCTTCTTTAATGCCGTTGCAAATCTTGTACTCTTCATTTCCTCCAATCTGTAAGTGAAGAGAAGACCCATGAGTGATATTTTGCAGCCATACTCCTGTTTAAAGGGGAGGAAGAATGTTGCAAGTGGTTGAATAAAAAGTACACTCACCTCTCCGAGCACAACAATCATCTTGACACCTGGTGTGTCTTGATACCTCAAAACATGATCCATAAACACAGAGCCTGGATACCTGCAGGACAGACATACCCCACAGGTTTAAACGATCACACAATTTGTTACACTGATGAAACTGATCAAACTAAACTTCGACTCAAAGAGATGTTGACTTGAACACACACCTGTCTCCTCCAATGGCAACACCTTCATAAACTCCATCTGTAGTGCGCGAGATGATGTTGTTGAGCTCATTGGACATTCCACCAGAGCGGGAGACGTAGGCCACGCTGCCTGGCCTGTACAGCTTAGATGCCAGGATGTTATCCAGCATTCCACCCGTATTGCCAATCTTAAAACAGCCCGGTTTAATACCGCCGACCTACAGCATACACAAATATACACCAACACCACAGACTTATATCATTCATAAATCAAATGATATGATTATATATAAATTGTATATAATAATAATAATAAACTAATCAAGTCAAAATATAATTATTTTAAAATTATTACCATTACTTCTACCAATACCTTAAATTATACATAAAGTCTATTTTTAGTTCTAACATAGTAATAAATATAATTTTATATGCCTCGAATAAAAGTTTCTGTAGGACAAAAAAAAAATTTTTATTCTAAATTGTATTAATACATTATTATTAATGACCATCATTAGTCATTTAATGATCAATCATGTCAAATTATATATGAAATTTAATCAACTACCACCATAATTTTATTTGCATTGTAGAATAAAGTTAAACAAATATATAATCACATACATATAAATAAATAAATACTCATCATCATGTCATTATACGAATTTAAATGCACACAAAACACAAACAAACTAAATTATACCGTTGCAGGTCCAATGATAGTGACTCCCTTCTCATCTGCCATTTTGATGATTTTACGAGTCAAAGCCTCTGGGATACCCTCAGCTATGATCGCTATGGTGCGGATCTGTATACATATATATAAAAAAAAAAAGAACAAAAAAATAAACACATTGAATGGATAAACAATCAGAACACATTGGTTTGTAAATATTTAAGGATTAGTCTACTGCACAGTACAGCCATATGACCATATACAGTCAACTGATGCTGATCTCAGACCTGTGGGTACTGCATGGTCTCTATGGTGCTGTCATAGGCAGAGCGGAGGGAGGCAAAACTGATGAGCACATCCACTTCTGGATGTTTCTTCATTGCATCAGCCATGTTCTTATAGACCGGCAGCAGGATCTCCTTATGGCCCCAGTAAAACTTCTGCTTATGGTCTCCACTGATTACAACAGAAATCATGTATATTAACATTAGATATACATATGGGGTTAAAGGTGCAATATGTAAAAATTTTGCAGTAAAACATCCAAAACCACTAGGCCAGTGTTATATATTTTTGTTCAGTTGAGTACTTACAATATCCCAAATGTTTCAAACTCTTAATCATGAGAAAACTGCAATTTTAACCAAGGGACATGTGCGGGAATAGCTTGTCAACGTCATATTCACATTACTCTCGGTTTCCGCTATTACTGCCGTAGAAATCATGACAACATAGTCTCATAGACATATGTGGAAATAGTAGTTGTAACGTCTATCAAGCAACTAGCTTGTTTCACGCATTCGTTAAGGAACACAATTATTCTTTACTGTTTGTAACTAGTTCGGTCAACAAAGACAAGTCCCATAAACGTAAACGTCAACCAAATGACCCAAGAAGATTAAAAAAAAATAGAAATAGAGAAATAAAAGTAGTGAGGTGATGTTCACTACGAATACGTCAAGGCATGTTATGAACGGTTGACCGTAATTTTGTTTTATACTGTAGCTTCAATGAAATACTTGTCACTACATCAAATGTGTCAAATGCCAAAACTGCGTATGAGTTGCATTCTGTATGCGTAATGTTTATTAAGGACAGCATTATTGCATTTGGTTTGTTAACATTGCCAAACACTTCATCCGATGAGATAAACAATGAAATTAATACAGTATGTGTTATACATAAATATTAATCAGCCTTTTTGTAAATGAATACCCACATTCAACTGTACTTTTACTATGATTGTTTTGAAAAAAAAAAAACTGCGCAGAGTTATCACACCAATGAACTGGACAAACGCAGTAGTAACATCTATAACAACCAATTTAGTGTTAAACCTTGCTTTACTTGCGGCCAATTCATATTAATGAAATAAAATCATGCCATCAAGCGCAACATTACTACTTTACTCGTCCATGAACATGTTATATGATTCCCATCTGATTGATTTAAATCAGCAGAAGAGTTGAAGACCACAGTTCCCATAATTCAAGCTACGCCGTTGTTGCTTTGAATGTACGCCCTCTAGTGGCCAAAATTTTACATATTGCACCTTTAAGTGACAAGCTCAAAACCACATTTGTTAAACAGAAATTAGATCTCATAAACTCCACCACTAGAGATCACGCTATAATAACAGCTGTCCCAAACTAGGGTTTTAAATGCATTCATTAGACTCACGTGAAGGGGTAAACCATGGCTGCTACTGACGGCTCCTGACGTGAGCACACATAATCAAAGTCCAGCATGCCCTGTACCGCACGTGTCTGCATCCCCCACACTATGGCCTTGGTGTGGTTACTGAACAGAGTGGTGCTTTTGGCTATAGAGATAAAGACAGAAGGACAAAGAGAAACAAAAGCAAGAAAGGAAAAAAAAAACATTACAGCACATCTCTTTCTTGGAGTATAACAGGGCAGACTGATATTTAAGTCGGTCTTTGTAAGCTAATATATTTAAGAAGGGAATGCTTCCAAAAGTATCTTTTCTTATTAACTAGATGTTCTGGGAAGACATAATGAAAGTACAGAATATAACCATAATGTTGGATTTATTAAGGCTCTCCTTAATATTCGACCAAAAATTAAATCGAAAGAAAAACAATCTACAGGAAGTGGTGAAGTCACGCCGTCTATGTGGTAAATGCAGTACATCAGGCAGGACATCCAATCACCCTCAAACATGACTTATCAGAAACATGCAAGTGGAACTTTACAGGTCGCTCACTCTTACATTAATCTAGAAAAATGTGGGCTATTCAGGTGTTTGTGTGGAGTGCGACAGCTGAATAGTAGCATGCTTACTGTACTGCAAAGGGGTGAATCTTACCCGAGAATTATGTCACTTTATTGTAAAATAAAAGATAAGGAAACTGTAAAAGAACTGTGCCCTGGCCAGGGACAAATTCAAATGAACAGCTAGATTCTCACTTTGTTGCTTCACAATAAAGCTAAAGTTTCTGAGACCTGGAGATTTAACTCAGAGAGCGTCATTTGAGAAGACCAGAACTGAAGCGACACAGAGACACCGAATTTGCCACAACAACCTATATAGAACGATATAGGTGATCATTGTTGTGGCACATCTTTAAATTGCTCAGTTCAACTTGTTAAAGTACTATACAATATTTTGGGTATAATTTTACCCCAAAATTCAACATCTGACACAAATCCAGGCAGAGAAATGGATGGATTTCTCAGTTTTAGTTTTCAGTTGTTATTGCGAATTGCTGCAATCCATTTACATCTTTTCTGTAGCTTTCGGCAGTCTGCGAAGAGATAGCTCTGATTTTTTTTGAATCTATATATAGTCAAACATGAAGCTCTTTGCCATTTTAGATGCTTTTTGCGTGTTTTTCGCAGCATTCAAGCTGAGCATCAACGCTGCCAGTGGGTGTACCTGCAGCGACTCCCACCAATTATGACGTTACGTGCATAACCTCTTTACAGAATGTGTGGCCAGTTTACAACGCATGTGTTTACACTTAGAAGTGAGAGGCAGAACAATCGATTTTATAAACTATGTGTCCATCACTGATTAAAATCCTCCTAACATGGATCTGTAGGGGGCGCACCAGCCTACCATAAATCTATTCAGTACTGTGATTACTGTCTGCTTGTGTGAGTGTTTGCACTAACCTGGTGGAAGTCCAGCACGAGTCTTTTGAACTGATGAGTTTTCTGCTCCAGTTTTGACCTCAGAAAAAGAGGCCGATCTGGAGGAGGCGGGAGTCTGAGAGCAAGAGAGAGAGGGCAGCAATAAGACAATTGTGTATTGGTCATAATATGATTTTGTCACTCTTTACGGTGGCACTTATAATACGGCACAAACAGCATGTGAGCTCTAAAACCAGTGAAGAAAGACTCAATAGGAAACTTTACTGAAAGCCCTGGATCATCTAATGACATGCTTGAGGCTATGAGAAATTTTAATGCAAGCACACTGAAAGTAGGACTGCCGCACACACATAATCACTCACCGTGGTTCCACCGCTAGCATTGAGAAGGAAATTAGCGGTGTGGGCGGCACCACGGGGCTGTGTGGCTATTGGTCTGTGACCTAGTGCCATCCCAACTATAGCGGTCATGTGGGTCTCAGTGCCAAAAACATGAATGGGGATACCGGTGGTCTTTCCTACACACACACACACACACAAAGACATTAACATGAGATCACATACGAAAGCATTGCTTTTTTTATACACAACCTGCACATGAACAAACTCACCAACTTCCCCCATCACTCTTAAACCTTCCTGGTAGTTTGGGCCACCACGACGGACAAATATAGTGACCTCATGCTCTTTCAGAGGGTCCTGGTAGTCTTTGATAGCCCTGACAATACCCTAGTACATAAAACAAAATATTCACATGTGCTGAAGCAGATAGAAAGCAAAAATGCACATGCACAGCACAAGGGAATCTCTCATCTAACCTTGAATGTTGCTGCTACGTTAGTGAAGTTGGCAATGCTGCCTCCAATGATCAGGACTTTACCTAAACAAGAGAAATGAATGGTAACACATTGGATAACCCAAATACATGAAACCTCTTTAACATACAGAATGGTTCAGATAACATTGGTCGAATGCCCTGAAATATGATCGTGGTCTTGATTTTACAAAACCCAGTATACATATTTATTTATATGCTTGTTCATTATTATTCTTTTTTTATATATATATATATATATATATATATATATATATATATGACAAAAAGTAAAAATACTTTTTATTTTCTAAGAGTGACAGTTGCATGTGGGACAAACTACCAAAAATGAAATTCTTTAAAATGAACTAATTTAACAAATGAATATTATGGTAAAATGATTAGAGAGCTCACCTACACACACACACACACAAAAAGTTTAGACAAGAATTGTTGTGTAAACAGTTTAAATCATTCTAATCAGTGAAAGACTAAATAAAGAAGCACTTTGAAAACAAGATCATAGTTGGACGTACCATCGAGATGTTTCTCACGGGTCATGAGGGAGAGGATGGTCTTGGCATAATCATATGTTTGTTGCTCACTAGGAGCACCTGAGTACTCGCCGTAATTAGCCAGTTCATTGACTCCTCCCAGATCACAAATTGTATCACTATGAGTGAGGAAAATTATAATAGGTTAAACTGCTGGCTAGTAGACAGATATTAAAGAGAGAGACACAAAAACACATAACCTGTGAAGTTATCCCAAACGAAATCCCAATTAAATCCAAACATTACAGAGCAAATAGAGCAAGTCAAATCATCCAGTAAATCTAGCATGGGTTTAATTTGTTTGTTTGAGCATTAAATAAGAAAACATTTGGTTTCTTGATCCTTTTCTCTACTCTCATAAGACAGCACATATGCATCCTAATTAGTCTCCCAATGCCATCTCTCGCTTTATCGCCTCCCTCCATCCAGAGAGAGAAAGACAGATGCAGTAGTGAAAGATAAACCTCCAGATAATATTTAAAGCATGGATGGGTAATGTCATTTAGCTCTCAGCGTCTGGTTCATACAGGTATCTGCTTCATCTCTCAGACCATGAACCACAAGAGTACTGCTCATTATACAGCAGCTCTCTTCTAACAGTCTCAAATGATAATTTTGCCATTCCAAGATACTCTGCTAGGACTGAGGACAAATATTCAGTCATCATTTACTCACCTTCATGTCATTCCAAATCTGCATGACTTTTCCACAGAAGACAAACAAAAGATATTTTGAACAATTGTGTGTACAAACAATAAAAAAGTCGATGGGCAAAAGAGTTGATTCTTCAAAATATCTTTTGTGTTCCACAGAAAAAAGAAAGTTATACAGATTGGGAATGACATTTGGATGAAATATCACTTTCAATTCAAGCAATTAACAATGAGATTCATCCAAACATGATCCATATGCAAACTAGCCTAACTCCCGAGTAACAGGTACCTGTACACAACAGAAGCTCCGCCCCCTGCCACCATGGTCCAGATACGTCCGCGAGGGTTCAGGAGAGTGAGTTTCAGGCTGGCGCCACTCTTGGCATCTAGATCAGCTATGTATGCCTCCTACGGGAAGGTTATAAAAAGGCTTTTGAACAATTTTGTGTGTTAAGTTCCATATAGCTGGGTAATATTAACATCATTTGGTTAAAAAAAAATAAAGCAACATGCAACCATCAGTTCATTAAAAATGGATCTACTAAGCAAATGCCCCAACGAAGCAAATTAACTGCTAAAAAGAAAGAAGTAGAAAGTTGCTGTGCTGGCACTGTAAACAGAATCATCATAAAATGGCTTGTTGGCCAAATAGTTAATGAAGCCAACACTCTTCCCTCTCAAAACCAGAGGGACCAATTATTGCAGCACATCAGACCGAAAGGCAACACATTGTATCTAAAGTTATTTATTAAAAAGACAACTGATTTTATTCCAGCTAAACCAGTCTGTTATCACAGCTATTCTATCAGTGTGTGAGAGAGACCAATTAAAGCAGCCTTCTGTCAGATAAACATTGCCTCAATACATATTGCCAACAGTGACGAATAGCAGGAGACACATGACTGTCTCCCTGCACTGACTCGTCACTGTAATAGTGTGTGTGGTGAATGTGAATGCCATTAATGATTTATGAAGTACTGCTTGCAATTAATTATTAAATCATATTCTGCAGAAGAAGTGAAAGTAAGCAAACGCAGCAGAAAACGAGAGGGACGAGCTTCCGACTGATGAATCAACAAAAACAAAACGATAAAGACAAGCGATTCCTTCCTGTTCTTTGTTGGGCTTATAGATTAACTCATTCAAATTCATATTTAGATGGCATCTGTCACTGAATCACTGAAAATCTTCAATACGATCCAGAAAAATATGACATATGTGTGACATATTGTTACCTCAGGATAGGCCTCTCTGCCGAAGGGAGGGGGAAACTCCACATCACCCCACTTGGCCTTACACAAGTAATCAGCTGTGGCATCGATTTTAGCAGCCATGTCCAGCACATACACTCCATCCTTAGTGACCACTGACAGAGAGAAAGAGAGCATTTGTCCATGCCAGCTTGAACTTTGCATTTCTTGCTTGCCTTAGGCGATAATGAAATGTACATTTTCAATAAATCCTTCATTTAAATCTCACAGTTACAGAATACTTTGGAAATGTGATGTTGGGGTTATGGCTTGTGTTTCAGGCACATTCAAGTGTGGCACAATTTCGGTATATATAATTCTTGAGTCATGCATCCACTGGATGACCATGCACTTTGGTTTAAAGAAAAATGTCAAACTTGTTCAGACAAGAGCATGTTTTCTAACAGGATGAGAATCAGAATTTCATTGCTTATTTGAACATGTGACATGATTAAAAAAAAGTTATTTATATAGACAAAATCACAAACAGAAACATCAAAAGAAGTTAGACCCTCAATTCGTAACACAGGAACAGATGCCATAGGGCACACAGGGATTATTAATTAGTGCCCTATGAAACATTCCCAGTCATCATCATCAAACAGCATCAATGTTAATTTATTAATTAATTTCCTCAAAACATTCTGTGATGTTTCTTACACCCAGTTGGATCAGAGTTCAGCCTTTGGTAGTGAAAGAAAATAAACAAAAATCAAGTGTAAAACATTTTTAACACAAGACTTATTCTTAGTAATTCAACTTTTACTCTTTCCCTTGAGCTGGATGTGGTTTGTCTTTGGTCTCCATAGAGTTAAGCAACAATGGCAAGAAACTGGGAAGAACTGAATCAGAAGTCTGGGTGGGTGCACTAACTGGCTGACAGTGTGTTGGGTTGCTTTTGTGACTTACCAAGAGGGTTGATTTCCAAGTACGTAAAGTATAAGTCTTCATACAGGTTGAACAAGCCCACCAGGAAACTAGTCAACATCCTGCAGACACACAAAAAACAACTTTATGTAATATTCAATTATTAGAATATTATTGGTACACTAAATGTGAACATGCTAAATTAAAAATAGAATTTTAGTTTCACAATTTAGTTGCACAAAACAACACCAACATCTCAATCTCATCATTGATGTCACACACCCAAAGTAAGTATGGATTTGTGGTTGACAGTTTAATGACTGTCATTTAAAATTCAAATAAATCAACAAATAATGGAAATTCAAAGAAAACAGAATCTCTGAAAGTAATCTTATTTTTCTTACTCCATTGGCACTTGTTACACTAATGTTCAAAATGTTTGGGATCAGTAAGATTTTTTTTTTTAAATCACTGTTAAAACAGTATAAATATATATTAAGCTGTATAATGTTTTTGTGGTTTCTGTGTTGATGCATAAATATCAGGATTCTTTGAAGAATAGATAGTTCAAAAGAACAATTTTAAACAGAAATCTTGTTACATTATAAATGTCTTCACTGCCACTGTTGATCAATTTAATGCTTCCTTGCTGAATCAAATTAATTTCTTTAAAAAAAACCCCCAACAACTCTGACCCTAAACCCTAAATTAGAGATTAAGACTGTATTGATTTGATATTGCAAGCAAAACTGAAAATTGAAAACAGAAAGTGCCTGGAAAATTAATGTCAAAATCAGATACCAATCTAGCCAGAACAGCTGTTGTTTGGAGCAACAAGGGAAAATAAAGGGAGACATGAGGGAGGAGAGATAGTGAGGAATCATCTGTCATCTACCTCATTAAAAAAAACACACACACAGACAGCCCGTAGTCCAGAGAGCACACATTACACATAGGAAACGACAGGGATACTGAATCACTGGAGGAAGAGGGAGAAACTCACTAGATGACAGTAAATGTACTTGGTAAAAGATGACAAAACGACATTTAGGAGGAAAAACCATTCTCTTTTATGCCGCAGTATTTGAGAGAGGGAGTCGTGCGCTGTATTTTTTTCCAAGAGCATTGTATGCATGACTGACTGAGAAAGAGAGAGAGTGAGAGGTAGAGTAAAAACAAATGGATGAATAGAAAGCGAGCTGTGGATATTGGCCAATGCAGCCAAACAATCTCCCCGTCAATCTCAATGTCAGCCAAGACATTGAGGCCAGCCAGAATGAGACGGCAGTGTATGTGCGTGCGTGTGCCATCAAAAAGATGGACGGGGTTTACAGACGTGAAGTGAATAATACTGGAGGATGGGTGGACATGGGGAAAGAGGTAAGATCTCATTTGTGTAATGGATCAAAGTGCCCTCAACTACTGCCAGCGCAGCTGAGAGCAGCTCGTTTGCTTGCTTTCCCCCTTCTCTAGCTCTCAGTTTTGCTCACCGTTATCCTGTCCTGATATGCATGTAGCAGGACCAAGAATTGCCTGCAGCCTCTTGTGCTCAAGGATACCGAGGGGACACTCAAGGGGGTTGAGACAATTGAATTATAGCTATATTTCCCCTAAAGTGGTCTTTACAAGGAAGCGGAATCAACATATAACATAAAATGGGGTGTTTACACAGTTTTTTTTTCAGACAGTCAACAAAGCCTGACTATTCAAACACTTCAGCACAACCTAAAAAGTAAACTAACACTTGTCATCTGTAGTTTTTTTTATAGAGACTATACATTTCACCCCCACTACAATTTTGGGAGAAAATCAGTGCAGACCTGCTGAATGGAATTAAACACGTTAAAATGTATACATTATGCTATTTACACATTTGTTTTTATTGTCCAACTCACTCTTTCTTATCTGCAGGGGCATGTGTGAGGAGCTGACTCTTGACTATGTCCGCGCTGATCTTCTCATCCACTCCCACCAGGAGCTTCAGGGCTTTAGAGTCCACGTCACCCACATCCACACCACCCTCATGATGGAAGAGCATGTAATCACCTTCACGTGTGGCATAGATGCACACGTAAAACTCCTCCTCCTGAGGGAACGTCACAAATGAACACTATTACCTCTCTTTCTAATTTTTGCTCAAGTCATGCTGTGTTTAAAAGACAAATCACAACCTACCTTCATTATTCTTGGATAGTAATCAATTAACATACATCACACATTTTTCAACAAGGTAAATAATTTAACCCTTACAAAAAAAAAAAAAAAAAAAAAAAATTATATATATATATTATATATATATATATATATATATATATATATAAAAAATACTTAATGCTTATGTTATATTTTATTATTAATTATTATTCCAAAAAATGCACCAGTAAAATAAGTGTTAATAATAATAATAAATAAAATTATTTATAATAATAATAATAAAATAATAAATAGTAGTAGTAGTAAAGTAGGTAATAGTAAGTATTAATAATGATTATTTTTAAATTATTATTATTATTATTATTATTATTATTGTTATTAAATAAGCCAATTTGTTCATGAACCGTACACAACATTTACCGGACAGGCTCACCTGCTTGTGGGCTACAAAGGGCTCAATCAGGAAGTTCTTGAGAATGCCTTTAGCCTTCCCCACCTGAGAGACAGAGAGATTTTAAAAGCTTATGCTTGTATATCGGGCTTTCCTTAAGGGCTAAACATAAGAAACTGCCTTCAGTCTGAAATCTAAAAGCTTATAATGAAAAACACGCAATGAAAAGAATTATGTAAGAGGCAGAAGAAAAGGAGGCCAGAGATGGGGAGGAACAGGAAGAGGAGAGCAAGTGTTCAGACAGTATAAAGGCTTGTGCTGAGCACCAGTAATTGTACCTCAGTGTTCAGAGACTCGCTGGGAAAAGTGAAAGATTTGACAAGCAGAGCCGCAAGCCAAACACACACACATACACAAAACAATCTCATTTGTGCTGCTGTCAAAACTGTGGGCCAAAAGGCCAGTTGATATAAATCAGCTAGAGAGAAAGAGGAAGGCGAGGTGACATTTCAAAGAGAGGAGGAGGATAAAATAAAGGGATGACAAGGTGAAATGCTCAATGAAAGTGGGAGAGTTCACAAGGGATATGACCAGCCTAGCACATAACAGACAGAGAGATCTTACAGAAATATTGTTTAAAAAAAAAAAAAAATGCAGCAGCATAAGGCAACAAAACAAATATATTTCAATATTAAAATGACCATAATAATAAAATCAATTTAAAAATAGATAATGCTAATTGTAAGAAATTATAGTCTGCCTCGACCCAGATTCCACTTCAAAGTATATGTTAGAATGAGCTCATCCCCAAAATAGCTTAATAATCATAGAGAAGAAGACAGTCAACGAGTAATGTTGTGTCTGCACATTTTGTGGTGATCACATGCGCAAATGAGCATCAATTGTAAAATCGAAATGGGTGTGGGTCCCTGAGAACCAGCTCAGACAATGGGTGCCTGAATTTCATTAACAGTAGTAGACAACGGCTGTTACAACAGGAGTGGCTTCATTTACATTAGGAGTGGTAAACTGTAACAGGATAAAGATTTAGATGTTTGGGGTTCAAACTCAGATGAAACCAACGTCCTTTATGTACTTTGTCACTGCTACGCTGCAATAAACGTCGAGATCTTTAACATCCTCTTTTTTTCTTAAAAACTGTATGCCTTTCTCTCAGCCAATATGTTTTTGGCCCTCAGGCTACAATGTATGCAGGGGCATACATTAACTGTGTGCTTTTTTTATTCTGCATGTGTGCACAGCAAATGCATTTCACACAGGTAGGCAATGCAAACAAAGCTAATACTAAGGTTAAGAGGCAGTTTTGGTATCTGTCCTTACCAATGTCTCCTTCATAAGACGGGGTTTGATCCATTCCTTCACACCCTTCAGATCCAGGTTCACACCCACCAGTCCCAGTTTTCCTCTGCGCTTGATCAGCTGATCTGGCTTAACAACTAACCGCTGGACAAACATGAGAAACACTAAGTTATAATCATTCATTTGATTGATTTATTGTAATGTCATGCTGCCAATATTTTTGCAAAAACAACAATGAATGGAAAATACACAAATGTGACAATCTTTGAAGAAAATGCAAGGCTGAACTGACTCCGCACGACGAGATCTAGACTGAAAATTCTCTTAAATTTGGTTTTAAAATTAAAAAAAAAAAATCCTCAACTCAGTTTAAATGAAAAAAAAAAACAACAACCCCTGAATTTCAACGCAGTCTTAAATTTGTACGTTAAGAAAACTCGACTTCCTTAAATAAACAGAAAGCAGGAGGACGTGAAATTTCAGATCTATAAATGATTTCCTAATTAAACTGGCCTCGGTCACTGGAGACCGAGAGACATGACTCGTATCTAATATCATTCTACCCTCCGCCGGCTCTTATAAAAGGTGATTAAGAGTGCCTTTCAGCAAGAAACTGTCCTGTACTGTCATTTGAGAAATTCTGCTACGCTCACTGAAGCTGCTTTAAATGACCTGCTAGTGAAGCAGCAGTCTAATAACTGCCTCATCTCCATCCAACATCCTCGATGTCTCTCCATAGGATTTCTTTTACTCATTTACCCCACATGCGGAGCTCTCAACAGAACAGCCCTGCATAAAGGTCTTAGAAGTCTAATTAGATGGAATTGTTGGTAAAAGTAACACTTCACATGATTTGTGAATCATTTGGAGAAACTACTAAAGACTACTCTATATGGCAGTACATTTTAATTTCAATAAAATACTATGCATTTTATTACTTAATACTTTATATTAACAAAAAACACATCAGTACAATATAAATATATTAAAATATAATATGCATAATTTATCATATAAAGCAAATTTAAGAGATAATTATATTATGAATTCATTTATAATAATTTAACAATATTTAAGACTATCTATTTTTAGGAAAAAAAAGAATTACTCAAATTAATTACACAATATGCAGATTTATTTCAAAATATAAAAATGTTTAAAATATTAAAAATATTTAGATAATATTTGCTGAGAGAAACACCCTAAATGAAGATTCAAAGACATTATATTATTGTGGCAAACAAGTAAACCATTGAAGAGAGATTAAAACCAAGTTACCAATTACTGTCCAAGTGATTTATTTTGCAACAGAGTTTGAGACAGAACAAGTGTGTGTGCTTTTTTTTTTTTAATTGCTGGCCTTTGTATTGCCTCATGGTCACTCATTATTAAGTTTTTGGTTACTGAGTTGCATCACTTCGCCATTTAAGTTTCATCTCAAGCCCAAATCTGATCCCAGAGAAGTTATTTCCATCAGCTGTCTCACCTCCGTCAGAAGCCAGGGGTGATCCTGGACCAGTCGCTCCCAGTCAGTTTCTGCTGTCACGTTAGCATAGCGGAAGCGGTTCTGTACGGCGGCTGTAGTGCAAATGTGTTTGTAAAGGAATTCCTTCCCCGTCTGCTCGGAGATGGCTTTGGCTGACATACTGCGAGATGACTAAAAATGCACTGCAGAGAAAAAGACACAGCAACTCATTAACCATCAGCCACCTGAGACCAAAAATGAACAGCAACCTTTCAAAATGTTTTACGAACCTGCAGCAGGCGTGCATGATCAGTGCAGTGAATACATCAATAAAAAGTCTAATAAATAAACTAAAAAAGGCTAAACAGAAAAGATGCTTAAATAAAAAATTAAAATTAAATCGTTTCTGCTAGATTTGCTTACGTTAGGTTGGTATATCTTTAAAATGCAATATATAAAATTCAATACATGGAGTAAAACCCTTTGTCCATTCTGCTTTAACTAGGAAGAGGCAACGTGAAACAAACACCCTAACCATCACATTTAAAAAGCAGCGTCGCAGCATCCTGCTGAAACCGAAAGATATACAGAATATTTATTGGTCTTATTACAAAATATTCTCTTTTACCTTACTACATTTGTCTTTGTTACTCAGTTCATCTACTGGGCTCCCTTTTTACCTTTTCCTGAATCAGGAAAGGCAGCTAAAAATAGACTTGATGCTCACCCTGATTTGATTAGGCCTGGACTTCGTGCTGTGCACAAGACCAACCACTCACCTGCAGTCTGACTAACGCATGATAGAAGCGCAAATCAGGCACGTCATCTAATCAACGAAGCTTTCTTAAAACTAAAGAAAAGAAAAACCTTCCAGAGAGACATACTGCATTGGCACATTTCCTGATTTTACCAAATCTTATTATGCATTAGTACACCTATATGAGCAAGAAGTTATTATTCCCATTCTCTCCATCAACAGTACCACGCAGTGAAAACTGTCATATACATGGGTGCGTTTGTGACTGGTAGGCTAAAGTCCCATTCAGATGACATCACAGCCGCCTGTCTGAACCCTGTCAGGACGTGCAGTAGAACGAGAGTGTCAAGCTGTCAGTGGGGTCAACACACCCCGGATTTGTTCCAAAAAGACAAGATAAACCAGTCGGCCGAGAATGACAAGGGCCAACTACCTCAATCTGCATTCAGCAATATAGTGCCTAAAAAAATAAATTATCACACAACCATTTAAAACAATTTTTTTTTTAAATTGTGTTATTAGAAAAGACTAGTTTTGCAACTTGAAATCATTGACAGTAAAGACATTTATAACATTATACGTGATTTCGGTTTCAAATATATGTTGTGCTTTTGAACCCTCTATTCATCAGATTCCTGAAAGAAAACACTGTTTTGACAAAAATATGAAGCAGCACTGCAGTTTTCGACATTGATAATAATAATAGTTTCCTGAGCATCAATTCAGCATATCAGAATGATTTCTGAAGAATCATGTGACACTGAAGACTGGAGTAATGATGCTGAAAATTCAAATTAAATTATTCTAAATTTAAATTAACAAATGGGAAGAAAAAAAACTTTTTTTTGTTTTTCATATCAGCATCAACTGCTATATTTTCATTGCAAGATCGAAGTTATTTTTTTTTTAAAACAGAAGATACGTATAACTATAAACAAATAGACTTCTCACAACATTACAAAAAAAAAAAACTTTTAAAAGATCTTTCAATTTTATATGTGATAAAAACTCTAAATATTTTCCTTTCAAAAATATATTTATTAAGGAACATTAAGAAGAAAATTATTGTTACCAACACCCAAAAAAAGGTCTCAGTGACTTTTTGTTTTTAATGGATTTCATGAATATCATTGTCTGCGAGGACAAATGTTACTAAGTAATGCTCGAACTAAGAATGCCATTTTATCTTCTTTATGCACCTTGATAATAGTCTAACTGTTTTAAAGCTCCCCTTCTGTAATGAGAATGAATGGATGCGTGTGGCGAGGAGAACAGAGCGTTCAGTTAGCAGACAGTCAGGTCCTTGACCCACACAATTTACTAATGAAGAGAGAGGACCGCTCCACCCCCAACATCACCCATCAGCCCCTGGAGTGTTGTAAATGTATCTACAGACTGAGATGAAAGCAACGTTTTAAATACTTCCGCATTGCTCTGATTAAAAACAACAATAATAACAAATAAATAATAATAATAATAATAATGAATAAATAAACCACACCCAATTTCTTACTCGCACACACACACACACATATTCATATTATACACAAACACAAATTGCTGTATTAATCTACATCTAGATTTGATATCCAGCATCACTGCAAACATTATCCAAAAGGAAGTGATGAGTCATTGTGCTGGCCACACTGGACTCACAGTTCAGTGATGTAAAATAAGTTAACCACTATACGACAGATAACCAAACAGAGAGCAAAGGTATGACAAAAAAAAAAAAAAAAATAGTACATTTATTTTTCTGATTGTTGCTGTAATCTGAGGTCTGCATTCACATCTCTTTAAAAAAAAAAAAAAAAAAAAAACACGACTGCCCTAATGTTTCAACACTAAATCTCCAGTAACTTCCGATTATTAGCCAGTTACATCAAAACAAGAAAGAAACAGACTGCTGACAAATATCCCGTATTTATTTCAGTTTTAGGATAGTAACAAGTGCAGTAACAGAAGCGATGGTGTCCGTGGTGCATTTTGTATGATGGATGAGCAAGAGAAAAACTGGCAGTGTATCCCTAGATTCAGTAGATAGTCTCCTCTACAGAGAGTGATGTCCTTTCCTACATTACTGCGAGCGCTGCCGAGCGTTTTAGCAGTATTGATCATGCTGCACACAGAACCACCAGTGCCATGATCTCATCCCATTTACAATGCCATGCTAGTGCTCTGTAAGTGCAGGACAGCGGCACACGCTCATACTGCGAGGCACAGCTGGTTAAGGGGTAGTGCATTACACTCGCACTGATGCAGCAGCATCATTCATCACACAGGAAGGATGCGGGGAGAAGTCACAGTAAAGATATGATCTTATTACCCTCCACACTTATCCAACACACATCTAATACAAATATTTGTATTAGACTGTTAAATTTGAATAACGAGAGACAGTTCAAATCTAAAGCTCACGAATGCCGTTATCCTGATTGATATCTACTCAACTAAAGTAGACTAGAGGACCTTCTTTATTTAAGCGCTTCATCCAAATGCAGAGTCACTTTAATGAAATGCCTCACTACAGTTTAAACATTTATTCTCATAAAGACTACAAAGCATGTTAAACTGCTACTAGTACTTTTTTAATTGCTTGGAAGGAACATAATCGAGTCTAATTTCACATTTCATTGAATATAAATATTTCTTCCTTTGATACTAGACCACTAGAGTAGTTTCTAGGTACTATTGAGATGGTGACTATTAGTAAGAGAATAAATACAAGCATCTAGTGACTAACTGAAAAGACACCACTAATAGAATTAGTAATAGATTACTAAAAAAATCTAAATAATAGCAAATAATAAAGCATAACTAGTAACATAAAACAGATAATAGTAGCTTTAAGGAACATATATTTAAAGGGCTAGCCTTTCTAGACTACAGTTATCTCAAGGAAAGGAACATTTGCTGTAAATATATTGGTTTCTTTTATTCAAGAACACTTCCGTATACGTGAAAGGTGTAAACGAAGTCACTGGTGGATGTAAATGACAGCTGAAGAGCAGCAGAACCTGTCCGTGTGGGACTGATGTTCAAGATGACAATAACACATGTAGAGAAGTTCCTGTAAGGTTAGTCAGCACTGATCTCAGAGCATTTTGAACAAAAAGAGCTGTGTCACTGTCGCTTTATACCCTCCGTTTCATTTATTTCGCTTTGTTTACTTCCAAATGAAAGACTGTTTTCAGTATTCACTGCTTATGTTACTAATACGCTGATGTTTTAAGTCACTTACCGGTATATGTGCGTTTAAGGATGGCAAGGTTTCTTCTTTCAGGGAGCTCCTACTGTACGCAGTGTCTCTGAGTGTGTTGACAGTCGAGATATGGCAGCAGGAGACACTTTTCCTCCAGACAGCGTGGCTGCTCGCTCCCTCACTGTCCTCTCAGCCGTTCCTGTTTTCTCTACGCCGACATCTGACGATGGCCTTGGCTGATTTCTTCTGTCTCTGATTGGCTCTCGCTATCCGCCGTGATCGGAGGCCCCGCCCACTCGAACAGTGAACGATTCATCGGCCCAGGGTTTCGTTGGCTAATTCCGCGCCGCTCGGCCAATCAGACTGCACCATCGGTCGTTTAGCAACGCGCCTCATTGAACCCCGTTGAGCACGTTAAATGACCCGAATGTGCAATGTGGACTTGAGTTTTGAAATTGAGGATTTCTAAAATTAGTTGTCACAATCATTTCTATTTTGCCAGACAAGTAAACAATCAATCATTTCGCCATAGTGCACGCAGTCTGGCCTCATATGCAGGTTATATTACAATAATTAGTTTAATTTATAATTACTTAACTATGGATTAAGAAGATTACAACAGACAACCATTATTTTAATTACAAAATATTATTCACATTTTCGAACCAAAGGCTTATTTGTCATTGTACACAAACCCAGATGCTTTTAAAGGAATGCTTCACGGGCAACGCAATCTTTCTTTTAAAATCAAATGAGCTCCATATTTAATGCTCCTTGTCAGATCAGATGCAGCTTCTCAGGTGAATTAATTGGCCTTTACAAAGGGCACTGCAGCACCGGCTCTTGCTAATGCACTGTTTGGCTCCTCTGTCCATGGCAGCATCAGTTAATGGATCTGAAGGGCCCCAGCCAAGAGACATGACTCAAATTGAACTTACAAAACAGACAGTGCAAGCTTTAAATAGAAACATTGCCATTGATCACTGGATGTCAACAGTGTTTGCAGATGCAAGACTTTGATAAGTCAAGTGTGGCAAGAAAAGCACCAGAACTCTGTGTAAAGTTGCTCCATATTGTTAATGCAGGGAATTTCAATGCTAAATCTGTACCTCAGCTGAGGCACAACGTCATATATTAGACTTGGCAGGAAATTGAGCGATATGGAGCAAGCTGATACAAAAACTGTCAAGGTAAGTCTTGCGTGTCATATAGAAATAAATGGGAGAGTGAACATTTATATCAAGACTAAAACAACATATCCTGGTGTCTCTGGTTGGTCAACTCAGTAGCTCTGAAACTACATCAGCACACTTAAAATGGGCTTCATTTAGAGATTCAAGCCTTCAGTGGTGACAATCACCACCTACTGGCAAAAGCAGAACACTGACACACCATTGAGTGAAGTGAACACGAAGATGCCCTTCTGCTTTCAAGAGTTAAAACATTTATTCACAAGCCTCTTATAGTTATTTTCCCTGCATTTTTAAGAATTAAGTTTCCTGTGAATGCTGAAACTATCACAGAGCTCAAACCAGATGTTACCTGCAGTTAGGCATAAATTCTTTTTAGGTAAAAGTGGGAACTGCTCGCAGTGGAGTGAATATGCAACCTCCCATTCGGAAAAATGATCACACACATGCCCTTAAGTAGAACAAGCTAATGATTAAATTCATTCACAGACTAAAGACCATATTTCACTTAAAGCAAGATCAGAAAGCCAGGGTTGTCAGAGCAAAGCACATTCTTTATTAAGTGTACAAAAACAAATGAAAAACAAGGTAAGTGCAAAAATTTAGTGCCTTGATGTCAGAGACCTACGAGAAGCATGGCTTGGGCCATCTAGAAACCTAGAGAAGAGGAAGGCACCAGACAGATGCTCGTCACAGTATTTAGAGTGCACATTTTTTCCAAAATTGGTATGAGAGAGAGACAGATTAAGTTAACTATCACATGTGAATATACTGGACTTATGAAAGAGCTGATCATACAGATATTACGAAGAAGCACAGGCATGTCTTATCCGATGTGATGGGCTGTAAATTCAAAAGGGGTCTCCGATGGTTTGACCAACACAGTAAACGGTAAGACAGTTTAGGAGAGAATGTTCCATTTCATACATAGACACAAACATACACACTTGAGCATTAAAATGTCACAGAGTATGTATTCTCATTTGACAAAAGAAAAACCGTAGTAGATATTACGTGATTGAAAGGAAAAATGTGAGTTTTGTTTTTTGCAAAAGGCATGCACGCACACGCACACACAGAGTGAGATTATAACAACGGTGCAGAATGAATTCTTGGAAATTATCAGCTCCAAAAAGGCTGAAGAGAGAGAGGGACACCAAAGAATCACATACTAAACTAACAGATTTATACTCTATACCAAAACTTCCTGTGATGAAAGATCAAAATGCTATTTATTTCATGCAATAGAAGATCTAGATGTTAATTTAGAATGCAAATCTTCTAAAATTACAGTAAAACTAGCCTCAAACTGAATTTAAAAGGCAGTTTGAACCATGTATCTGGACTAATCAGCAAGGACTGAGATTGGACAGAGTACAAATCAGTTAATCAAACGAGTAAAGTTGTGCTAAACCTAAGTGTTCTACATGAATGTCACGTGTAAGGAAGACCGATCGCGAATGTACCTGTGTAAAGGGAACAGGGATGTTGTGGCGGCCAAACAGACGTGTGAACTAGCTTCTAACGCAAAGTGAACTTTCCAGCAAAGTGAACCTTCCAGCAAAGTGAACCATGACCTTAAGGCAGATACTAAGGCCTCTGAGCTTGTGTTGCCAGGCAAAAGGAAAAAAGGCACCAGCTAAGAGAAAGCCAGGAGCCAGCAGGCCGCTTTGGAACGTCAGGTTTCACACTGCCTGCCAAATCATCCCAAGCATCCCTATGCGCACACTAAAGCTGCGAAACATACACTCAATCCACCTACACACATGCAAAAACACAACGTCCTCAGCCAACTGAGGGCCGGAGCCCTAAGGAAAAATGTCTTCCCCCTCCCTCCCTCTCTTCTCTTCCTTGCTTTCCACTCACAGGATGGTACACTTTTTCTTTTTCTTCTCTCCATCCTTTTTGCCCTGGTCATTGGTAGGCTTGTCTTCGGAGAAGCTAGAGAAGGTGGTGTCTGCAGTGATCGGTTCCCTCAGGGTAAGGAACCAACGGCCCTCACTCAGGTAGGACAAAGTACCCAACTCCATCTCAACCTGGGTGCCCTCCTTGCCCTCTTTCTGCAGAACCAAGATCTCCAGCAGATCTAAACCGGTCTGAACCGCCTCCACTCCAGCAGAGCAGCCTAATGTGACGTGGGCACGGCTACCCGCTGGGAGAGACTCTACGCCGGGCAAGAGGGCCGGAGAAACGCCTTCCTTGTCCGCGCCCTCGGGCCACAGCTTCATCTGTGGTTCTGTCAACGCCACACGGGCCCCAAATGTACGAGGGGTCACTATGAGAGCAGTGACTGACAGCTCATCAGACTTGCTAAACGATTCCTTGACCACCTGCAAGAAAAAGTATGTTCAGATAAGTACTGTATATGTTGGTAACTTGCTACAGAATTAACCAACAATTAATATTTTCATAGCATTTATTAATCCACATTCACACATGTATCCATATATTTTTTTTTTCCTCCCATGGGTTGACCAACACGGTGTCAATGGAAATATAGTTTGAGAGAATCTTCCATTTTGTTCTTGGACACATTGGTATTCTTATTAGGAGAACATCCCCTGTGCGTAATGGTTTTTATACTGAGCTAATGACATTTGCGATCTCCTAACCTTACCAATCTCAGAAAAATCTGTTTATTTATATCAAGTATGTTTATTTGGCGCTTTGAACTACAAGAACGTCAGCATTTCCTCGATGTAGGGTGCATGGCCTGAAATCTGAATACACATAACAACCCAAGGACTATGGGTCTTCATAATGTCAAACCAATACATACACACACTGTAGCCCAAAAACATATGCATGTGCCCTCCTTCAGCAGAGCCAGGATCGCCAGCAGATTTGCTTTGATTTTTTTATATACATTTATTTATAATGTAATTAAATTATAAGTACATGTTATACATTTATAATTACAACATTTATTTATTATATACTTGTATTAATATTAACATTTTTTTCATAATATAAATATAATATATTAAAAGTATAATTTTTTTTAAATGTGCAAGATTTATTAATCTAGGTTCATGTTAATAAATTAACATTTCAAGTTTTATAAAAACCTTAAGGAATTTAGCAACAAACTAGAATTAATGTACTATAGTACTTTTTTAATTCACAAAATATATAAATACTATATTTAGTCTATCCTTTTGTCAGCCTTTCTCATTTCAAAAACAGGGTCATATCAAGTTACAACATTAAAAAGAAATAGGACAATTAAAAACTAAATCATATGGGTAAAGCCAATTATAAAATCCAAAACTGTAAAAATCTATTCAAGTCATATTTGACAAGCATCTCTAAACAAATTTCAGGGACACATGACACATCAGATATTAGAGATATGGAACTATTAGTATTGATCTGAAATGGCCTTCCCCAAATCCAAAAAGAAAACTTTTTTTGTTACAGTTTACAAGATTATTAAATAGCTACCATTTTTTGTAAAAAAAAAAAAAAAAAAAAAAAAAAAGGGTTATAGACTTAATACTCAGCCAGAATATTACTTAAAGGCTAGAATTAAAACATAGCAAAAAAAATTAAGTAAAACCACACACACTCCAATGCACTTACATTTGCACTACATAGGAAACATTTTATGTGGAAAACTGACCTGTAGCTCTGCATACTCCTTTGCCCCCTCTGCCTTGCCATAGTCACAGAACTTTGTAGTGCAGTGGAGGGGCAGTGCATTCTGGAAGTACTGCTCAAGATCCACCTCTTTCTCTGCCTCACCAGTAACTGGGGAAAACAAAAACCAAAATCAGCAACACATCTACAATCACACAAAAACAAGAATCATCATGGGTGTGTGCGCGTTTTCACAGGCCACTCACATTCACTGATGTGTTCTTTGAATGTCTCCAAAGTGTCCAGTGTCTTGAGAAAGTCCATGGTTGCACACTTAATTCGCTCCTCTTCCTCTGGAAGCAGGAACCAGCCAAAGAAGAAAGGAAGCTCTGGCTCTTTCTGCTGGGTCTCAGCCTCTTTTGGAAGCTCAGCTTGAACCCCATCCTCTGATTGTTGTACCTTATCCTCTCCTTCTGTTTTAGTCTCACCTTTATCAGATTCTTCTGTCTTGGCTTCAGCAGAAGGTTTGGACTCCGCGTCTTTGGTAGATTCCGCCTCTTTGACAGGCTCCTCTTTTTTAGGCTCCACCTCTTTCACAGCTTCTTCCTCCTGCTTCTCAGACTCAGAACTCACTTGAACCTGTGGCTCCTCAGATTTCTTCTGCTGTTCTGGCTGAGGGGGTTTCTCCAAAGACTCTGCAGCTGGAGTTTCCTTGGGTTCAGACAGTTTGGCAGGAGGTGCTTCAGATTCTGTCGCCATCTCCTTTTCTGGCAATTTCTCAGCAGAATGCGCCATCTCTGGGGTTTTCTCCTGTTCAGGGGCTGCTGCTTCTGAAGGTGCCTGAGCCACCTCTTCAGACTTGGGGTCCGGTTTCTCCTCTTGCTGCACTGCCACTTCCTGTGTCTCAGCAACAGCCTCTGGAACTTCCTGATTCTGTTCAGCTTCCATTGCCACACAGCAGGCCGCTTCTAAAAAAAAAAAAAAAAAAAAAAAAAATTAAAAAAATATCGCAATGGTGAGTGTGAACGCTTTTTACAGGAGATTAAGCGGTTGAATTATATCAGAACTACATGCAAATGCAATCAAGGGGTTAAATGACAGGCAGCTCCAGGAACACTTGGTAACGATTAAACTCACTGCAAGTCTGTCTTCCATTTGAATTGCCCAGAAATGCAAAGCAATATACACCTGAACATGGCAGCTGAAATAAGCACTTCTTCAGGCTCTTCACAGCACGTAGGCTTTTGGAAATTTCAATTTTACAACCCACAACTGCATATTTCAGTTCTGCAACCTCAGTACAGCGTCCAGCTCTTGTCCTTCCAAACAAATCCGAAAACCACTGCCCCGTTTAGACCAATGCACATTCGAATTCATATGAAATAAAACACCACTGTGCGTTTCTAGTGAAATTTGAGCAGCCATCAGACAGAGCTAGAGCTGCTTTTTCTCTGGCCTACATATTACTCCATATACATCTTTTACCCTTTTAAAGAGGGCTAAAACCCCACTGAAACGCTATTCTAGAAGTCCCCAGTTTCAAAAATACTTTGCACCATCACGGTCTTCGATTGCATTTTCCTCTAGATCTAAGAGTAATAAGCAGAAGTGCAGCTGTAGCCCAGATACATGAAACAGAGTCATCAAATATCAAACGTTGTGCTTTTATTGTGAAACCAGTCTTCGTCATCACCTTCTGGCCGAAATACATCTGTTCCCCATTTTAGTGGAAATATGCAAATCTTTAGAGCTTAATCAAATGACAAACCTTCATGTCAGCCAGGCAAGGCAATCTTATGGGTTCAAAAGGCACCTCTTACTTCCACAAAAGTACTCTATACAGTGGCCATATTTATTTAAAAAATATATATATATATATAAGGCTTTAATTTAACCTCGGACACGGTCCAGATTCTGATGAAAGTGTGCGCAAAGCAGAATCAGGGAGCCGTGAGAGACGAACACCTGCACATAATTTGGGCCACTTCTTTGTGGCGGTGCCTTAATATCAAGTATGCTACCTACTTAGAGCGTGTTTGCTTCCTAGAAATACTGTCTGGGTCACTTCAATGTGTCTGATACCCAAAATGCGGTCTAGATGGGCGACTCACTGGATTTTGATACGCAGCCTTTGTGTGATCAAATTAGATTCGGGCACGCCACATAATCTATGGAAGACAAAGAAAATCCAAAACGCCCCGTAGATTCACTTCTCAGACAGCGGCGACAAATCAAGAGGAGGTCACGCGTCAAACGCATAAAACTGGATTAGATTAAACGACTTGAGCACACAAATTTGATAACTTTGTGGACAATATTCAAAAGCAACGCGAACTATACTTCCCTCAACGAGTGTCTAAACCAACAAAAGCTTGTAAATGAATATGAAGAACGGAGTCCGTTAATTAGCGGTAACAATGCAAAGCCAGAGGATTCGGGGAGTGGCAGCGCCCGGACACGCTGCATGCAGACAAAACAAATCAGCGTGGCACTGCTTCGCGCAGCTGGAAAATAAGACACAAACCAGAAGCACATGTTTTTTGTTACATATAAAACCCATTTCGTTCCGTTTCTTTTTTTTTTTTTTGTTTTGCATAAACTTAGATTTGCATAATCAAACTTATTGGTTGCAAATACGATATACAAGATTAAAAAGAGACAGTCGGTGTACAGCGTAAATGCAACTCACTTGATTACAACGTTGGCAGATGTATGAAAAGCTGTCACGGTTCCCCGGGGCTGAAGGTTCAATGCGCCGTACAGCCAAATTCCACGTTTCTCCAGAACGCTGCGCTGAAAACCCCCGCCTGGCCGAGCACGAGCAATAATCAGGAAACAAAACGGAAACCACTGGCACTTGAGCACGCTCACTGCGTGCACGAGAGCGCGGACACGGAAGGGAGAGGCACACACAGCACAGAGGCAACTTTTAAGCGCGCTCCCGCTGCTTACGTCATCAACCGGAATTGGTAATTTTATGACATCTCATTGCTCATCTTACCCCTGGTTTCACAGACAAGGCCTTGTCCCAGACTAAAATGCATGTTTGATGTGTTTTAACTAAAAGCAACTTGTACCTAAATATCTTAAATGATTTGTGTCGGGTACGTTTATAAAAGCTACTTAAATGTCCTAATTGAACTAATGCCTTATTTTGGCTTAATCTAAGTCCTGTCTGTGAAACCAGGCCTTTATGTCTTAATTCATCATATGGTTAAATTCCTCCATTATTAACTCTACATGTTAGTAGAGGGTCTGAAATAAGCAATAAAGCCAAAGATGAAGAGTGTTTTTAAATGTCATGTCTTTGTTCTCTTATGTCAGATTCTTACATTTAATCAATAAATTCAATCAGAATAAACCTAAAACAACCATCAAATCAAAAACCAATAGGAGTGCAGAACCTGATGACGCAATTAGTGAGACAAACAAACTACCACTTGGACACACGTCTTTGTTATCGCAGTTTAACGACAACAGTTCAACAACCTTTGGATAGGATGTGATGGCAAACATCAAGATTTCCAAGCATTGTACACCTATTGTTCATTGAGTGCATGCTTACAGGCCAGTTGTACAACAGCATACCTGGCAAAAATGAGTGCAAGTTATGTCTTGTTGATGTCTGTGAGGGACGTGTGAAATGCATGATGGGCCGCTGAGTGGTTATACATTTTGACATTGCACTGACATGTTTTGTTGTGAGGAATCGCTGCTTCAGCTTATCGTTGAGTTCCGCACAAATGCAGGTTGGCTGAGACCACTTTCTCACAAGTGTCAGTGGTGAATTCACATAGCAGATGTAACCCGCAAACATACTCTCTCACACATTCTAACTCACAGCAATTCATATATGCAAACTGTCAGGCCATGTACTTGTTCATTTTTGATGAGCACATAATCAAAGTCAACATCAACTCAATAGATGTAGTGTAAACTTAATTAGAGGTCAAACCTAAACTCATTTGAATGATTTTCAATTCAAACCCATGTTTAGATTAGGAGTATTTCTCTATATACACAGAGGGTCAGAGCACAAGCGTGTGTCTACTGCCAAACATTAACAGTATCTGGGCAACATTGCTTGGACACTGCATCACAAATATCAAACATGATTTGTTATACCTCTGAAACTGAGACAGTGTGTTTATGTAAAACTATGCAAATCATCTTTTTACCATATGGAAACAGCCACCTCAACCAATAACACCCAAATGCAGTTCAACAAAATGTTCCTCAGGCAGACTTTATTCCGCTAGTAAGGATGCATTTGTTTCGATTCGTCTTGGAGGAGGATTGCAGCCATTTTATTCAGAAGGGGTTTCTCGTCTTACGGAGTCACTCTGTGTCTTGCTTCACGAAGAGCCTGCAGGGCGAGAAATTGAGAAATTGATTAAAGCGGGTCAAAAAAGAGTAACATGAAGAAATATGAGATATGAAATTAGATCAACGGGATAGTCAAGAATCAGATAACATGCAAAATATGAAAACGGATCAATGAGTGCATGTATATATATTAAAATTATCAGTTCATATTATGACGAAGCAAGTAGTATTGATAAATATTCTGTCTCCATGCACCAACTACGCACAACGCAACAAGATTCCAGTGACGTGAGCAATGTAACGGCACAGCCAATCAGAAGAGCTGTTTTCTTGGCATAAAACTAAGACGACAGTTTCAAGGGAATTCTACAGGATGGATATTACCTAGACAGAAGGTGTGAGACTTAAAGGAATAGTTCACCCAAAAATGTATATATTTTTTTTACTCACCGGTAAATATATCAGAGATATATTTAAAAATATCCTGTTCTTCCAAGCTTTATAATGATATTAAATGAGGGGGCCTGTTTTGAAGCCCAAAAATGCATCCATCCATAATGAATATAATCCATATGGCTCCAGGGGGTTAACAAAGGCCTTCTGAAGCAAAGCGATGGGTTTTTGTAAGAAAAATATCAATATTTTAACTTTATTAACTATAATATCTAGCTTCCAGAAGACGGCAGTACTCACTGATTTGCAGTGGAAGAGTAACATCTGACCTGAAACATGAGCAAAACTAAACACCAATAGCAAATTAGAAATCTAAAATGAGAAATGTTAAAGAAATGTCAGAGGATTTCGATATAAGAGAAGAGGAGCTTGGGCAGATGCTAGTTATTTTATTTTATAAAGTTTTAAATATGGATATTTTTCTTACAAAAACCCAAACTTCACATCAGAAGGCCTTTATTAACCCCCTGTAGCCATATGGATTATTTTTATGATGGATGGATGGATTTTTCTTTTCATCTGAAAGAAGATAGTCATACACACCTAGGATGGCTTGAGGGTGAGTAAATCATGGGATAATTTTCATATTTGGGTGAACTATCCCTTTAAGGTGTGAAATTTCAGGGAAATTTTGTAGGCAAGAAAGGTCATCTGTCCATTGTCAGAAGAGATGTATGAAGCATAGCTCACATAGAAGTTACTTTCAAACCAAGCGTGACCAATTTAAACCCAATGCAAAATCTGCACAGGGGAATCTTGCTCTTGCAAAATTTCCAATCGCAGGAACTATTGAAATGACTGAATTTTTACCTGAAAACATCAACAATGGCAAATATACAATAACAATAACGGCCATATTTTTCCTCTGTCACATAGAGAGAAACAATAGCGTGCATCCTGTGCGATTTAGAATCTCAGTCACTTTAATGTAGTTTGAATGGGACAATAGAAAAGGCCACACACGAGATGGATGGCGAGAGGGATGAGGGAGAGAGTGAGAGAGCGGGATAGGAATGTCTGTGTTGACCTTCTGGATGGCTTCGCTGGCAGAGTCGTCCTGCAGCAGTTTTGCCCGGTCCAGTGCTCTCTCAAAGTGTAACACACTGGCCTTGTAGTTACCCAGCTTCACTGTGTAAGAGAGAAAGAGGACGCAAAATGATCTAATCACACAGCATGGCGCAGATCAAATATACATAACGACCACATTAACTTCCTATCGATTCTGAGCATTGTGGAAAATCAGATTATTCATAGTCACAGAGTGCATTAAACTGCCGACTTCCTGGGATTCTGGGCGATGTAGTTTGGACTCACATTCTGCCTGCGCCATGAGCACACTGGCATTGAGCTGCCATTTCTCATCACTGATCTCATCGGCGGCCATGAGCGAGCGAGAGCCGTAGTCTCGTGCTTCTCCGTAGCGCTTCAGCTCAAGGTAACAGCGGCCCAGCTCATGGAACAACCAGGCTTTCTCTAACCCGCCACATGCTAAAGGCACCTTCTCCTCCCAGCTATGCAAACACATAAATAAACACACACAGAACAAAACGAAATAACTAATACAATAGACTCTCGTCTGTGTACATAAACACCAAAGTAAACATTAATTAAAGGTGAACGTGCTTACACTTCTATAGCTTGTTGGAACTTGCCAATCCGTGCGTAAACACGGCCAATGTTGTCCAGAGCCCTGGATTTACTGTCCGTCAGGTCGCTATGACACGAAGCACAAACCAAACACACCTGATGAATTGTAGTTTATTAACCAACCAAGAAAAACAGAAAGGTTGTTTTCCTACTCTCATGAGTGCTCACCCTTTTTTGGCCAGCTCCAGATCTCTCTCATGATGATGCAGAGCCTTGTCCATATTACCAAGATCCATCAGTGCATTGCCTACACAGAACATAAGAGAAAGAGAGAGACTTTTCACAGAGTTTTGCATCTCTGAATCTTGTGCTTTTGATATTTATATATTTAAGTATTAGGCAGATGAGATTCCCAGACTTTACCAATGCAGCTGTGCAGGTTCCCAAGCACTTCTCTCTTATTGGGCAGCACCTTCTCAGACCATTCTTTCACCGCCTTCATGAGCTCACGGGCCTTCTTCAGGCCGCCTTCTGCATTGCCCGCACTCAAGGCTGCCAATTAAACAAATAATTATCATAAATCCAAAAACATACAAAACATTTTCTGAAAAAGTTTGCCCATCCAAATGGTGCTAAGGTGTTCTGAGTGTTTCTGAGTCTATGGGATTTTCTGGCCTGTTTTATTGTCCACCAGGCAAAAACCATAAGTCTGATCCCTTAAGGTGCTGTAATTTCAGTTAAATTTCAAAGACGTTGAAGAAGAAATCATTTTCATTTTCATCATTTAGCAGACGCTTTTATCCAAAGCGACTTACAAGTGGAGCAATTACGGGTTAGGTGTCTTGCTCAAGGACACTTTAGTCATGGTATCGAAGGTGGAGAGAGTGCTGTTCATTCACAATCCCCACTTTCAATTCCTGCTGGCGTGGGAATCGAACCGGCAACCTTCAGATTACAAGCCCGACTCCTTCACCACTAGGCCACGACCTACCTAAATTACACAATTGTGTAGATTCCCATTGAAATGACTGGATTTCGAACTTAAAAATTCACCAAACAACAGTAAATATGATTGCAGTTTAAGCACTTCTCAGCAATTTGAAAAATTTGATGCATTGTTCATGTTCATGGCACAAATGGTACACAATTATGAGCTGAAGTTTGATGGATGGCTTTAGGGGTTTGTTCAAATGTCCTTAGCAAGCACAAGTAACTATTTAAATAATCAGCGGGATGTTTTATCTAACTTTTCTTCCTAACACAAACATTGTGGCATGACCTAGAGAATAATTAGGATCATAATTCCAACATTATCTCCAGGTTGCTATAGGTCAGTCACTCGTCAGTTAGCCAATAATCATCTGCATACACTTCAGTTCAAAGTTTTGGGATCACCAAGAATTAGGTTTTTTTTTTTTTTTTTGAGAAACGATAAGATAATAATACTTTTATTTAGCGAGGATGCATTTAAATTGTTTGAAAGTGACAGTACAGACATTTATAATGTTACGAAAGACAGTATCACAGATTCCACAAAAAATATAGAAAAAATATATTAGATTTAGATATTACATATATATTATTGAATTTAATATTATAATGATTTCTGAAGGATCATGTGACACTGAAGACTGGAGTAATGATGCTGAAAATTCAGCTTTGCCATCACAGGAATAAATTACATTTTAAATTTAAACTGTAATAATATTTTACAATATGAGCAAATAAAGGCAGCCTTGATGAGCACAAAATATTTATTTAAAAAATAGTGCTGTCAAACGATTGATTAATCCCATCCAAAATAAAAGTTTGTGTTTAGATAAATCTATGTACTGTGCATATTTAGCATGCATGTATATATACACGTCTACGTGTATATGTGTGTATATGTATATATACATGTGCGTGTATATGTGTGTATATATAAATATATATGTGTGTGTAATATATATATATACAAACACACACACACACACACACACACACACATCTAACTTGTACACATGTAACTTAATACATTTATATACAACTATATTTTACATATAAATAGAATTTATTTTTGTTAAATATACACAGTACACACAAATATTATGTAAACAAAGTTTTATTTTGCATGCGTAATTAAAAAAATCTTACTGACCCCCAATTTTGATGGTAGTGTATGGTTTTCCACGTGTAACATGAGTTTGCAGCTAATGCTAAACCTTCTGATTAGGAACCCAATGCTGTGAACTTTGATGCCTCTCATATTCTGCAGAGTTTCACCTGTGTCAATGTCCTCCAGACTGGTGAGGACATGTCGAGTAGGGTCTGAGGGGGGCTTGTGTAGAACCCGGTTCCACTGCTGTTGCATTAGTTTTCTGTCTCGCTGTCGAGCATAGATGGGCTTCTGCTGCTGCCAGAATGCCGTACGCGTGTCCAGATATGAGATACAGCCTACGATCAGATCTTGCACACGCTCTCCAGTTCGTATCTTACCTTTTATAAGATCTGTATGGGAACAGATTGCCATACTTTATAAAAAAAATATGCACCCTCATAGATGAAAACAAGGCCTAAAAACCCATGAAAACCACACACCCTCATCATGTAGAAGTTTCTCCAAGTATTCTCTGTCACTGTACAGTTCTCCCAGAAGTTGCTTGGCTGTTTTTTCATATTTGCCCATCTTCTGACCATGCTTTTTGGATTCCTTCTTATGAGAATGATTCAAATGCTTGGGATGAACCTTTGGGATTGTATTAAACAAACATGTGTTACTAACTGCAAAAATTATCAAAATATAAACTATGATAGCGTGAGTGAAGGGGCAGGTGGTATAACAGGAGAGCGAGAGAGCTTACCCCATTAGACTTATGGAAGACAGACAGATCTCCTTTATTTTCCAACTTCACAGAGGAAGGACCTTATAGTTAGCGGGGAGAGAGGTGGATGTGGGTCTCTTTGCTATGTAACCAGAATATGAGCTCCTCAATTCTCATCAAGTTTTGTCTAAAGACTTACTGCCCACTGAGTTGTCGATTGCCTCTTGAGCTTTCTGGATTCCCAGTCTGAACTCCTGCAGCTCTGGACGTAGCTTATGACCTCTGTGATAGTAGACCAATGCAAACTCAAAATCGCCCATAGTGTAGAGGGCTTCTGCCTTCTGATACAGACCCTGCAGCAGACAGGATGGAGATCCAATGAGAATCAGAGGTTACCTGGCTGTTAGCACTCATTTGATCAGTAAAAACATGAATATTGTGAAATATTATTTCTACATAATATAGTTTACTACAAAATAAATAGTATCTAATTTTAAATCAAGTTTGAAATGTAATTAAGCATCATTACTCCACAAATCACATTTATTTGTATGCCGCTTTTTACAACACATAGTTTGAAAGCAGCTTTACAGAAAATGCGTAAGTCTACAATTTACAGTGATGTTATCAGATTGGATTTCAGAAATGTACATATACAAATAACACAGCTAACCAACAATGTATTTATTTAAGGTAGACAAAATGAGGTCATTTAAGTAATGAACACAGGCTAAAAATAATTAGGATATATAGAAAATGTTGCTTAAAATTTAAGAATGCGGTCTTCAGTGTCACATAACCCTACAGAAATTGCTCAAAAAACATTATCAGAGTTAAAAATGGTTGTGCTGCTTAATATTCGTTGAACCTGTCCGAATTATTTGACACATAGAAAAGTAAGCCACAGTTAAATTCATAGACATAATAAAATACATAGACGCCCCATTGACCTCTAGATCGTACGTCAACGGCGCCGCCATATTGTGCAGGTCAACGTTCCCATAACGCTCATAACTGGAGTTGAGAAAAATGCCTGTTTCGTGTGCTGCTTGGGGCTGTACAAATCTCTGCACAATTGAATACAGGTCTCTGGGAATAACCTTCACAGGTAAGGCTGAACATTTGTTTCTGGTTGTATTTGGTCATTATAATTATGTTGATAGTAGTTGGCCACCAGAGTCAGTCAGAAAACAGCTAGTGATGTCGCTAATTTGCTATGAAAGTTGAGTTTAAATGATTTATATTATAGTTCTAGCGTATTTTATCTTATTTTATAGACTAAATTTCCTGAAATTTAAATATGCATCTAAACCGACTTTTAAGACAAGCACTCGTTTCGGTTAGCTGAGTGACATTGTGAATTACTGTAACGTTAGCTTACTTTTCTCACACATTGAAGTTTCCCAGAGACAAAGAGTTGAGGAGACGGTGGGAAGTAGCTATAAGACGGGAAGGTTTTTCTGCAAGCGAGTTCTCTGTGTAGGACAGGTCTGTCAGGAATAGTCGGGACGGATAAACCATCGGTATTAGTATATACATATACTATATCAATATATTATTGTGATATTATATTATTGTACTTATACTATTATATAATTATACTATTCATTACTATTTTATTTGCTGTATACTGTGTGTTGACAATATTATACACTTTATTATTGACTGTATTATATTCTACATAAACTATTTCCTATATATATTATATACACAACAAACTATTTATTATTACTTCTCACTTTATCTTTTATTTACTATTTGCATTCAACTGTAGTTGTACCATATCATATGTATTACCATAAAGGATCCATCAGTTATCTTGTTATTGTATGTTTTGGAGTAGCTATCTGTAAATATCTGTATCATTTTAGTGCTATAAAAATACAGAAAACAGCGTGTGTGTGATTTGTATTTGACGATTTGCTTCATTTTCACAATGGTGGTCAAATCTAAACACAAGAAAAGCTAAAATGGGTTAAAAGACAGAAAATGCCTTTTCCACAATAGGAAATCCTTTTTTTCATTTAAGGTGAAAATTTTAATTAGCTCATTATGGGCATCTTCATAATTCGTATCCAAAAATAAAGCGGTCAAATACAGCTTTGACTATTCGTTATTAAAATAAACATTTTTTTAAAGTCTACTATCGAGGTTTTAAGTAACTAGAGATGGAACTTTTTGTACACCACGTACATCATAAACCACTGAAATCGGTTGATAAATGTAAAAGTTATTTTAGTTTTTATCCAGAAAAACCGCAGCTCGCCAGTTTACTTGCATTTGTTTACAGTGCAGTGTTGCCCTCAGCAACATGGCGGACACGTTGACGATACGCAGCAACGTTCCAAAGTGGCCAATGGGGCGTCTATGTATTTATTATGTCTATGGTTAAATTCGCCAATTTCATTGCATACCAAGTCATGTGAAAAAGCTACTCTTTCCACATAACTAACCTCTTGACCATTTTAGTGGATTTTCTCCTCACATGTAGAGTCATTTTTTTTTTCTTAAAACTTTTAGCATTAATTTTAGACAGTACATTCACTACTATCTGTGCTCGAAAACCGTGCTTGTGGTAATGTCAGTTTTCCCGACACCGTATCATCATCTGATTGACTCCGCCCCCTTCAGGACAAATGTCGTACTACAGGTAAGTTACACAGTAACTCAGAAGTGTAGCTGTACCAAATGTTGAGGAAAAAACAAGCTAGCCCCACGGATAAACACACCTTGAAATAGTTTTTGTCGTCTTTGAGGGAGGTCTCGGCGTCTTTCAGCGCGCTTTCAGCATCGCCTAATTTCACATAACACCTGGATCTGGCCACCAGACAGTTCTTATCATCCGGCTGTAAACTTAAAGCCTGTTGGACAACAGAGGACTCTTATAAAACGAGACATAAAGCGAATTTAAAGGCCATCTGAATGTAGGCTATGTATTATGCGTTTCGCAGTTCGTAATTGCTTACCATGGAAAAGCTCTCGATAGCTTTGATATACTCTCCCTTGTGAAACAGCTGGTCACCTTCTGCCATATAGGTGGTAAAGGTACTCTTCGGCCCTTGTTCTTCCTCCTTATCGGACATTTTAGTAGTATTCTAAGAATTATTATATTGTAACCTTTCAGTACACATCAATAATAAGCAGTTTTAGTACGGGACCGTCCCGTTTGCTCGTATCCTAGCAACTCGCCTAACAAAACCCAGTGGGGCCAATGAACCGTTAGGAACTTTGATTGGCATGCAAACTCATGACGTCATTCAACCGTAAATTGTTAGGTAAATAAAAAATTGTTCAAATTTTTCTATAAAATATATACAAGATGCATAATTTTAAAATATACAAAAAAAAAAAAAAAAAAAAAAAAAAGAGCTGGCGTAAAATAATGTGAAGAAGAAAAAAAAAACGTTTTAAAACAGAGACAGAGAAGTTAAGCGTTCGGTGAAGGGGAAAACAGAAAGAGGCTTACTTTATTTACATGGCTTTTTAAAAACGGTCCATAGTCAAGACTGTTCCAGCGGAGTGAGCAAAGTCAGCATGGACGTTGACGTTTGAATACACTGAAGATCTTTCAAGATAAACAATATGAAAGTATTCCAGACAAATGCTTGAATCTTACATTTTAGTACACGGTCAGGTCAAATAAACAAGGGAATGCTGGAACACAAATCGTCAGCGACTCGAAATCAAGGAACATTTAATTAAAATGGGAGAGATCACTAAACATGGCTCACTGATCATGCCTGCAGTTTACATAGATCAAGATTACATACACTGTGGAGTCCTCCAACAACCAGATCAACTATCTTCTGCCATCACGCCCTCCGAAGCCTCTTTAATTCAGAAGTTAACAAAAGTGCTGGCCCAGCATAGGCTCTCCCTGGGTTTAACCTGTAAGAGTGCAGATCCTAGTGTATTTAAAGATCATCCATCCGTCCGAAGCTCACATCCAGCGAATTTACAATAAATATACATATCAAAAAGTGAGTGTATTTCGTAGTTAAAAAAATTAAACAGTCATAAACTATCAACACAAAGAAACACTTTACATTCCAGTAAAATGTACAATGCAGCAAAGGGTTGAATGGCAACATCGACAAATGAACCTTACAGAGAGGGGCCAACAGGTGCTCCAATGAACTCGCTCTCCCTGAACATCTGTATGCAGTAGTCCAACAATCCAAAAGCATGCCGGAATTATTCTTACAATGAGATTTGGCATGAGGCACTGCATTCACATTTACCGAGGTCTTTAAAATGGTTTACAATGCTGCATAAATATATCTTGTTTGAATTCTGGCTTTATACACATTTAAACAATCTATACGTCACTAGCGGTAATGAATTCTTGTACTAACCCGTGTTTTTTTCTGACCTCCTTTGGATTTGGACTATGTGGATAAGTAAAATGCTTGGGAGAGGGGCTGTCTAGGGGCTGATGGGAGATTAGAGTATTAAGTACTCGTATGCAGAACGGCAGATTTGAATTCTAATGTTCCACCCAACATCAACTCAATTTGTGGTTGGAGCTTTTGAGAACTGAAACTGATTTTCAAAATAATGAATGCGAAAATGACAATGCAGTTGGGTACAATCCATACGGTATATATAAAAAAAAAAAAAAAGAGCCAAATAAAACTAGAGCTGGATTACAAGGGCCAAAAAGGACACTGATCAGAGAGAGTTGTGCAACGCATGTTTTTCTGGTACAGAATGGTCATGCCCCTGCCGTTGTTGTCTTTGTGCGTAAGCATTAAAACAAGTCAATGGCACAGATGCAGGTCCAGCTGTGGGACCCGAAGGTCCGTTACACCAGAGTGTAGTAGTACATCAGAGAGCAGGGATGAAGGGGAGCAGTCCGGTTCAGGGGAATTCAGGGGTTGTGGAACTACTGCATACATGCTGGAATCTGCCAAGTTAACCGAACTGGAAGAAGAAATTTCCTGGTCCAGATGCTGCAAAACAAAACAAAAAAATAGTTAAGTGGCTATGAAAAGAAACGGAAATGATGTAAATGTTATGAATTACTAATGAGCTTCAAAAAATACAGTATTTTTTACTTAAGATATGTACACAAAGTGAAAAGTTTGGGGTCAGTAAGATTTTTTTTAAAATAAATTATTCAGACAGGATGCTTTAATCAGTCAAGTGACAGTAAAGACATTTATAATCGGGATCCACATCAGTAACAGGCCGATACTGCGCTCATGTATTCATTAAAATGCTTTGATATACCACACAACACACGTACAGCATTTATGTCCAGGCAAAGAAAGTGGACAAGCGGGAAAACGGTACATTGTATGGCGTTATCAGAGAAGGATGTCTATGAAGTAAATGCATCTAATGAATGGCATAATAAAATAAATGAAATATTCATGCCTATATAGCTGCTGTGCACAAGCCGATATGCAAAACACGTGGAGTGGATGGAGTGTGCCACTGTGCCACTCCACTGGACAGGGCTCAACAACAAGGACTAATAATGAGTTTCTTCAGCATCAAATCAGCATATTAGAACCTTTTCTGAAGGACCATGTGACACTGAAGAACGATGAAGTAATGATGCTGGAGTGATGGCAGCTTTGCTATCATGAGGGATAAAATCAGTGGTGTATAAAGTACTTGAAAGCCATACTTGAGTAAAAGTATAGATATCTTAGCAGAAAATGACTTTGGTAGAAGTAAAAGTCACTGTTTAGAATTTTACTTGAGTAAAAGTTTTAAAAGTATGTGATGTTTATTTTTTTATATATATTAAACATACTGGAGTACATTACTTTCAGTACTTAAATACTGAAAGTAAATTTTTGTACTCCAGTACAAGTAAATGCAAAATACAAAAGGAGCAGAAAGTGTTATTAAAAATTGTTCTATACACAGTTTGAGCAGCAAGATTGTTTTAACTCTTACAATAAACATTTCTTAAAATTCAAAGCAAACAAAATGCAAGTTAAATAAAAAAAAACAAATATTAATTATACCTTGATCAGTCATAGTACGTTATAATTAATGTAAGAGGCACCTTTAAAATGTAAAAGCTGAACTAACAATGAACACTTTCATTAACCTTTAATGTTACAAATGGACTCTTATTGTAAAGCGTTTCCATTTCATATAAAACCAAACAATCATTCTTAATGTCCATCTTGGTGCACAAAGGCATATTATATGTTTACTTTCACTCGTTATTTGCTTCTATTTTAGAACACTTGATAATTATCTAATCAAAATGTGTGTTAAAGTGTGGATAAATCAGAAATATTCGAGTTCAGTTCTTTTTTTATGTTTCTGTCGGCTGCAGGATTAGGATACAATTTAAATATGCGTCGCTGGATAACAAATGCATAAAGTCGAACAAATGGACATAAACTAACGCAAATAGATGGTAACAACAGTGACATTAAACGGTTGGTGTTTTTGTCTACTAATGTAGCATACATATACCATACCGCTTTGTTGTCTAGGTTAAATCCATTTTTGAAGTGTCCAGTTCTGTGCAACTCGCAGCCTGACGTCACGTGTCAAAACACCAGGCGTCAGTGACAGTTTTTATTTGGCCTCTAGAGGCCGCTCTCGTGCCGCACTCTTCTCAGCCGAACCAGCAACAGACACAACCCGGAAAATGAAACCAAACCATGGTTGAGTGAGCACTTGTTTGCACATGCTTGCTAGCGGTCTGTGTTCTTCCGACTTTTTTGTAGTAAGTAACGAAAATGCTTTGGGGAAATGTATCGGAGTAAAAGTATACATTTTATTTAGGAAATGTAGTGGAGTAAAAGTGAAAGTTGACTGAAATATAAATACTCAAGTACAGATTTTCCAAAAAAAAAAAAAAAAAAAAAAAAAAAAAATTCAAGTACTGTAACGAAGTATTATTACTTTGTTACATTACACCTCTGGATAAAATTATTTTAAAATACATTAAAATAGAAAATCAGTAATATTGTGGAATATTCATTCATTTTGGCAGACGCTTTTATCCAAAGCGATGTACAACTGAAAAGTTGCCCTTGGTGGGGATTGAACTCAGGTCTTTGGTGCATTAGAAGTGAGTGGTTACTCACCGAGCGAACTCCCTTTTGATTTATTTTGATTAAATAAACGGTTTCTTGGTGAGCAAAAGAAAAGTCTTTCATTTTAAAATCGTACAGACCCCAAAGTTTTGAACACTAATGTAATTCAATGGTTTATCATTTAATCTAAACATCTGAATAATGGATGATTTTGAAAAGTAGTAAAAAAAAAGCACATCCTTACATGAATTACCTTCGAAACTAAACCCACCGGGGCCACCAAAGAACGCTTTGAAGATGTTGTTGGCATCAAAGTCTGAAAGAGAACAAAAACAAAAAAAGACGACAAAATCATTAGTCATACATGCAAGACTTGTTCATTTAAGCTTAACACTTAACAATACTAAGTCATGAAGCATAAAACATTCAAATGAGAAACTCATATTCCAGAAAAAAAAAACGTTGTTGACAGAAAGAGGAGAATGAATGCGTGACAGCGACAGACCCATGTTCATGTCATCATCCTCCAGGTCGTGGCCGCTGTCATAGCGGGACTTCTTCTTGGGGTCAGAGAGCACCGTGAAGGCCTCTCCCACCTCCTTAAACTTTTTCTCTTCCTCTTTTTGCACCTCAGCACTCGCCCCACTGTGTCGGTCTTTGAAAAACACAACAGAGAGACTGCATTAAAGAATTTAGAAAGAAAAAACAATGAGGACTTTCTTGCATGCTGGTGTACTCCTAAATCTGTTAAATCAGTACTGGGAAATGTCATTGGAGATCTAGACTGTAAAAGGAGAAAATGCTGCGGTTCTTTCAATTAAATATGTACCTGGGTGGTGCATCAGCGCTCGTTTGCGGTAGGCTTTCTTGATTTCATCTTCAGTGGCGTTTTTATCCACCCCCAGAACCTTATAATAATCTTTTCTTTTGCTCTTCTTCAGCTCTAACTGAGCATTCTTCAACAGGTTCTTGTGTTCTGAGAAACACCACAGATTAAATGAGATTTGGCACATCATTAAAGGACATTTTGATGTACAATCAAGAAGGACACACCTTTAGTCTTCTCTGTTTGATAAACTTTCTCATAATCTCTGACAGCCTCTTCATACTGCTGTGTGTCCATGTAACTACAATACAAAATGCATAGATTAACATAACGATAAACAACAGTTTAAAGTGGGTAGAAAGAACTACAAACGTACCACTGGGCTCTTCTCAAATAAGCCTTAATATAGGTCTCATCCAGTTTAATAGCCTTTGTGCAGTCCTCAATGGCCTGCTCCAGTTTGTTTAACTGTAGACACCAGAGAGAGAGGGAGAGAGAAAAACATTATGAGGTAGTGCCAAACAAAGACAAAAATGAGAGACTGACACACTTGACCCAGTTTTAGAACAGGAAAAAGGTCTAGTGTTTGACCTTGTGGGCACTCCAACACTGATAATGCATTCAAACAATATATATACACACACACACAACTCCAAAACAAGGAGTAAATCAAATGCTGACCTTGGATCCAACAGTGGCTCGGTTGCAGTATAGCTTGGCGTTGGTTTTGATGTTATTTGGGTCGATGGTCAGGGCCTCGGAGTATAGGTCATATGCTTCCTCGTAACTGCCCTCTTTAAACGCTTTGTTCCCTTCCTCTTTCTTCGCCTTTAGGGCTTTAGCATTCTACAGCAGAGAAAAGGACATGGCACATTTAATTTGAATTCTTAGACGCAATCAGTTAAAACTCCACAGTAATGCTACACTTACTCTGCAGGCCAGACGGGCCTTCTCATGGTCTGGTGCCATGCGCAGTGCTTGAATGAAAAACTGCACCGCTTTATCAATGCAGTCTTCATAGTACAGACATAATCCTCGCACGTAGAGGGCATCGCCGTTTGTGGAATCCATCCGCAAAATGTCACTGAAGGTACAAAACAGCAAGAATCAAAAAAATAATACATTAGTGGCCAAACGAAATGTAGGCAACAGTTACAATGGCGATAATTATAAAACATGTGCAGTCTGAAAATTCAGACTTTTGCTTGCCTGATGAAGCAGCTTGGCCAATATTTTAGCATAGTAATAAAACATTAACATAGACCAACATTTTTCCCCACATACACCGCTGATTTACTGCTCAAGAAACATATCTTATTATCAATCCTGAAAAAGTTAAATAATAGTATTTATTTGAAATAGAAAAGACATTATATCACTATATCAAATTAATGCATATTTGCTAAAGCACTAATTCTATAAATAAATAAAAACATGCACACACACAGAGGAAAAATAATCAGTTATTAGCTATGCTAGAGAAACTAGTGAAAGACCAATATCATTGAGGCCAATTATTTTACACTTTGAGATTATAGGCATTGACCAACTATTAACAGGGTAACACACTACAATACGGTTCATATATATATATATATATAGCATTTAATCTTTGTTAATTTCAACATTTACTAATACATTATTAAAATCTTGTTAACATTAGTTAATGCTAAGTGAACTAACATGAACAAACAATGAACTGTATTCTCATTAACTAACGTTAACGAAGATTAGTAAATACAGTAACAAATGTATTGACTCATGTTAGTTAATACATTAACTAATGAACCTTATTGTAAAGTGTTACCATTAACAGAAATGGAATTTTGCTCTTAAATTTACAGACATGTTTTTCTTTTTAACACCATGTCAGAACAAAGGCTTTTTTCACAGTAAGATTAAAATATTGTGTGTGTAGCCTGCACTATATATATCGCTTATTAGCTTAATTATCCACAATTTAGGATAAAGTATTAACATTTTTGTAATGTAATCATGCACTAACTGAATTTGACTTGACTTTAAGCACATTATTGGGACCATCTCTGAGTAAAAGCTGGGTGAGATTTTGATACAGCAAGAGAGAAGACGTTGACGATGACATGCTTTTCGTTTGTTTGGCATAAAAAAAAGAGAATGTGTATTGTTATCTCCACATGAACTTGTGCCTTTTTAGCACACAAAGATTGAAATTAACTTGCATTTATCAAACTGCCAACTTCAGTGTAGCTCTTACAAAAAAAAAATATTTTTAACTCTCAAAGCTCTGTCTTTTAAACAAGTCAAAATACTTTAAAGATGAATATATAATGTAATAACACAAACATCCCCAATGTTTTAGTTATCACTGAGAGGTTTGTTAAATGCTGCGGACAGTAGAAGTTGTTTCCTAACCGGCTGTGTCCTGTTTGTGCTTATCGACACGTTGGCGTGATGTCTTCTCAAATGAACTGTCATATTAGAAGTGTTTTCATTAGCATATTGAATGCATTTTGCACAATGCTTGCACACAGTCACAGTTCTATCTACTGTTTTATTTTCGTTGTCATTGTGAGTAACATGAAATCCAAAATGTTCCCACACACCGGATTTGAACGACATGGGCGCATCCGCCAACTCCGGGCAGCCTTCATTAGGGGCTGTTCACATATCGCGCCTAAAAAAAGCGTGAAAAGCGCGGCCGCGTTGCTTCCATTTTTTCCTATATAGGAAATAATGAACATGATATGTGAACGGCCCTTACTCCACTTTTACTGTCTATATGCATGTTCGCAAGAAACTGTCTGAGGCGAAACCGTCTGAATACGGGCTACATTGCGCACGCGTCGAACCGTGCGACGCACATACGAACCGAAACAAGCAAACCGAACGGTTCAAACGTTTTTTCATGTACCGTGCCACCCCTAATATATATACACATAATCCTGGTAAGTTTTTTTTTTTTTTTTTTTTTTTAAACAACAACATACTTTCTCTGTTAATGGGCTTTTAAGAGAAATCGGATGAGTTTCATTTGCCATCATTGAATCATTTTATGTAAACATTAACGAGGCATGAAACCCCCCTGTTTTAGCCTGGCTGTTCACACCTCAGACTTAAAAATGACGGAAGAAATGGGCGTGTAAAGTTGTGGAAAGGTGGGTGAAGAGGGGAGAAAACAACCAATAAAACACAGACCTACACCACACTCATTACACAGACAACTGAAAACTAAAATGATTATTTTTAAATACATAAAAGGTGCCCTAACTCTATGACCACAAATTCACAAAAATTATTACGCACAAGCAACTATCACAAACGATTCAAATACATTCTGATAAGTTATTCTTAGCAATATCAAATCAGCATTATAACTTTGCAGAGTTATTGGCCTATATGAAAAATGAAGGAGGCCTATAATAATATTTTTATTATGATTATGCAGAGGTGGGTAGAGTACACAAAAACTGTACAAGTACTTATTAGAAATATTTACTCAAGTAATAATCTTAATAGATACTTAATAGGTACAAAAGTATCCAATGAAAAAACTACTCGAGCAGCGAGTTTAAAAATGCCAAAACGCAAATTGGCGGATGTTCATTTCATACTCCTAACAATGGCAGAGTATTTCATGTATAAATTAATAAAGTTGGGTTGTAAAATGTATTGTGAAATGAAAATTAATGATATATCTGTATAATTTGTTCAAAGACAGCATACACATATACTTAGATCTTTACTGCTGGCAAACAATAGAACGCATTTGCTTACTTGCTTTCTATTGACTGTAAATCACTTTGTAAGCCACTTTAATGCTCTTGATGTTCTAAAAACGTCCCGTTACGAGTCTGAGTGAGAACCAGCTTCAGACGATTCAATGCGTGCAGAACTGAACAAATGAAACCCCCCCTGATTTACAAACCAATTAAGACAGGTTTCGTCAACTTGTCTGATTGAGTGATGGGTATCTAGAAGACAAGGAGACCGCGGACTTGCAATAAACTACACATTTCTTAACACGCATTGTATTAAAATAAAGAGAACGACGTCGCCCAGAGTAATGAAATAAATTTTTTCACTAGAAATGTACTGGAGTTAAAGTAATAGATTTAAACGTATTATTAAGTCAAAATTTTCCAAAACTTTACTCAAGTAAATGCACTTTGTTACTACCCACCTCTAAGTTTACGAGCTCTACAATCTCTAGACAAGACACATATGTTCAACACAGAAAGAATAAAGGCATAGTTACTTTTTGTCCGTTCTTTTTGAAATTTTCGGTATACATCATTGTCTTCCGTGTATCAGAATAATCCGTCGTACCATCGAGAAGTACGGCTGTATCAGTGTCCATATTTGCACATACACATTTCATTTGAAGAAGACACGATGAAATGTGTTCACGTACACAGTCCTGGCTCACGTTCGCAGCAGGAATGCATGCGAAATGTGTCCGTGAAAACTTGAAACACGCCTGCTCCATTCAGAATATGAACTGTGGTCCACGCTGCGAGCGTTGTTAAACTGCTCTCATGCACGCACTGCATTTTCTAACATATTAAATATTGTTAGTCATATTTTCCATTCGTTGGTACTCAAACTCTAGCACTGACCGCGTCGCAGGGAAAATGCAAAAACACGTGTGCTACAGTACTGAGGAAACAAACGACATGTATCCAAACACAAGGCTGAACAGGAGAGGTAAATGAACAACGCTGAAAAGGTCTTTCCTGATATTTGAATTCTCCTCTAATGCGATTTCATGCACAATGCAGCGCAGTGATTGGATTAAGAAAGTTCAGTCTCATGAATGAAAGTAAAGAAAGGCTCAGAAACTGATGATGTAGACGTGTACTTGAAGCCAATAACCACTCCGGATTAATGCACAAGTTGGTTCAACTTTGCTTTTTAGACGGGAAGAACGAAATGGCTCTGAAAACTGAAAAAACACTTTCCCCTTAATAATAATAATAATAAACATAATGAGTGCTAATGTTTTTTTAATTATACAACCTGTACATATATTTCAATATCTGAAAAAAATGTGTTTTAGGGTTTCATGACCCTTTAAAACTAAAGTTCTTCAGATATCAGTATTTGCATTTGAACAACCCCATATTTGTTGACCACAACTAAATTTCCATAATACTGTAGTGCTATTACCTGGCAACAGATTGGGCCTCTGGGTAGCGGCCCAACAGAGCCAGACACTCTGCTTTCAACACCTTGAACCTGTGACATGCAGAAGCTGACTCTAACGCCCGATCCATACAGAACACCACCTACAGAGAGACAGACAGACAGTCAGTCATTTATTTATCTGTAAATCAGACCCGAAGCAGCTTGAGGGAAAATAAAGGAACACTCACCATCCTGAAGTCTCGCTTTTCGAAGCTGATCTCAGCCATGCGTTCATACTCCAAGATGGACTCTGCGTTCTTCAGCTGCAAGAGACACAGGAGGTCAGAGGCCTTTTGAATGACACATGCCAAATCATGGAAGTGACTGCGAGTGGTATTTATAGTCACTCTACCTCTTGCTGGGCCTGGCTGTTGTCCGGTTCCAGCTCTAGAACCTTCTGTAAACAGCGGCTGGCAGCCATAGCATTGCCAAGCAGTAGGTGGCACTTGCCCTCACGCATGTGGCCCTGTGGAACAGAATGATGATGATTTGTCTCTCCCCTCAAATGAGTGTCTTCCCTGCCATTCTCCTAAGCTGTTGATGTCCAGCGTTTCCAGGTTCTACACAAGAACGCTGGACTTCAACAGCTTAAGAGAATGACAGGGGACAGAAGAATTTTTGCACATAAAATGTATTCTCGTCACATCATAACATTAAGGTTGAACCGCTGTGGTCACATGGACCATTTTAACGATGTTTTTACTACTTTCTGGACCTTGAACGACGGTAATTACATTGCTTTCTATGGGGGATAAAAACCTCTTGAATGTCATCTAAAAGATCTTAATTTGTGTTCTGAAGATGAACGAAGGTTAGATAGGTTTGGAACCACATGAGGAGGAGTAATTAATGACAGGAATTTCATTTTGGGGTGAACTTACCCTTTAAAATGGACAATATGCACAGAGCATTGGAAAACTTCCGGTGAAATGTCACTTGTTTGTGTGTTAAGCACCAATTGTGTAATGCTTAGATTATAATAAGAATATTGTAGAGCTGCACAATCTTATTTTATTAATGCAACGATTCCCCCGCGTCTTTTAAACAGTCGACAAAATCGTATCGGAACATTCAAAAATGTGTTTGTGATGCCAGAGGGAGCAGTTTTGAATCACACATTAGTTTTTTTTAATACAAATATTCAAATCATCACAGAAGTACTGCGATGTAAGTTTTAAGTTAGTAAATTAACACTGATGTCTACGATAGCGATCAAAAGAGTAAACAATCTTTTGAAACAAACTTGGCGAGTCAAATTACGGTTGTATCAACTAGGTGGCAACAAATGTCTGAAATTTTATTTGAATCATTCATTCAAAAGATTTGTTCAAAAACACTGATTCATCCAGTAATAAAACAAGTATTTATTAATGAGTCATAGAATTCATTCAAAGAATTTTTTTTAAATATTTCAAACATTTTCCAGCAATTTATATTTTGTCAGAACCTCTAGTAAATTTCATGTTATTTTGTTTGGTTGTATATTCAGAATTGTGGAAGAATCGTTCTCTCCATTTGAAACCATAAAATCATGATTCTCATTTGATCCAGAATCGTGCAGCTCTAGAATATAGTCACTTAAGAATAGTCAGGCCTAGCATCAATTTAGTTATTTAAGAATGACCTACCAAAGTCAGTTTTCACACTTGGATGTGAAAAAAGCATCGACAATTAAAGATGTGCATTTTAGTTAGATTCATTGAATAAAATGAGTTTTCAAAGTGTGAAATCACTAAACTTAAACATTAAAATAGAACACTAATCATTTAAGTTATAACAATATTTCACAGTATTACTATTTTTATTGCATTTCTGATCAAATCAGCAGAAGAGACTTTTGAACACTAGTGTATATTTAACAAGATGCTCTTCTCTAAAGCTATACATCCTAAAATTGAAATGGATGTGGACATCTTAAGCAAGTGCTCTTGGTAAAAAAAAAAAAAAGAAAGCATTCAAAGTCAAAAAGCACAAATTCTCATCGTTTCAGTGAATGATTCAGTTGCTGAATTTCAGTGCATCACTAATATTTACTTGAGGTACTCCTTGATATTTTAAAATAATTTAACACCACATTCACGGTTCTGAAGTTGTTAACGGTCACATGAGGTACAGGTAAACAAATCTCTTTGTAAGCTTTTCATTTTTAAATTATTTTAATGTTTTACATTCTTTTGAGTTCATGAAATGGTGCAGTAAGTGATCTGAGAAATGCTAACATTAGGCCTTAGGCATGAAGGCCTACGATCCGACCCTCCTTGCAAATCACCGTACAAAGCCACGCCTTCTCCAAAACACATGAACGCGCACACAGCTGCTCTCAGCAAAGCGTCACAAGAGACTGCGTTAAACTGCCTCACTGTCTAAAAGCACACATTACAAAAAGTAATGAACGTAAAACAGAGCTTGTACCCGACTGCTGCGGGTTCATTTCGGTGTCGATACTGTTGACATGAAAACACATAATTCCGAGTCGGAGGACGTCAACAGCTCCAGTTAGAACGTCTTGGGTTGCCATCTCTTATTTACGGTAGGTTTTACTGTAAACGCAGTACAAGCTCGTTGTTTTGATCCGGTAGAAACTGTAAGGAGGTGGCTGCTCTTTTGTTTCCGGTGCTCCGTGACTGAGGTCTGTCTGAATAAACTCTGCATAGCATGAAACGAATGAAATATGATATCTGACGTACGTCTAGGGTGTGTAAAAACATATGTTGACAGGCAGGTAGGACATCATATTACTTCATTCGGACTGAATATATTGATTGGATTAACATTTTATGGTCCTACACCAACCACAGACAACATACATTTATAAAAATACATTTAGACCTTTTGATAGTGACTGCCATCAGGATACAAGGAGACTTTCAACCAGTATAACAAAAAACACCTACTGCACCTTTAATTATCAGCTTTTCATCAACTCACGTACCCCCTGCAGTTCCCCCACAAACCTCAGTTCAAGGGGAACCCTGAGCTAGACCATGGCCTCAACTGGAAGTTTGAGATTCTAAATTTTCAGAATCTCAACCCTTGACGCCTCACCTTCATGAAAGTGTCATCTAGTCGCACGGCCTGCTGGGAGTCCTCAAGTGCCTCTCTGTAGCGACTCAGCATCATCAATGTGGCTGCGCGGTTGCCGTAGTAACTGACATTTTTCGGGCACAGGTCTGTTAAAAGGACAAACAGAAGATGTAGACACTTCGGTAAACAATAGGAAAAAAAGGTTATTTTTGTTACAACCGTTATAGGTTTTGACAGCCTATTTCCTTTCTAAAACAAGTGGTTGGTGTGACGGTCTACTCGGGTAATTACGTTACAGCGTCAAGGAAAACGTGTCGAGAAAAGAGAAATCATACTCTGAGGGCAGCATATGAATCAGAAGTGTGTTGGAACAAACCAGCATCATAAAGGTAATAAAAAAAAGATGCCTGTGCCTTCATGTTGCCTGCAGACAGATAGCGAGGGCTGGATGTGAAGAACGGCATAAACTAGACACACAGCTTAGCACACTTTTAAGAGTTCTTACCGATGGCCTTGGTGTAGAAGTTGAAGGCTTCAGTGTAGTCCTTCTTGACATAGTATGCATTTCCCTGCTCTTTGAAGCCTTCAGCTTCCCTACAGATTCAACACAAACAAAAATTATAAAAATCACTGGAACATTCAAACGAGAGCTGCTACTGTCCCAGAGAAAGCAGTTATGATTCACCAGAAATCCTTACAAACACAGTATGTGTGTAACAAATATTCTTATTATCATAGAAGTACTGGGATAAGTTTATATTTCAGATAAAAACACTGATGTCTACAGAGGCAATCAAAATCATCTTTTGAACGTAACTTGACGCTTCAAATAATGATTATGTCGATTACATCTATACACCACCAGGTGGCGGCAAGTGACTGTTAAAAATGTCAGTCAGTGAATCATTCATTTAAGAGAGTAGTTCAAAAAACGCTGATCCGTCAAGTAATGAAACTAGTATTTATGGGCGAATCATTCAAACATTTTTTTCTAAACAATTCAGATTAATTAAACGTTTTAAATAGACTGCAGCAATTCACATCAAGTCAGAACCTCTAGTAAACTACATTATTTTGTGTAGTTGTCTGTTCAGAATCATGAGAGAATCGGTATGAAAAAAAAAAATTGTTCCTCAATTTATCTAAAATCGTGCCGCTCTAGTGTGGTGGTTAAGAAAATTTCAAAGGGATGATCCTCCGTGTGTTGCGGGACATGCATATGGCACAGGTCATTACAAAAAAACAAACAAACAAACAAAAAAAACAGGTTACACATGAGAAAACGCTGCTGGCACATGCATATCACATTTCAAAAATCTACGACCTCTGAAGAATGGGCTGCATTGTCAGGACCCAAGCATCGGAATACCTGCCTCCACAGGACCAATACTACAACACAACATTAAAAAGCTGCGTTTGTTATTAGCGATTACATTATTGTTCTGAACCACAGCCGTCTGTTGGAAGCATACAAAGTCAAATTAGGCTGCTAAACATAGACACCATCGGTTGCATTGGAGGACCCGTTTTAAATCAGTCAAACAGCACACAGATGTATAGAGTCAGGTGGGATGGAGTGCAATTCTGGGAAACAACGCAGGTTAAAAGACTGGAGAACAAAATGTCACATTGCCAGCTTATACTTTACCCATCTATACTGAAGAGTAAAACATTAGTGGGGCATTATGAAACACTTTTACACATTTTATGACAACGAGACAATGATTTTTGGCATCATATTTATAAAAGGAAAATTGCTGTCATTTTTAAACCAATCTATTGAAGAATCTATGGGTGACTTTTCTTTACAACAATGGCCATGTTAGTAAAGCTACAAAAACATTCCTGCATGTCAGTTCTTTTCAGTGACCTGAGGTGCTTTTCCAAAAAGCATCATTAGCCAACTAACATCGCAAGTTCTGTCATTACCGTCATAATTCAATGATTTGGTCCCGAAACCACAGTTCAAACGAACATTCGCAAACTTGTGCGGCTCGAACGACAGCTCTTGAGCTGTGGTTAGAAGTATAGTTTCTTATGACATGTTGACTTAATAAATCATTATCTTGAGCACCTTCCCACCTTCAATTCCTGCCGGCGTTGGAATCGAACCGGCAACCTTCAGGTTACAAGCCCGACTCCCTCACCATTAGGCCACGGCTACCCAACGAGCTGCAAATAAGTTTAAAATGATTCATTTGACAAATTTAGTTTGTCAAAACGACATTTTACACACCGTTTTTGAAGAGCGTGTATGCGAGTATGTGCTCTGGTGCGCAAGAACGAGCCTATGATTGAATCAGGAAAAAGCAAAATAACCAGTGTTGCCAATTGCTTTGATTTGAAAGTAGCTAAAACTGGTCGCTAAATGTTGCTAGATGGCTTCATACTGGCGAGTCCACCGATTTATACGAGTATAAATATAAATCAGTGGGCGAGTCACGGAATCTAGATAAGGTTTGTCCAAGAAGTTGCTAGATTTGTAGATAGGCTTTTGAAAAAGCCTCAAAGGGGGCGGCGATTCGGGGAAATAGCTAAATCTAGCAACAAAAATCACTAAATTGGCACTGAAAATAACTGAGAAAAATGAGAATTCGTTCTCAGATGCCACGAATGTAATTGATAGCAAAAAAAAAAAAATCTAGCATTAATTCGATCTCAGTCAAGTCATTACTCCACCAGCGTGACACCAACATGGCTAAACGTCAGGTTTGCGACAATATGGTTTCGGGCTAGTTGATTTGTTCAATGGTGCATCGGTGATGCAGCAAGTTACGCCATCGTATGGAAAATCCAGCCCTGCCTGATCCAGCTCAAACGTCACCAGGCAGAAATTGTGTTTCACAGGAGGATTGACAACTTATTGTGAATGATCTATAATGCATGTTTCATTTGCATAAGATCTATAACACACATGTTGAAAATAGAGTGAATTATCGTTTGCTTCTTGAGTTTTAAATGCCTAGTAGCATTTTTAATTTTGACATTGTAAACAACAACAAAAGCATTCAATTCAAGAGCCTTTTTTATCAATCTTGAATGATTTCTCTAGATCATCTTCAGTCTGGTCACACCGCCCCAGACCCCAACGGCATCATGTTTGACTGGCATATCCCGCTTACTGGGACCCGTTGATGCAAATGTGAAACAAACTTGATCATTCACAACAGCATGACATCTCCCTCAAAACCTGCTTGCACATCACAGCGGAATATTCTGGAATATTCTTGGAGGAGGGCGGCTCAACACTCAACAGCGGAGACTGCTTAATCGCTCAACAATGTTCCACCTCACGCTCTCCCCGGACAGACAGCAGCTGTAGTCCCACACCACCGGTGTGTTCATGCAAATATCGTGCTTTATTCAGACCGACAGCCTGATGACGTCACGCTCACACCCTCCACTTGATCTGGAAACCAAAAACAGGCTGGTGAGGGCTGAGAGAGAACGCCGTAATGACGTGAATAACTTGTAGAGCTGACAACAAGATTTAATCACACAATTAAGTTTCAAAATCTCTTTAGCCGGCTCACTTTTTCAGTAGCCTTGGTTCCGGAAGCATTTTTCCCCACAGGGATTTAAAAAAAAAAAAAAAAAAAAAAAAAAAGAGTCTTTGTTAAAGAATTTTAAGCCATGAAGTGAATCACATTACACACTTTGAGGGAAAGAACTGCAAAGCGATGTGAATCACACTACTCCAATTAAAAACAATGGAGGATAAAAACATGAATATTAGCCATGTAAATGCTTTAAACCAGTTCCTCTATGGAGAAAGTGAATGGGATTTTTCACGTCCTGAACCAGACTCTTGCGCTTTTTACGTTCATAAAGCCCAAATGACAAATATTTAGAGTACTGTAAATAAATCAATAAATAAAGCTGCCCAAGAACATCAGGTTTGCATTACAGGATTGTGTGACTCTGACAGTATACTCTAACTAAACTTCGCATGAAAGTCGTGGTGTCAGACACGAGGTTGACTTTCTCGCGCGTTCAGTTACAGTTCGGTAACCGATCGCTGACAGTCAACGTGCAGGTCACGTCATGCGCGCGTCCACCCGCAGAAACTTCAGACAAACCGAAAGTTCCAGAAGTGAACGACTCGTTATAGTAAGCTAGTGCTGCTCACACACACACACACACACACACACACACATCGTTGTTCAGATTAATGTCTCGACCACCTAAACTGACACTGACTTTTCGATTACATGCATTCATTCAACATTTAAAGGGACACTACACCCAAAATTAAAATTCGCCAATCAAAGGCGGAATGTTGTGGAGTGACCTCCTCGGTCACCATTCACATTCTTTCTTTTGTTAAACGACTACAATAAAACAAACCAGGCTGTCCTTCTCATGAATGCGTCCTGAGCCAGTAACCCGAGTGCATGCGTGTCAGAACGTTTACATTTTGGGGGTAACTGGCCCTTTAAGAGATACATTTTGAAAAGCTGCGAATCTGTTTCTAACTTGGACAAAATGTCCACACAAGTAGTGTCCCCCAGAGTTACGATGAGAGACTCGCAGGTACATAACGTCATTTCCTCCGTAGACTCACACTGCATTTGCATAAGCGTTTTTTTGTATTGGTATATTGTATATTGACTGATTGTATAGCAGTCACCAACTGTTAATGTTTCCAATATATGAGGCAATAATGTCCCATCGTGTGATCCAGCTGTCATGTGCGGGTCTGCATTGTGTTCTTAAGAGCAATGATGTCACGTTGCCTTCAACCTAATTCTAACCCTAAAACTGTGTCACGGCGAACAGCACAGCTGTCGTAATAATACGACGCATGAGGCAGTTGATCGTCGCTTCAAAAGGTCAACGCTCTTTTAAGATGCATAAGAATAAGACCAGGTTAATCGCAAGGTACCCCGACAGTAACAGCAGCTGCCTGGCTCACTAGGCCATGGACACCCCTTGATTTTCAAGTTATGCGGCAATCACGAGCTCAGGGTCCCTATACATCTGTATTCCCAATCGGAGCTTCCCTAAAACCCAGCTACCTCACGGACGGCTCGGCCGCCCTCGTATTAAAGTGACTGCTGTTTTCGGGTACCTCTCTAACTCCTCGTCGCTGGTTAAGTCCATCTCTGGATCCACGGACGATTCGTAGTCAACAGTCGCCATTTTGCTGTAGAGAGGCGGAGAATGAAACGAGGCATGTGTGCCTTTCATACCGACTTCAGCTCCGCCTTCCGCAGCCGTGCGCAGAATGCCCATAGTAGGTCAACGGATGCGAGATCTCGACAAAAGATAGTGTGAAGAAACACTTTTCAAACATCAACAACTCAACGCATCTTGTCTATTTTGATGAAGTGAACCACTCAGTAATTAAAAAACTGGTCCGCATAGCCTACAGTTGTCAAACTATACTCTGCCAAAAACTTCATTCAGTCATTGATGTGTTTCTAAAACACCTATGGCTTTTTAAGTTGGGTATTTTCTTAAGTTTTGCCTATTTATTGACCACTGATTTGAGGTTACGATACTTAATAGCTTGTTAGTGTTTAGCCAATTTTTTTGACTGCCTATTCAAAGTCATAGCCTGTGTATGGAGTGATTGGAGGCTATGAGACTTGCTTTGTTCGTGAATTAGTTTTTTTTTTTTTTTTTTAATAAAAGAATAATTCAATGATTCAGTTGACCATTAAGCAAATTTACTATAGACCTGCATACATTTAAATAAGTTGAATGCAGAAGTTCAACAACTCCTAGACACAATATTATGTGTGAAAAATAAAAAAGCTTAATGTTTGTAAATTAAAAAAATGCTAATATTTGTAGGGCAAAACATTTGAATGTTTTTATTTAACTTTTCTTGTGTTTATTTCTCTTTGGAGTTCGTGTATTCACAATTTCTTATTTCCGTTTATCCTAATGTACCTCCTGTACTTGTAACACGGTAATGTGTCGACGCTTACTTTTTAGTAACGCATTGTCACCCACGACAGTCACAGGAATGCAGCGGCGTCATTTCACCAAAATCCAGGGTATGGGAGACCCTCATGATATCATCCAATCTTACTAATTCGACATCACAGTCCCACTTTATAAAAAAAAAACAAAAAAAAACACCTTCTTCCATCTTTTTCCATCTTCCATATTATCCAATTTAAGTGTTATTTTTAATATGATTACCAAAAACATTTATTATTTAACAAATGATTGTCCTCATTTGTGAAACTAAAAGTCAATCAATCAAAAACCACAGCCAATAAGAACACAGTGTGGGCGGGCTCTCGCAGCAAGTGCACCGCACCAGAGATGAAACTTGAGGCTGTCAGAAAAATAACTAAACACTAAGCTATCAATTATCTTAACCACAAATTATTGGTCAGGAAAAAGGCATAAATTTGAGTAAATTCACTTCTTAAAAAGCCATTGGCACAATATGGGAAGTTGTGAATGGAGTGTTGAATCACAATGTAACACCAGTTGCATGGTGATGCTCCAGAGCGGTGTCTTCGAAAATCTGCTGAGAAATAAAATAATACATGCATCTCTAGCACAGTGAAGCACAGAGGAAGAGCTGTCATTGTGTGGGGAGACCTTTAGCAGTTGATATTGGTCAGCTACTTCACCGTGAATCTTGCTTCCCACAATTGAAAAGTTATCTAAACTGTCCCATACTGGCGTGATGAATACGATCTTGAACTAGATGGAACCTGTAACTCTGCCTGAATCAATCAAACACTCAGAGGAGAACTGGCCTCCCGACTGAGGAAGGTTTTTTTTCTCCATTTTTGTCACCTGTTGGTCACCTGATGTCACCTGTTGGAGTTTGGGTTCCTGTCGCCTTCGGCTTGCTTAGTTGGGGACACTCGATATTCAACAGTGTTTTTGGTATGTCTGCATTGACACCATTGTATGCGAACTGAACTGAGCTGGACGATTACATCAGTGTTTTCTCCAGTGCTGATATACAGATAAATTAACTACATTAATAACTATTGGTTTGTACAACGGAATGAATCAACACTGAATTTATTATTAGCAATGACACCATTTTCTTTAAGAGCTGCTGTGCAGCCAAAAATTATTTGCCAACTATCACTGTAAAGCTGCTTTGACACAATTTGCGTTGTAAAAAGTGTTATATAAATAAAGGTGACTTGACTAAAGAGGAAAGATCAGGTGTTATTTTCCAATAGGATAATGCTCCTGCCCAAACTGCAAACACAACCAAGAAGTGGCTTGAGAACAAGTCCATCAGGCTCATGTTATGGCCTTCTTCAGAGTCAAGATCTGAACCCTAGTGAATATTTGGTCTCACATTAAACTCAAATGAACAGGGAGACATTTTTCAACTGAAGCCATCAACACTGACTCTTCTTTCTGTAAAAAGATGCAGAATGAGGAAAGCTACTGCATGTTAAGTTCCTTTATCGACAGTAACTGACCCTTCGCCAGCAGTTTGATTGACAGGCGATCTGACCAATCATAACCTCGAATCCGCCATTTTGTTCGACAAAGCAGTCAGGGGAGTTAGTAGATCAACGTTGGTGAACTTGAACTTGAAAAATTGTGTGTACTCACGTCTTTCCGCGCTTGAAACAACTTTCCTTCTGATGTTCATTCATGTTTATTTGATGCTATAAATGAACTAGTATGAAGAGATGTTGGTTCACGAGCCGCTTGAAGGAGCTACAGCGATCTGTCACGACACATTAAAGAGACACTATACGCTATTAATTGTTAAACTTCTTTTTAAAAAAAACGACGATATATTATATATATGAAACTGTCGACGTGTTGTCAGTGTCCTCTTTGCTCCGGGATTATTATTCACTCCGTGAGATCATGATGTGTGGCGTGAGAGCGCATGGCTTGTCAGACAAAGCAACAGTAACTAAAGAGGACGGATCTTTGCGAAGGGTCAGTTGGGCAATTCTCGCTAATTTCTTGACCAGTGATTTGTGATTAAAATGGCCATGAAAAGACCACTAAATATTTTGCAATTTTTAGCTTGGCCCTTTTTCATTTTTGCCCAGGACTGTACACTATTGACTTTTGTATATTGATTCATTTCATATTCAACATGTATACATGTGATACATTGTTCTATTGACACATGTAAAGTTTTCTTACACGTACATCGCATTTCTTCTTGGGTGTCAAGCTTGGTCATGTGTAGCTTGAGACCGAAGAAGAAATGTGAGTTAATGAACTGAATGCGCAGGACATCATTTTTTGGTTAAAAGTTAATTTATTCTTATTGGTTGAGGAAATGTGAAATATGTGGTTATTAAAGCCATTCACTGAATTGAGCTGTTAGCCATTGTTTGTTGCTGTTTTTGGCATGGGAGCTGAACACGCAGCACCCAGAAATACATCTTGGGTGAACCCGAAATAAAAATAATAAAATAAAATATGAACAGAGACGGGACTATCATCCATGTATGCATCAAAAACAGTAGGTGGCGGCATGTGCCTGTGGTGCAAAGAAGAAGAAGAAGAAGAAGCTGTTGGGCATGTCTTGTTGTCCTCCCGACAGAAGAGGACGCAGTGCAGCTCAACGGAACTGGCGTCACATTTCGTCGAAGACTAAAATCAGCACATAAACAGGAAGAGAGAACGGTGAGTTCAGCCTTTCTTTACTTTAAACGTTTACTTTGGTTATTTTCACTGTTGCATCTTAATAGCTATTAAAGAGAGCAGAATTCAGTATTGACTGTTCGGTAATCTGCCGATGAAAAGGCGCAGCAGCATCAGTGACGCATTCTCCCTCTGACTCTTCTTCATTTGTGTGCTTTGATGAAGACTGAGCGGCTGTAAGGGATCATCATGGGCAAGAGCTGCAAGGTGGTGGTGTGTGGCCAGGGATTAGTGGGAAAAACTGCAGTTCTGGAGCAGCTACTGTACGCCAACCATGTTGCAGGTGAGTAATGACAGCACGACCGCCGTTCCTCACAGCTCACACACACATGAATATATTCTCAAAGTACCTGACTGACAGGTTCAGACACCATGGAGACACTGGAGGACATTTACATCGGGTCTGTGGAGACGGACCGCGGCACCCGAGAACAGGTGCGCTTTTACGACACCCGCGGGCTGCGCGACGGGCAGGAGTTCCCGCGGCACTACTTCACCTTCGCGGATGGATTCGTGCTCGTGTACAGCATAGACAGCAGAGAGTCGTTCAAACGCGTCGAGGCGCTGAAGAAGGAGATCGACCGCTGCCGAGATAAGAAAGAGGTTTGTTTGGGCTCAGCATGACTTTTAACCTTTTTTATGGCACAAAGGGACAGTAAAAGTATTTACAGAGTTACAAAGGATTTCAAATAAATGCTGAACTTTATTGTCATCAAAGAATTCTGAAGAAAATCAGTTTTTTAACAAAAATATGACCCGTTTTCAGCATTGAAAAGCGTTTTTTTTTTAGTAGTAAATCATCATATTTGAATGATTTGTGGAGGATCATGTGACACTGAAGACTGGAGGAAAATACAGCTGTCATCACAGGAGTGAATTACATTTTAAAATGTATTGCAATAGAAACATTTTAAATTTTAATAGTGTTATACAATATTACTGTATTTTTTTTCATCGAATAATGCAGCCTCGGTGAGCGGAAGAGACTTTCACAAACATTAAAATAAAACAAACTTTTTATCAACATGATCTGTAACACGAAATAGATGCTGACATAGTGATATTTAATTAGCGCTTCTCTAATAGCACGTTTTAAAACCGTTTCAGTGAATGATTTTGGCCGTCGGAAACAGTTTCAGCTGAAACTAAAATGTCGGTGCAACACTAATATTTACTTTATTAATCAGCATTTTTAAGTGTAATAATATTACAGTTTTCAATGAACCTTTGATCACTATATGCAGCCTTGGTGAGCAGAAGAGACTTTCAAAAACATTAAAAAAAATCTTCCTGAACTTTTAAACAGTATTTTAAAGGGCTCAAATAATGAGAAATACATTTTTCATAGACCTTTTTTAGATAACGGATTTTTTCAAGTTAAACACTTCACTTGAAGGGGTGAGCATAAGACTGACACGACACCTGTCATGTGTCAAACATTGTTTGAGAAGTCTTTGTCATGACAACTTGACATTACCAAGACATATAACAGCGTCATGAATATTTTTCTTGACCGTAAATTTTTCTACAGTGGTACTTAAAGAAATTATGACATGAAAAATATTCATGTCACTGTTATAAAATAATTTGACAGAGTATCAACACTTAATGACAAATTCATTGTACCACTGAAAAAAAAAAGTGGTCAGAAAAATATTCATGACAGTTATAATGGTCTCATAACAGCCAGTGTCAAAACCCATAAAAGTAAAAACCCAAAAGTAGTTTAAGTTTTATAATCTTTTATGTTTATGACAAATCTATGACAGATTATGATGTTATGATGAGACATCTCAGTGTCACCTTTGCATTAAAAATGACATAATTGAGCGAATGACACTTCATGTCAGTCGTCATAAACATCCTTCATTCACGATTATGAAGGTGTCATGTCAGTCTTATGCTCACCCCTTCAAGTGAAGTGTTACCAAAACTTCTAACAAAGTGGACATAAAAGTTTTTTGTTTTTTTTTAAATTGTAAAGAAACTTTGTCTTTCCGTCTCATAGGTGACTATTGTGGTTGTGGGTAATAAGTTGGACCTACAGGATCAGAGGAGAGTGGACAGCGAGGCGGCTCAACAGTGGGCGCGGCAGGAGAAGGTCAGGCTGTGGGAGGTCTCTGTGACCGACAGACGAACGCTCATTGAGCCCTTCGTCCATCTGGCCAGCAAAATGACTCAACCTCAGAGCAAATCCACCTTCCCGCTCAGCCGCAACAAGAATAAGGGCAGCGGGTCCCTGGACAGCTAGAGCATCACACAAAGATGTGTTAGAAGGGAGGCAAATGTCTAAAGAGCGACATCGACAGACACTCGATTTTATAACTTTCGAAACATTTTAACTTGGAGTGCCATTATAAGCTGTGTGTGTTCAGCACACTGTATGAAGTTACTGCATTACTGAAGTTTTATATTGATGAACAAACAAAGAGTTCATATGTTACTCTGCGATATTTATCTCATACTTATCTGGAAACAATTGACTGACAAAACAAATTACCTTTACACTGAAAAATATATACCTCTACATTACAAAAAGTTGTTACATCCTATGTGAACGCAGCTAGAACGATCGGTCTTGTTCAATTCAGACATTGTGTGCTGTGTAAGATTTCAATATTTGAGCCATGATGACTGCTATTTTTGTGACCAACTTGACAGAAGAATGTCTTAATTTAGTTAAAGCAGACTGCATGGATGTTGTGCGAGACAACGCATTCCTGTTTGTTATAAAGGTTTACTGATTTATTCCATTTGAATGCCTCTAAGTAAGTCTCCACAAGAGAAATTTCATCCATGTGTTTGTTTGATTGTGTATGAGTGAGAGTTAAAGTATCACCACTGTGCCATCATATGTTTTGGCCTCATGACACCATGCATTTTGTGAGGAGTCATATTGTGTAATGTTCGCTTTTTGGCATGGAAAAAACATGATTTTACTCTTAGCGGAGATCGCTGACATGTTTGTTTAAAAGGATTTCTGTCTGAGCAGCTTCTTAACATCTTAATAAAGATGCTTGCTTTGAATCATTTACCGCTCATTAATCCTTTCTAATATAAATTAGCGTTCAATGTACACAATGGTCAAAAATCATGGTAATGTCCTGTAAAGAGAATTTATTTTTAAGCACAGATCTGTACACAGTTCAAAGCTTGTCTCCTTAACAGTACAGTAGCCATTACGACTGAATGAGCCCAACATAACTGCAGTCTCTCTCAATCTTTAGGGTGAGTAAACGGGAGAATTGGTTTTATTTGCCCTTTATCTATCTTTCTATGGAGTAGATATTTCATTTCGTTCATGGCTAGATCTGCAGTGACCTTATAATCGAGGCTCTCCTCTTCTGCCAGGCAGAGAGAGATTCTTTCTGTGTGACGAACAATGTCTGAAGTTAAAGCTTGCTTTAGGCCACCCTTCGGTTAATGAGGCTTGTATCAGTGTGCATCAACAGCATTTACAGCTATTGAGAAAACATTTTGCATTATGCGAATTAACCCATTTTAAACTTAACACAACTTACAGTGTTTCAGAAAAGTCACTCTCTCTAAGGGTTCAAAAACTTCAACGGTTGCAAGCTTACAATCAATGAGCTGCAGAATGCACTGTATGTGGAATCAGATTTTTCCCAATGTTTTGAATGTAACTTTTCAGAAAAAACCCCCAAAACCTATAAATTGAAAATGAATAAAAACTCTTCAAAACTGGTTAAATACAATGCATCTTTACAGTGATATGAACGTACAAATGTTAACTTTCATAAACGCTCCCTGGGTTTTTGTTCACTATTCTGGCACGAATCCATATGGAATTAGATTTGTGCCAAATGTTTTGAACTTAACTTTCCAATAAACTAATAAAGGAAATCTAATTCCATAAATGTACAGACACCCCACAAACTAAGCAAAACCTACTTGAGATATGAACAATCCATTAAAATATCTAAACTAGTAGCTTTAAAGTCACTACTTCAAAATGTTTTGTGAATGCAGACTAGTGGTTTAAATGACACTATAATTTGTAAATCTTGCGAAAATCCACAGAATTAGTGTGCGCACCTGTCAGGCCTGCTTCAACCTCCTTGCAGTTCTCGTCATAAACACCAGGTGTCGCACGTTGAGGTGAACGACAGAAATGAAAGAGAGCTTTTGTGTAGCGTGTCCTCGTGGTAACAGATAGAATTTTGCCTAGTGGGTCTGGGTTTGTACAGAGCCGAGATGTTTCGACACGTTGTCATTATGAAGCAAGACGTCATGATGACATGTTGTCATCCTCTCGTCAATAACCAGGAGTCCCATGAGCCCTCAAAAGAACAGCCAGAGCACTGGGGTGGAAGATCCAATCGATTTATTTCTCTCTCCCATTCTCTGCTTTATTTCTTTCTTTTTTACGCATTCACACACACCCTATACAGAGAAATAGCAAATGAGTCAGAAAACCAACACGTAAAATCCTACGAAAATACGTTTCCCATTGTGTCAGCTGACAGGTCAGATCAATGTTAGATCAGTCACAGACAGAAATGTATTGAGCACAAAGAACAAATAACACATATATAATGTCTGTCAATATTTAAAATACGCAATACTGGCCATGTCCCTATTAAGCATTATTAAAATCTCATGCCTAAGAAACATCTAGTTGGATTGGACACAATTCACATATTTTTTTAGTTCACACGCACACATGCACATTTTCACATGAGGCTCCATGAGTTTTAAACACATACTGGTGGGGAAAGTTTTTGTGTGTGAGCTTTTTTTGATTTTGTAAGAGTTGTGTGCAGTCTGGATTATGAAAAAAAAAAAAAAAAAAAAAAAAAAAAATCTTAAATTTGGCATTTTGACATTAATAAGAATATATTTTGGCACAAGGCAGGCAAACTAGTGCAGGAAGTATAAGGGAGGGTGATTCAAATGGTAAAATTAGCCCTGAACCAACATGGAAGAAATGGACAATTCCATCCACTGTCTTGTCACTGCTGGCAACGGATGTTTCCATGACTGTCCAGTGACGAACAGATTCCATTGGTGTAAAATAAACGGAGGGAAATGTCAAATTAAGCTTTCCAATGTCCTTGAGATTGGTAATAGAAACACTAGCCGCCCTACATCAAGAGCGCTCACAACATTAAGAGAACAAGGTAAGAAACATATGCTAAAGACAGAGAGAGAGAAAGAAATGGAATCGTCTTCTGTATTTTTTTAAAAAAGGTTCCAGTTTCTGTCATTATTGCTTAAAGATTGAATTCCACTGAACTGAAAAAGCAACAAACAACCTTAAATATATTTTGGAACTGTTCCTTTTGGACAACATGTGAAACCATCAACCTATCAGAGACCATCACAGTCATAAGTATCATAACCATATCTGCTGAATGGACCTCACGAGGACAACACAACTAGGAATGGTGCAGTTACGTCCGTTACGTTTTCTTGTGCATGAAGGGATCCACCGATGGACCAGTGTTATTTGTCATTCACTACATGTCTTTCAATGGACCTTATGGAGATCAGTTTGACGTTCAGGAACACACAAAGAGGAGAATTTGATCCAAGCAAAGTCCTTGTTCTAAAGTGTCCTCAGGCAAAAAACAAACAAACAAACAAACAAAAACACAATTTGTCCATGTTGTGCCTCTTGTAGTGTCAATATGGCTGTTGTTAGTTAGCTCTGTTCAAGGCCCCAGGCTTCATTCCCGAAATGGCGAAACGTCCTCTGAGAAGCAAGAGCCCTGAGTGGGCTTGAGACACACCCGTGACTCCAGGCTCTGAGGCCTTGTCCGGGTGTTCCAGTCTCAGCCCGTTTTTGAACAATATTCCTTATATTCCATCGCCGCCTTTCTCTCGTGTGTGATTCAAAGCACTTTGATTTACAATTTGACATAAAAACTACATAGTCTTATCTACATCGCAATTAGATTATCTCCTTATTTCAGTATGCATGTCTCTGAAGAAATGGCAACAAAAGTAATAACTTCATCAAGTAAAGATCGTTCTTATTATCACATTAATTACAATAACCAGATAAAGAATCTACTTTAAACATCTCATAAAATTCTACATATTTACTCTAATTGTATATATTATAAATGTAATGATTCACTTTTAAAAGCTGTATTCATAAAATATTTACAAAAAGCTCTTTATGCTTTATGTTTAAAAAAAAAAACAGACAGATGAAAAATGGCTCTGATCAAACAACATAGACTTAACAGCAACATCTAATTCTACAGGTCTGGAGTCAGATGATCAGTCTTAATCCATTCAAAACCATCAGATGACACTGATCTGGGGCAAAGCGAAGTGACTTTGTGCATTCGGACAGGAACACTTGTATACTTGTAGTGGGTGAGTTTAATATATTTGAAACCGAATATATAGCTATCCAAGCGTAATCTTAAAATACTCCTGCGCCCTCCTTTTAACAGTACTGATGATATTCACTAACTGCCATTACAGTCATTATGTTTTTACAATGGCTTCTCTGTGCAACTAAATTGACGCTTCCAGAATCAAAAATGTTGTTCTGAATAAAATCAAAGGAGTAATGAATTCATGGCGCACACACACACACACACACACACAAAAGCAAATAACATGGTGAGGTTTTAGATCTTAATCAAGTTGGGACACGGACAGATTTTTGACAGGCGCACTGACCTTTGTGAGGCCGTAATACGGAAATACTGAGAGCAAAATATGCGGACATAAAAGGCCACGTCAAACTGTGACTGAACTGTAATCATCTCATCTGAGATCGTGTGTGTGTGTGTGTGTGTGTGTGTGTGTGTGTGTGCATCTGCAATCTCAAATCACCTAATCTATGCCTCAACACTGAGAAAATTAGGACACTGATTGGGAGCGAGTGTGTGTTGCCTTGCTACCAAATTGTCACCTTCGTCTATTAGACTGGCACTCTGTGCTACTGTGATTACCCATGACAGAAAGCCTTAGCATCTGTAAACTGACAGACCAATGAGGTTTATATTTGTAACAAAAGACGGTCAGATGAGGTTAACTGAAATGCGTGTGAATACACAGACCGACAGCAAAGTATCCACATGGAACAACATGAAAATAGACTAATGACAACTAAAAGTACTAAAAAAAAGCATCAAGTAAAGGGATGTTTGCATTTCGTCACTAAACAAACAGCTAGCGCAGTTATAGGTCTCTAAAATTGGCTTTCCTCTAATAAATTATAGAATAAAAACCTGATTAATATCTGTATAATGATAAATATCTCATAAAGCAAAGCTAAATATCTTTCTTATAGCTCTTTCGCTCCTTTGTCAGTTACGTCCTGTCAATCAAGCGTTCATCTGCATAGTGCGTGGTGTTAGCAATGAGGCCCCTCCCATATACCATATTTGGTCTTGCTCTCTCTCTATCTCGCTCACACACTCTCTCTCCCTTTGCTGCATAGTTCAAGAGTGACGCTCTCAGAGTCACAGTCTTTGAGGAGGATAGGGAACACTATGGGAGTGTGTTTGTGTTTATATATACGCGTGTATACAGCGTGGAGAGAGCGGGAGCACGGACGAAGTTTGCACAGAGACCGTCAGTACTGAGATTGGATCGTAAGACTAAATCACGTGAATATGCGCCTTTGTTGAAAGAGCGTGTCTATTTCGTTTACGGGTGATCAATAAGGGGAAAATATGATGGGAGTGTGTGTGGCTCTCAGAGGTCCAGGCGCTGGCCTAAAGAGGGCGGGGCCGAGGATCGGCGTCTGAATGAAAGTAGTGCCTGGTGGGTGTCGCAGAGCAAGCGGATTGGCCGCGACTGTGCAGAGGGTGGGCGGAGTCATGTGGGTGGGCAGGAAGCTGGCGGTCAAATTTTTAGTCAATTGCTTCTGTAGGACGAGTTTAGTCTGAAAGAGAGGGGGGGGGGGTGAATCATAATGCAAACAATTTAACATATCACAATGCTTTTTTTTTTTAAGGTGCAGTGCATAATTTCTGTGCCACTAGCTCAGTGATTCTCAAGATTTTTGACTCAAAGGTCCCCCCTGTTGTCTAACACATTATTCAAAGATCCCTCATATAGGCTGACACATTTTCATTATATCTAACATTTCTGTTCTAATTATGACAACACTATTTTTATTAACAGAAACTGGGGGCATTTATATATTAAATCAAATCCAGAAGTTTAAAAAACAGTTTGTTCTGCTTCTTACGGAGCCCCGCACATGACATGCACGAAAAAAATAGTACACTATTTCATGATTTATATATGATTTACTTATTCGTTCCCTCGATTTGCTAAATCATGCACACTATTTATAAATTGAGGGAACGAAATAGTAAATTGTGCGCAGGATTTAGTAAATCGAGGGAATGACTTGCACACATTTGATTTTTTTAGCTGCATGTCGTGCAGGCTCCGTATCTTCTTCAAAAAAAAAACAAACAAAAAAAAAATAGTCATAATGTAAGGGATGATCCATGGCTAGGTGTGGACGCAAAGAACCACTGGAACCGAAGCACGATCTCTGATTTCCACACTGAAATTTATTTATGAATGTTAAGGTCAGTAGTAAGTAGATTTTTCTTGATAATAACAGGTAAGTTTGTACAGAACAGTAGCAGTAAAAAGGACTTAAAATGTGCAAATTGTTACAAGGATTTTATTAAATAAATCCCAAAGTTTTTTTTGTGTGTATGTGTGGGAGTGTTGTTTGTGTGTGTGTGCTTCAATGTAACTATAGTTACTTCAGAAAGGTGATTAAACTGACTGGAACTACCAGTGCATTAAACGGTTTCATGCACAAATTCCATATATTAAAATAATTAAAACACTTTTATGTAATCCTGCGACCCCCTTCTAAGTTTGCTGATTTGAGAACTACAGCACAAGCTGCACCATATAGAATGAATGTTTTCAAACAAGTTTCAAATTGCCATTTAGTCCCGACCCAAAGTCAAGCCATTGTTTGATTTAATGTTATTACTGTATGTGGCACATAAATTTTACACTACATTTTTAAGAAAGTCTAACAATGTACTGTTGTTGGCTTTAAGTTCTGTCACTCACCTGTGAGGACAGAGAGGAGAGATTGCATTGGCTGATAACTTTCTTCATAGCAGACACGGCACCACTCGCGTAACCGTTCCATCTGACACCCTGCTGCAAAAGATTGAGCTGCTATAACAGAGTGTGTGTGTGTGAGTAGCAGACATAAAAATCATTTTAATTACACAAAATTACTCCTTGTATCAGGAGGAGCCTGTCTGCTGCCACTTCCTCCTCCTTCCCCTTCAACCTTTACTTTCTGTCATGCTGAGATGAGGCATGCCTTATTATCTTATCCTGTCAATCATCATCAGTCCTATTGTTTAAAATGAACTCTGGGTTTTAATCTGTATTTGTACTACACGATGACTTGATTATTTGATTTTTTATTTTTTACTTTTAACACCTCTGTACTTAATACAACTATTACAATTACGCATTTATCAGATGCTTTTATCCAAAGCAACTTACAATGCATTCAAAATACACATTTTAGTGACTCAAGCATTCCGTGAGAATCGAATTCAATGACTTGGATGTTGCCTGCACAATGCTATACAGTTTGAGCCACAAGAAGACAAGACTATAAGCATGTGAAGCACAGAAGTGTCGGAGTGTAACCATGCATTAATGTGTGTGTGTTCGTGTGTGCTCACCGATGCTGCTGAGGTAGGCTGGCTCTTGGTGTGAGGGTTGAACTTGGGCTTTGGGGGCTTCCCAGCCAGTCTATCCTTATGCCTTCGGCTGTTCATGTGCTAAACAAATACAGAAATAGAGGCTTACTTTTAGTGGCATTTTCAAGCCTGACAAGATTGTCAAGGGTGTTTTAATAAAAAACTAGACCAAATAAGTGCAGCTTTTCCCTTAAAAAAATCTTTAACTTTTTAGTACCCTTCACCTCTTTCCCTTCCCTCTTTCTTTTTCAACAAGCTTCATTTTGTTTACTTTACACTTCAGAGACGGCTTAAGGCAAGCATGAAATACCATTAAATGTCATGCTCCTCAGGCCTGAGAGGACAACAGGCCAACACACACACATCCTTGTTTATACTACTTTGTGGGGTCCAAATGGCCCCACTAACATAGTAAGATGAGAAATCTACGACTTTGTGGGGTCTGACTAAAGACAACATCTTAAAAATCATATATAAGAATGTTTGACAAAATCTTAAGTCACTATAGGATGGCCCTTCCCTACACTATACCTAAACCTACATGTCACAGGAACATAATGTAATTTTAACATTTTAACATTCTTGCATTATATATATACATACATATATACATACATTCTTAAATATAACAAAGTTTATATATATATGTGTGTGTGTGTATAAAAGAATGTTATAAGGACCTTATAACATTCATATATATATATATATATATATATATATATGTCTCAAGTTTCTTATATTTATAGGGACAATAGTAAATTCAACATTAGTAAAGTCAACATTTAGTCTATAAAAGATTTTGTCCAAGTAAATTCTGTATCTTTCGTACTTTGTGGGGTGTTCACGCACACACACACACACACACACACACACACAAGTTGGTTTTGCTATCAAAGTGAGGACATTTCATAGGCATAATGGTTTTTATACTGTTCAAACAATAACTCTACTCCTAAACCTACCATCACAGAAAACATTCTGCATTTTTACATTTTTATTAACACATTGTTTAGTATGTTTTTAAAGCTATTTTAAATATGAGGACTCATGAAACGTAATAACAGTGTAATATCAATGTCATTATACAAATTTGTGTACTCATAAATCACAAAAAACGCACACACACCTCATGTATGAAACTCAAGCAGAAAAGAGTAAAATGTTTCAATTCAATGCGGCAATTTATGTAAGAATGGTTTGGGATATTCACTGTGTTTATGATTCATGAACAAAGTATATGCGTGAATAAATTCCATGCCAGAAGATTTTTTGTTTAGCTCCAAAGCGAATATGACAAATCTGATGAGTCATATTACCAGGAAAGCAACACAGACAAGGTGTCAACAATTTAATCTCCACCAGCACACAGACGGCCAGTCAATATGCACTGATCACAGATTAGATCAGTGACAATGACTTTATATTGAGGGTCTTGGCCTGATTAGCATATTCCTGGTAAACAGAAAATTCAACCTAGAAATCCAAATGAGGTAATGTGTGTGAAACTATGGCACATGATTTCCCTAACATAATCATACCAGGTAACAGACCTGGCTAAGGAGAGATGTGTTTCTTCTGAGAAACTGTGAACTTGTTAATCAATGTTAATGGTGTAGATGATCAGCAGCTGCTCTGTCAATGGACTGGAAATTCCTAGAAGATCATTTCTGACTGAATAAAATAATCCTGACACTCAAAACACAGCTAGTCAGGCTAGGGAGTTGCGTTGTCACACGAAAAGTGAACATGCATCTGTGTAAATTTGTTTTGTTACCTGGCTGAGTTGAGTCTCAGAGTTAACATGGATCTCGCAAACTTCACAGTAGAAGCTCTTGCTGGCCACGCCCACACTTCCCTTACTGGCCAATCGCTTGCTTTTACATGAGGCGCGGGATGACATCGCTTTCCCCCGTCGTCGGGGCAACACACTCTGTCCATCCATCATTAGTTTATGCTTGGTGCCTGTGACATGTGGAAAGGTGAAGGAATTCACATGATGGTTACTTATTTATGCTCAAATACACACAATTTATGGGGTGAATGTATGGAATTAAAAACAATTTTGGTAAATGTTTGAAAAAAAAAAAAAAAAAGGTGTTGAATAAGTATGGAATAATGGTCTAAAATGATGTCTATGATTACAATATTCAATTCAAATTCAATTCAAATTTATTTGTATAGCGCTTTTCACAATACACATCGTTTCAAAGCAGCTTTACAGAGAATGGATGTCAACATTACAATTTAAAGAAAGCAGTTAGCAAATAAAATAATTTAGTTGATTAATTTACAATCAGAGTTAGCAGTTTAACCGAAGTTAGAAGCAAGGAGCTCCCGGAAAATAAATTAACAATTAGGATAAAGAATTAGGTAATGAGCATGTTGATCCAATACTGTTCAATGAAAATTTATTTTCTCAAATGATATTGAAATTATTATGTCGGTGATGAAATATGGTGAATGATAAAAAAGATTATTTTCATTTGTATATATTTGGCAATTCATTTATGGGGTTGATTTTTCGGGTTTACAGACCAAAATAAGTAAATACACTAACGTTCAAAAGTTTGTGGTCAGTAAGACTTTATGTTTTTGGAAGTCTCTTATGCTCACCAACACTGCATTTATTTGAATACGTTTTAATAAGTAATTTATTCCTGTGATGGTAAAGCTGAATTTTCAGCATCATTACTCCAGTCGTCAGTGTCACATGATCCTTCAGAAATCATTCTGATATGTTGATTTGATTCTCAAGAAACATTTATTATTATTATAATTGTTGAAAACAGTTGTGATGCTTAATATTTATGTGGAAACCATGATCGATTTTTCAGTATTATTTATTGAATAGAAACTTCAAAAGAACATTATAGAAATATTTTGTAACATAAATGTATTTACTGTCACTTTTACTGTCAGTTTAAAGCGTCCTTGCAAATTTATGCTTTAAATAAGAATGTATTGACTGCAGTAGTGAAACAGTAATGAAAACAACGTAAATTAAATAAAGGCAGGCACCACTATTGTGAGCATCCATCTGAATGGTGGAGTTGACGGTAACTTTGCAGATGGGGCAATGCAGATGTTGTTTGGCCTTTTTGGGGTCTTTCTCGGCCGGTGTGTCCCCCGTAGGGCTGTCCTGCTGAGTGCCTGTCTCACTGGTGGCACAGGCAGGATCCAGCAGACCATCTGGGTGCTGGGAGTGAGGGGAGGAGACAGACAGGTCTGCAGACGACACCTCCGATATCGGTGTCAGGACCACTGAACTAGACTGAGCATCATCCACCCTGACGACTGGGTCTGAGTCACAGATTGCAGCTAAAGAGAGAGAGAGAGAGAGAGAGAAAGTATGTCAGACTGTTGTGCCACTTCACATATAATTATACAAAACTGCAGGAGCGTTTCTGGATATTTGAGTTTTATTCCTTTTATCTTTCCTTTTCTTTTTTAAGATACAGTTGACCCAAATACTATATAAAAATTCTATTATCCTTTACTTACCCTCATTGTTACAAACCTGTAAGACTTACTTTAATTTGTGGAACAGAAAATGTCTTTTCAATGTAATGAAAGTAACTGAAAACTGGAGCTGTCAAGCTACAAAATGACAAGGAACCATAAAGTTTATATATATATATATATATATATATATATATATGTGTGTGTGTGTGTGTGTGTGTGTGTATATAGCGCCAAATCAGCACATTATAATGATTTCTGAAGGATCATGTTACCCTGAAGACAGAAGTAATGATGCTGAAATGATGCTTTACCGTCACAGAAATAAATTGCCTTTTAAATTATATTACAAAAGAAAACAGTTGATTTAAATTGTAAAAAAATTCATAATATTACTGTTTTTGCTGTATTTTGGATCAAATAAATGAAGGGTTGGTGAGCAGAAGAGACTTCTTTTAAAAACATTAGTAAAATCTTTCTGTCCAAAAACTTTTGACTGGTAGTGTATTGTATTATATTCATCATACAACAGCTCAAGAAAGGAGGAATCTGTTTCATAAAGGAATAATTCAGACCGATTTTGTTAACTACAGCAAGCATTTTATTAAAAAATATTGAACTCAAAAGAATAATTCCTCCCAAAGGAAACTGTTAGAGAACTTCAATACATCAAAATCAGACTATTATTCAAACATCAACATGAGTTATTATTTTCAAGGGGTAATTAATTATTTGGAAAATAGTGTACATCATATGGACCAGTTCTGTGGTACTTTTTGTTTTCATTTTCATTTCACCTTCATTATATTGAAAACAATGAGATTAATGATTTTTGGGTGACCTATCCCTTTAAGAGTTTTTAAAAAGCCTCTACAACCTAGTAACTACTAAAATGAGATGAATGTGAATGCTGAAACGGTAGCTCTCTACATATTTTAGAGCACCATGGTTTAAAATGTGTAACAAACAGGCAGACACAAAGAAAGCTTCAAAACAGACCATTTGGGAGACAGCTGTAAACTAGATGTTTTGTGTATGTGTGCTGTTTTACTTATTAGCTGAAAAGCTATCTAACAATCAGTAAGTGCAGGCAGAAACCCAGCGGCAGAGCACCACTATTCAGCATAAAAATATCCTTTCCGCCCAAACATCTGAATGTCTCCTGGCTGTAATTTAGCTGTGGGCTAGTATCCAAATTGGCAGAAATGTGCAGCGCACAGGAACACAAACATAAATACAGACACTTTCAGACAGACTGTTTTCAGCCATGCAACATTACTGAGGCTGAAATTTATAGACCGGTGCTCATGTGTTGAACTTGAGAGTCATTTATTTAAGTCTGCCTTTGAAACTCTAGTGCCATGTCCTTCTATTTGATCTGTTCTGTTGAAAAAGAAGATAAGGGCCAGAGCAGCCTGGGCAGTGAGAAATCAAATGAGGTGCTCTCACAGTTTCACTGAGCACACAGAACCATTTTTTCACCTGTCTACTGACTTTTCAGTAATACCACCACTTTGGTACTGGAATCAGATTTTGTGACCATCTAAATAAACATAATAAAACTGTAAAATAGAAATAATGGTAGCACTTTATTTTAAAGTCCTGTTCCCCATGTACACACTGGACATGCAGAACCTCTATCCATGTTGTTAGTTTATAGAACCAGTACTTTCTTAGTTAAGTATATTGTAAGTACACGTACACTGCCAATTGGTAGTGTTTAAAAGAAGATATATATATATATATATATATATAATATAATATATATATATATAATATATATATATATATATATCCACACATACACACACACACACTAAAATTACAAAATATTATTACAATTTAAAATAACTGTTTTCTATTCAATTTCTATTCCAAAATCATTCCAATATGACAATTTGCTGATCAAGGAACATTTAATTGATGTTGAAAACAGGCATTTACATTTTTCAGGATTATTTGATAGAAATGGAAAGCTTTTGTAATATTATACACTACCGTTCAAAATTTTGGGGTCAGTAAGAATTTCTCATTTTTATTTTTGGAAAGAAATGAAAGAAATTAATACTTTTGTTCAGCAAAAATGCATTAAATTGATCAAAAGTGACAGTTAAGACATTTATAACGTTGCAAAAGCTTTATATTTCAAGTAGATGCTGTTCTTTTGAACTTTCTATACAGAAAAGATTTTACTGTTTTCAACATTGATTAGCTATTTTAAATAGTAGTAATATCTCACAATATATATTTTTTTGTATTATTAATAAAATAAATGCAGCCTTGGTGAGCATAAGGGACTTCTTTTAAAAACACTAAAAATCTTACAGATCCCATTTTGAATGGCAGTGTAAGTGCATGTACTGTAAAATAAAGTGCAACCAAAATTACTATTTAAAAACCTTCAGATGGAATTTTGGCTCAAATTTGACCCATATTTGAATAACCATTGATGGCCATTCACCGTTGGCCTTCCAGGATGGTAAATATTGCTTTTGTAAATCTAAGAAATCACATGCACAATTCATATTTGCTAAAATGTTGCCTGTGACAACTGTCTTAGTCTATCCACCTTATTCCTACGCCCCATGATGCTTTGCACAAATTATGGGTGTAGCTTCCATTAAGCTGTAAACAATCAGTGAAAGGGTCGCTCTGGGTACAATGAAATGACATTATTCTACTCACCCTTCAATCATTGAACATTAAAAGGACATTTAAAAGTGTAAAAGCATCAACAATGTACTTACAACAGACCATGAATAACCCAAAAGCGATATTATGGATGGTTAAATTTCACTGTAGTAATATCTGTATTATGCAACATACGTTGCCTTAATCAAAAATGTTCATTAACTTCAGCATTACGTGATACTATTCCAAAGTGATTTCCGTCATTTTGATGGATAATAAATTGTATATACCTGTGAAAACAAACCTGGAAAGATTCTTTGTGCATTCCAGTGAATTATTAATGGGATATATCTTAAATGAAATCAGGAGATCAAACCGCAAATGTGCATTAAATGTTGCTCTTTTTTAATGCTATTACAGAGGATTGCAAAGGGAAACAAGAAAATAATCATGAGGACAAGAATGCAGTGGACAAGTAAAGCACTCTTGCCATAGATATTCGTTATAACATGTCACGTTAAAATACCAAGCGTTATGTTATTCTCATGATGTCTGAAAATAAAACATGAAGGAAAATTGACGGCTCATTCAGTCAAACTGATGGATAAGCTTTATTTGTAGGGCAACCATATGATTTGAAATGATTCGTTTCAGTCTTTCTGAATGGAAGTTCCTCAATCCGGAAGAGTCAACCATAATTCAAAACGCAATATGCTTGTCATGACAAAAGGTGGATAGAAAATAAAACATACTTTGCTTTCAATAAAAGCTTCCTTCAAATTCAGAAATATAAATTGCCAATCGGGTAGAGGCCAGCACGGACTGGATATGACATGCTTTCATTCTCAAACGAACAAGGTAAAAGAAAATATGACCCAGAATACATTAAACATAGGCTGAAAGGAGGAATAACAGTTTGTGCTGACCACAACGTGTTTTCTGATGGGAATTATTGGCTATTGATAGCATATACCATCGAAACTCGAGAGACATTTAAAAACCAAACACAAAAACTATAAAAACATGCCTGCTGAGTTTTTCAAAAGTTGTTTGTGGTAATAAAATATGAATATATAAGTTTGATTTTTAAAACATTTTTTATTTAGGTTTAAATTTATTTATATGAAAACCTGATGTCCAATGTAAAATCTGGGTCCTGAAGCAAAACCAGTCAAGAACCACAGAAGAAAATGATAAATAACACATTAGCAATGTCTGTAGCATATGCACTTTAGCCATTCCAGATGCTAGTAAAGGCTAGTTGCTGTGCAACAGCCTTGTCATAAAACCAACACCTCCCCTAGCAGGACTGCCTCCTACATGAAATGTACAGTAATAGGTGTTTGTGAATTTATGACCCATCAGAGAGTGCAGCGCTGACCTTTACAATCACTGTAGGAGTCCTACTGCCTTAGTTTTGCTGAGTAATTTAACACAGGATTTAAACACGTGAAAACAGGTATGTGTGAGAAGTGACCCATGAGACCATGTTTCTTATCACACTCTGTTGCTTTTTTGATATGTGCATAGATCTGTTGAATTCCCCCCCTCTGGGGAATCAGATAGACTGATCTTTCTATGTCTCATTGAGATTTAGATTATACCAATTGGCCTAAAAGGGGGTTCCTGAGGGGATATAGAGGAAGAGCGTGAGGAAAACAGAGAAGGAAATGGAAGGTTGTGTGTGAGCACGTGTGTGTGAGAGGTTTGCCTTCACACCTGAAAAATGTGCGAAAGTTAATGAAATGGAGAGAATTGCCTTGGGTAACACTCTGTGCCCATCTCCCTGTGTCTTGCAGTGGGACTCGTACAACTGATCTTCAAAGACGAATGTGATCTAAGTCACTCTTTTTAAATCTTTTCCGTTTTGGACAGCTCAATCTTTGCAAAGAGATGTGCAACATGAAACAGAAGGGGATGCATGTGGGAGAATGGAGTGACGGATAGCAATGAGAACGATGACTATATTTAACGGTCTCTTTGAAAAAAACAAAAAAACAAGCATAAAAATAAATTCAGCAAATGTAAAACACTGCACTTGTTCATACCACATCAGCAAGCTGCTGATGAAAACGATCAGTGACATCCGACGGCGAGAGCATTCAAAGTGTTTCAACCGCGGCTATAAAATGGACCCCTTCTTCTAGAAATTTCCAGAACCCCCCTCCCATCCTCCCTTTCCATTTCCAGCGTCTCATGGCTGTTAATAATGGCTGACATGCTTGTAGAGTTGTGATTGGCCCCTGCAGCTGCGAGTTTAATGATGGAACACTGCTAATTTCATCAGGCAATCAGCTCAATTTGTGTGTGTCTGTGTGTGTGCGCGTTAGCGTAAGAGCATTTCAAAATCCATTGAGTGATTAGCTCTCCTGTGTGTGAATGTGTGTGAGACACTGGGTTTGAGAGTGTGCTATCTGTTAAATGAGAGCGTTAACCCATCAGTGAGCAAAATACCACATTCAAACTGACTGATGCACATATGCTGATGTAGGGATGGGTCAAAATGGCCAATAGTTTATCTACATTTTTTTATTTTATTTCTTAGTCGCTTTATTAGAATATAAACAGAAAATACAGTACATTTGTATGCAGTAAAAAAACAACTTTTATAGGCTAAAGTGGCAAGTATTTAGTGACCTACATTTACACTTGAGCAATAGCAGGAACCTGGCTGTCTTAAACCTAAATTGGCTTGGAAAAGGACGGGGATGCCAATAAAACTTTCAAAATCTGATGAATTTTTTTTTTTTGACAAAATGTAAGAAGTCCGGGAGGTCACACTAAATACTGATGTTTGCTTAAAGAAACAATTTTGTTCAGGCTTTTTTTTTTATTTGTTTGTTTACATATTTCCTGTATTTTCTGTTTATTAAAAAATAAATATGGATGGTCATTAAAACACGACTTTTGCACAGTACTAGTACTGTAATATATATTGTAAAATATGTCTTTAATTTGTTCTTCTTTTTAATTTGTTTAATTTGATCATCTTTATACACGCACCCACATATCAAATAACGTTAAAAAAATACAACAAAAAACTATATATATATAAATATATGCAAAATAAAAAATAGATTTACCTCAAGTTGTACCATATTTGACGGACACATACATGAAATAATGTGTAAGTCGCCTAAATTCAGAAAACATTCATTCTGAAACATTATTAATAATTTTTATTACCATTACTAGAAAGTAATTCTTGCAGTAACTTGACCAAAATCAGCAAAGATTTCCAAGAAAAAAAAACAGGTGCATGTTTTGGAAATAATATTGAAAGTGCTTCTACTTTCTGAAAAGCATAGACAATCCACCAGGGGGCAGAAGACATATAGTAGATTTTATACAAAAGAAACTGTATAGATGTAGAAGCCTTAAAAAAAACATATGGCATTATAGGGTTAACTATCAAGTTAATAGTGTCCCTCCACATGCAGTTTACAGTTAACTTTTGCACAGCACAATAATGTGCTTTTGGTATACACCCTTAAAAAGGCTCAGACTGAGGACAGATGAACCCAAATATCCTTTTTTAAAGACAGATTAGACGTTCAGGCTACACACCAGTGCGTACATTTTGCAAATACACAATGTATTTTTTTCTAGTATGAGGGGTGTGTTGGCATGTGCATGAGAGCTAATCCAAACACAAAGGCTCTGAGACAAAAATGCAATGGCTAATCTTCTCATTCTCCATCTCTGTAGCTCTTTTAAACTCTCTCTCGCTCTCTCTGTTCTTTCTTATCTAATCTCCCTTTTTCTTCCTTTCTGATTGTACGCGCCCTCTCACCGCTGTCGTCATGAATGGGGCCGAATATTAAAATGTGATTTGATGAGCTTGGTGTTCTTGCTCTATCTTTTTGCCCTCCACTTTCATTTGCGTTCTCTCGCTCTTTTTTTCACTTGCTTTAACCATACTCAAAGGTCTCGTTGCAGAAGGATGTGGAGTTTATAACTCTCTCCTCAATTTTTTTCTTTACTGTTTCCCTTGGGCCCATATTCGGTTTGCTTTTCTAATCATATTCTATAGAGTTTAGGCAGAGGAGAAGAAGAAAGAGTTTTAAAGGGATGAAAAGGTAAAGATTATTGGAGAGGGATAGCTCAAAGCTCTTTGTCAGCTTGTTGTTCTGATCTCAGTCACAGTACTTCCCCATGACAAGAGGAAAGTAGAGATATTCAATAAGAAGTGAAATCCCCTCAATCCACGGAATAGATCATGAAGAGCAGGACTGAAGGATATTCACAGTAGTGAATGAACTACAGGCAAGCTAAATGCATGATTTTTCTAAAAAAACCAATAAAAAAAACGCATTTTAAAATGAAATGACAAAAGTCAAAATTTCTCCAGACACTCAAGTCTCACAACAACACTTTATGTACAGATTTTCACTCTGCATTTTATTTTGACCTTTCCAATGTCTTCCAATCGGTAGCTTAATGTATAATATTATATAAAAATATGCAGTATATTCTATTTAATATACAACTGTTTTCAACATTAATCAGAAAAATGTTTTTGAGCATCAAATCATCATATTAGAATGATCTGATGTAACAATGAAGACTACAGTAATGATACTGAAAATTCAGCTTTGTATCACAGAAATTATAAAAAACATTTGTCTTTGTTTTAAATTGTAATCCTTCACAATATTACTGTTTTTTTAGTTTTAGTTTTTTTTATTTACTGTTTTATTGGTCAAATAAATGCAGCCTGCAACTTACTGCTCCCAAATTTTGAATAATTTTTTAAAATTCAATTACAAATAATACTGCTTATTTAAGTTTGCTTATACGCAGACACATGCAGCCTATAATAATCATTCCGAGTTCCATCCTGCAATATTTCCAAAATTCTCTGATTCTCTACACACTCTGAAAGATATCAAATCACTGACATTAAATGTGTTGCAAATGCGTTATATGCTTTCTGTAAAACATTTTATTCATGCATCAGTGCATGTTTTTGTGCAGTAATTGAAACGCCCACTCACATTGCTAATTGTCTGTGAGTTCACTTACTTCCCTCCACGGCGGTGTTATCCAGCAGAGCAGGAATTGGATCTGGAGGACTCGTTTTTACTCTGTTGCAGTCTCTCTCCCTGTCCCTCTCTCGGTCCTTCTCTCTGTCTCTGTCTCGGTTGTGATGCGCGTTGTCAAGTTGTCTTCTCTGCTGTTTGTTCTTCTGAGCCTCCAATGCCTTCAGCTTACGAGCATGTTTATGGCCTTTATAATGAGCCTCAGCCTGATTCTAGAGAAAGACAGATAGAGAGAGAGTAAAAAGGATTGCAAAACCTTTATGGAGCTTCTCACATTTACAGAAACATGAAGGCATACACACTACCAGTCAGAGTTGAGCATGATCTTGTTTCATGTGCCTACATTTGAATTTCTTTACAACACTAAAATGTAATTATATCTGTAATAAATTATTATAACATCCCAGAAAGCATATAAAAAAGTTGGCTGAGAGAGGTCCAGCGTGTGCAGAATTGTTAGTAAGGCTAAAAGCAAAAAATGTAAAATATTTTCGATTTCTTAAAGTCACCATGAATTTTTTATGGAATATTGCAGTATTTGTTATAAATGATTTGTCAGCGAACATCTTTTTTTTTTTTTTTTTAATTAATGTGGTCTCATAATGTTTAATCAAAATAACTTCCCCTCCCTCTTGCAATGACATCTCTTCTCTTCTGCAGAAAGGGCAGGACAACCTGTCAATAATATGAAATCACAGCAAAAGCAAACCACAACTATCCAATAAATTCCTGATGGGAAATCAGTTCTCATGATCAATGTGTTCAGTTCAAGAGAAATGGGCAGAAACAAAAATCTGAGTGACTTTGACAAGGGCCAAATTGTTATGACAAGGTGACTGTGTCAGAGTATCTCTGATACAGCAAGGTTTGTGTGTTACTCCCGGTCAACAGTGGTGAGAATTTACCAACAGTCACCTGAGGAGGGACAAACCACAAATCGGGTTCATCGATGCACAAGGGCAATGAAGGCTATCCTGTCTGGTCCAAGCCAACAGAACCGTAGCCACAGACCAATCAAAGTCCCATGATGACCCCTGTCTACTGTCAAAAGTGCCTACAATGGGTAAGCGAGAATTGGAACTGGACCTTGGAGCAGTGGAAGAACGTTGCCTGGTCTGATGAGTCTCATTTTCTTTTACATCACTGGGACTTCGTATGTGTGCGCTGTTTACCTGGGGAAGCACCAGGTAAGATCCAGGTTAGATGCACCAGGATGCACTGTGGGATGACGACATGCCAGTGGAGGAAGTGTGATACTCTGTGCAATGTTCTGCTGGGAAACCATGAGTCCAGCCATCAATGTGGATGTCAATTTGACACGTGCTACCTACCTAAATACTGTTGCAGACTTACACTTACACCCCTTCCTGAAATTCACTTCCTTCCTGGTGGAAGTGGCTTCTTTCAACAGGATAATGCACTCTGCCACACTACACACCCAGATCTCAATCCAACTGAGGATCTGTAGGATGTGCTAGGAGGTCCACCCTGCAACCTACAGGACTCCCACCACTAATCTGCTACCATGGACATCATCACAGCTGTTTGCCAATTCGCTCCTCACCATTGTGTATTTAAGTTCCTGTTGTTCACTTGTTGGATTACTTAGCCTGTTTGGATTAAATTTTGTATTGGATTTGTATCCGATGATCTCAATGAACCCATGAATCAATTGTCTATAGCAGGGGTGGGCAAACTCGATCCTGGAGTGCCACTGTCCTGCAGAGTTTAGCTCTAACCCTGACAAAACTCACCTGTAGGACTGTAGCCTTATAGTAATCCTGAATTAATTGATTAGCTGGTTCAGTTGTGTTTGTTTAGGGTTGGAGCTAAACTTTGCAGGACAATGGCCCTCCAGGACTGTGTTTGCCCACCCCTGGTCTATAGATTTTACCTGATCTCTGATCAGTTTTATACATTTGTAGAGTTTTAATTAGACATTAGTAGGCCTATAATTAAAAAGAATAATAGTAGTTAATAGTCTCTTATTGGCCTGTTGAGCCATCTATTGAATAAACAAAACAAGCCCTGAAAATTGATGAAAGAAGGCATTTTATACATTCACTTGATAATTAATCTTATTATAGATTTTACTTTCAATAAATCATTTGCAAAGGGTTTGTTAAAAAAAGGTGTCAGAACACTGTTGACCAGGATTCGAACCCAAGATGGCAGCATGCCAGTCGAGAACAAGATCCGCTCCCCTTCACACTTCCTTATTTGGCACAAACAACATGTACGCTATAATCAGTCAATGCTTGTCTGAATCGTTGTCAAGGTTATTACAGATCAGCACATGCAAGTGACCACTAGGTGACACCGTGGAGACAGTTGTCAGATTGTTTCGAAGCCTCAACACAATTCAGTTCATTTGCTTCAACCGTTTGTGTTTCACAAAGCCTCGCTCTGCCCATCACTAAGTTTTGCCATCTAGCCATCACCAGTTCACTTGACGACGAGACCCTGAAGATCTTGCTCGGATTGGGGCTACCTTCAACCACCCCATCGACCTCAAAGGGCACCACAGGGCTGGACCGAAAGGAAACTGTCATTAGGAGTCCGGAGAGTGTTGCGTCCTGAGCGCATTTCATTCCATACAACCATGGGGGAATCACGTGTGCACCCCACAGATGTTGAGGTCAACCCGCTGCGATGAGTAAGCAAGAACCTGAGGAAGAGAGGACAGGTCTCACCAGAAGTGGAACCCCAATGTGAACCTGACCGGGGGAGTGAGCCCACGACACCAACAGCCGAAGGAATGAAGACGAAGAACTGGCTGATTAACTTCAATGTGGACTTGTCAACTCCCGTCCAATCCCTCCCGGTATCTGAAACTTTATTGCTTATGGAGAACTTTAAGGACTCTGATTCATCAGTTTGTTCAGATATATCACTGTGTAAGGACAGTATGGTGAAATTATGACATTATGGACTGGGATTTATATTTTGCATTAATCTGTGTAGACTGTGTTGTGATTTCTATCATTTTGTCAAGTCTCGTTTCATCACTATCATCACTCAGCCCAGCCAGTATTCCATCCCTTTCATTGCCAGATGTTTGCAGCCCCGCTTCCTCTCCGGAGAGTTCCTGCCATGACGTTGAGCCGCAGGTCACGCAACCACCAGCAGCTTCCGTGGTTAACTATCCTACGGATTCGCCTCCGGCCTCTAATCACTTCGCTCCATCTCTGCCGGTTGAACTGTCAGCTCAGCCTTGGCTCCTCCCACCATCGGCTCCAACAGAGACCTTCGGCCTCCGACGCTCACTGCCATGGCTGCGCTCAGATCTCCAGAACCTGTAATGACGGTCAGCTCCATCGACCCTCCATCTTTGCCTGTGGATCCACTGACCTTGTCTCCTACGGTCGGCCCCCAGATGTCAACATTTACATCTTGGCTCCTCCCTCCCTCGTCATGTGTTATGCCCACCATTCCTTCTCCATCCCGTTACCATCCCTCCTTTATCCTGCTGTTCACCTAGTCTTTGTCTGGTCATGTTTATGTTATGGTTTATTTTGCCTGTGTAAGGATTAAACTTTGTATTGAATTTTTTAATCCATCTGCCTCTTCATCTGTTTGTTTGCTATGCACAGTCCTGAAATTGTGACAATTTCATAGTTTTGGTCTCCTTACACTTATTGTTTAATGTAGAATATACATAATATATAAATTGTAGGTGGGTCCAATTTTTTTAAATGTGCATAGATTGAGTGTCTATACACACACACACACACACACGAGTCTGCATGAGGGTGATAAGAGTAAATGCCCAGCAGAGGGCCTGGATTACAGTTGCAGGTGATAAATGAAACACACTTTGTAATTACACTGTTGAAAAACAGAAAAACATCTTGGCTAGTATACCGTTTCAACACGACAACACTTCAAGCAAAAAACATGAATGTTTCTAGACACCAGCAATCATCTAGAGCTGTAATCCAGATTTGTGCTGAAATGTACTGTAATAATTCAGCGTGTAATTAAACTGAACTTGAGCAGTTGACATGCTGAGCTGTGAATCCCTTATTGCTCACTGAATTAAAAATCGATTTGATTTTTGAAAATTACACCAACACTGTATAAAAAGCACAGAAATAACATTTAAAATTACGAATGCAATGGCAGTTGGTTACATTTTTTAAAATTGCAAATCAAAGCTGACACCCAGTTTATCAAGAAAATCTCAGGCTAATATCAGTGCAGAAATGAGTCTGTGGGCCAAGAGGGAGTAATCAACCAGCTCAAATCCTCTTAAGTACTTAGCAGATGACCCTCATCCGGGGATGGGGGGGGGGCAACACTGTCTGCACTGAACAGATGAGCAAGATGTTTATACACACCCCTATATATAGTTTGGTGCCAGTGAGATTTTTAAATGAACACATTTTTTCAGACAGTTAATTGATTAAAAGTAAAGATATTTGTTATGTTACAAAATATTTCTATTTCAAATAAATGCTGTTCTTTCAAACTTCCTATTAATCAAAGAATTCTGAAAAATGGTATCATGAAATGATACAGAAATGAAGGCGCACAACTGTTTTCAACATTGATAATAATAAGAAATGTTTTTTGAGCAGCAAATCTGAACACTAAAATGGTCTGTGAAGCATTATAAATCAAATCTGTAAAGAATGGCAAAATAGAGAGGAGAAGAAGAAACAGACAGACAGGCTATCAGAGAAACCAAAACACATAGAAAGACAGAGAGGTAGAGTGCTGTATGGTGAACCACAAGCAGTGGGAAACTAATGAGCATTTGATAGAGTTTCAGACGTCTAACAGAGCAAGCGCTGTTGGGTTTCTTTCTCAGAATATATCTGGACTAAAAATGCCCAAAATGGCAATGAAAACTGAACAGCAGAACACAAATGAACTAATCTATAGTTTTTCCACAGCTCATCAGGAACATACAAATTCAGATCTTTTAGATGTACAGGTTCGTTTTCATGACTAAAATAGATTTAGCTAACTTAATTTCTCATACACACAGATCAGGCACAACATTATGACCACTGGCAGGTGAAGTGAATAACAATGATTATCTTTTCATCACAGCTCCTGTTAGTGGGTGAGATATATTAGGCAGCAAGTGAACATTTTGTCCTCTAAGTTGATCTGTTAAAAGCAGGAAAAATGGGCAAGCGAAAGAATTTGAGTGTGTTTGACGAGGGCCAAATTGTGATGGCTCGACGACTAGGTCAGAGCATCTCCAAAACTGCAGCTCTTGTGGGGTGTTCCAGATCTGCAGTGGTCAGTATCTATCAAAAGTGAACCAAGGAAGGAACAGCGATGAACCGGCGACAGGGTCATGGGCGACCAAGGGGCTGACCCCTGTCCACCCCTGAAAGCACCAACAGTGCGCATGTGAGCATCAGAACTGGACCATAGAGCAATGGAAGAAGGTGGCCTGATGAATGATGTTTTCTTTTACATCACATGGATGGCCGCGTATGTGTGTGTCGCTTACCTGGGGAACACATGGCTCCAGAATGCACTATGGGAAGGAGGAAAGCTGGCAGAGGCAGTGTGATGCTTTGGGCAATGTTCTGCTGGGAAACCTTGGGTCCTGCCATAAATGTGAATATCACTTTGACACGTACCACTTACCTAAGCATTGTTGTAGACCATGTGGACTCTTTCATGGAAACAGTTTCCCTGGTGGCTGTGGCAAAAGTGGTTCAGAAATGGTTTGAAGAACACAACAACAAGTTTGAGGTGTTGACTTGGCCTCCAAATTCTCCACATCTCAATCCAATCGAGCATCTGTGGGATGTGCTGAACAAACAATTCCGGTCCATGGAGGCTCCACCTCGTAACTTACAGGACTTGAAGGATCTGCTGCTAACATCTTAGTGCCAGAAAACACAGCACACTTTCAGGGGTCTAGTGGAATCTCAATGGGTCAGGGCTGTTATGACAACAAAAGGGGGACCAACACAATATTAGGAAGGTGGTCATAATGTTATGCCTGATCTAGTATAGTGTATATATAAAATTCTCGATGCTGTGAGTCTGAAATGTGATTTCCAAACTCAAGCTCTTACTTGCACTAACTGACAGATACGAAGCGACAATCAGACAGTGTGCAATCCCAATATACACACAAAATTACAGTATTTAAAACAAATCTGTCTTAGCGAGTATTCACACAAACATTATCTGTTATGTATGAACATTTGGTTAATTGTTGGGGAAAAACATCTGATGTATAACATAGTAAATCTGTGCATTGTATGTTACTGGGTGAGTTTGTTTTGGAACCATCAGAAAACTTTAACTTGATTTATATATATATATATATATATATATATATATATATATATATATATATATATATATATATATTTATATATATATGAAATAGATGCTGCTGCTGCATAAATAGACACACGTAACTCTCCCAACAAAGCAGGAATGTGTGTGTATGTGTGTGTCCTGGAAGCTGTTTGGTCAATATTTTTGGTCCAACCACAACCATTCCTACCTTCCACAACTATTACATTTGCAGTGGAAAAATGTAGTTTCAGCTTTATCACAGTTTTTGCTGAATGCAGAATGTTAAATTATAATTCTACATATTAGTTTTATAAATGTATAAATAAATAAAACACTGACACTCTTGCAAGAGCAACACTGACATAACAGTTCCCCCGAAAATGAAAATACAGTCATCAAAATTCTTGCAAACCACCCTGGAACTGATCAAGTGTTGCTCAAAGGCTGACAGACACTGTAAGTGAGAAGGACATAACTGTTTATGACAACACAAGCAGCATGCATCTGGCAATGGAGATAAGCATGCTTTCATTTCTCATGCACATCATCCTATCTGTGCGGATCTTCTCTCTGCTCACACAGGCTGTCCAATGCAGCACTAGACTTGCCAGAAACAACACAGGCTGTTAAAGCTGCACTGCACTGTTGAGTCATTTACATATAGTAAACATACATTTTTATGCTGTGAGTGCATATGCTTTTTAACTGTACTCTAAACCAGTGTGATTTTTTGTTTGCTGTGGAACACACAAATAGATGGATAAGGGATGAGGGGCTGGCAATTCTGACTATCAAGACAGTTTTCTCATTAAAAAAGGGACAGTAAAAGTAGTTCTTATGACACATTTCCTAACAATAGCTTTGTTTGATCAACAGGCTGAAATTTTAGTCATTATGCACTATTAATCTGAAACTGAAATTCCATTGTCATAAATCTTGAGATCCAAAAAAAACCAAAACCCCCCCAAATAAACAAACAAACAAAAAACGCTGCAGCCAAAGGATTTGAGAGCTGTGGCAGAGGGAAAGATATGACTCAAAATATTAGATATCATAGATATCATATGACTCAAAATGTTCCGCACAAGTCATGACTGTTTTATGAAGCTATTTGGTGCTTGAAAGCTGTGATCGCCATGAAATATTGTTGTAAAATTGAGTTGCATGGAGATTCTGCACAAATTATTTTTTGCTCAATGGAAAAGTAACAGCTTACGACAATGGAAGGACATGACAGTAAAAAAAAGAAAGAGAAAAAAGACAATTTTCATTTTGGGTGAAAATATGATTTCAATCAAATATTTCAATGAAAATTTCTGTCCTTGATTACTTTATGTAGTCAATTTTATATAAGCAATACCAGACTGAAGGCTGTGCTATACTGTATTCAATATACAGTATCACCTTATATTGCTTAATAAGATTGGATTACATTTAGTCCGCAGTAATTATAATAATACTAATACAATAGAACTCAAAGGAAAGTACCATTTAAATAGTTAAATGTGTGTGTGTGTGTGAGAAAGAGAGAGAGAGGGGGGGGGTGTTAAAGAGACTGGTAATATCACATTATGAAAGACAAAATGAAAAGACAAAAGAGAGAGAAAAACATGCAAGAAAGAAAGAAAGAAACAAAGAAAAAGAAAGAAAGAAAGAAAGAAAGAAAGAATAAATGCTGTAAGGGATGAAACAGTTTTTACCCGTTCAGCGTGATGTTCACTGTCTGTCATCACAACTGCGGAGAGTAAAACACACACACACTACACACTAACCGTGGAGTTGAAGCGCAGGTGGCAGATATTGCATGAGATGACCTGTTTTTTCTTCAGGGACTGAGGAACACCAAACGTATGGTTTATCACGGCCTTCTGCACCGGGTCCATCTGAAGGAAGGGTGAGAAAATGATGTTAAAATGGACTGAGAAAAAAAATGATTTGTACAAATCACTTCCTTTCAATCAACAGACTCTTTCTCCACTCATTCAAACACGTTCCTTCCATCCCAGTGGCACTCGAAGCAACCCTGAACCTGATGCCCGGAGCCGAGGGACTTTCCCCCGACACTCCTCGCCATGGGAATGTACACCACATCACAATGAATCTGCATCTGGTCGCACGTCTGTTTGTTTTAGAGCCTCGAGAATGTTCTTGTTGTTCATCCGCAGTCATCCCTGACCGGCTGGGACGCTGCCAGGTCAATGTTAGTGTGTTTGTCAGTGAGTGTATGTGTCTGATGAAGTCGCCTATTGTCACCTCTGAATACTGGAGAGGGTCCAGAGATAAGCATGATATTACTGCAGGAATGAAGGAGATGAGAAAAGAGATGAGAGGAGAAATGACTGAAGAGAGGATGATGAGCAGAGCAGAAGACAGCAGCAGTAAAAAGATAAAATGAGATGAGAACAAATTAGACAAAACAAGACGAGAATTCACAAGATGAGCTGAGAAAATATGAAACAAGACAAAAGATGCAATAAGCAGTTGAGAAGAGCAGAGTTGAGATGAGAAGAAAGAAGAAAGAAGACAAGAAGACCCTAGAAGAGAAGAGGAGAAGATGCGAGAAGATATAATACAAGATAATAAGAAAAGGTATAAGAGATGAGAAAAGATGAGACAAGAAGAGGAAAAGTAATATCAAGAGAAGAAAAGCAAGAAGAGACAAAAAGAGACAAGAAGAGAAAAGGGAGGCAGTAAAATCAAAGGATGGGAACGGAAGAGATCATCAGAATATGAGATGAGACACAAAACATCATGAGACGAAAAGTAAAGAAATAATAAGGAAACGATATGAGATGAGAAGACAAAAAAGAAGAGAAAAACTGAGCAAAGAGGAGGAGACTAGAAGTGCAAAGACAAGGCAGAGAGGAGATGAGAATGCTAAAGCAGCAGTAAAGCGAAGAGGAGAGGAGCAGTAAGGAAAGCAGTGGAGCTTAAGAGAGGAGAGAGGTCACTGACAGCTACTTTGCTTCAGAGACAGGTGCATTTATCACTCCAGTACACATACAAACACACACACACACACACAGATCTGATCAGAGAGGGAACCAGCACCTCACTATATATTAACAAACGCATATATGCCAAAAAGACATGCCCTTGGTGTCAAAGATATATTATTTTGAGTCGGCCAACAGTGCACTCAAAAACATAACACATGGAGAGTGTGTACGTGTGTGAGTGTGTGTCCAGAATGCAGATATCAGAAGAAAGAGAACCCTGTTACACACACACTGCCGCAAAAACTGTTCACAGAGAGTCTGAAACTAAATCTAGATCCTAATCTGAGCTGCTGCTTGAGTCTTAAATCTAAAATTACTATCTAATACAATACTCCTCTGTTTAGCGGCCCTTTTTACAAAGATTCTGCACTTTTAAAAATACCCTGCAGCCTGCTGAATCATTCCTGACATTTAGAGCTGACATTTGGGACCCAACGCAACACCTTTAAAATGTTCTGAGTCAACTTTAAATGATGACACATCTGGGAAGGTGAGGTTTAGAAAATAAAACCAAGAGTGTTGATTAACTCACAGTGTTGAAGTTGGGGAACAGGCTGAGGGGGGAGGAGCCACTGAGCCGGAAGGGCAGGAAGTGTTTCAGGTCCAGAGGGGTCTGCAGCGGGCGACCCTGCACCGGTAATGACGCCAGCAGGGGGCTCCCCTGAGCAGTCGTACCTGAGAAGAGCAAAAACAACAACCGACACATATTAGAGAAAATCACCAATGTTCAGGCCAGCGACAGAGTATCAAGAAATTAGTGCATAAACACCATGATCAATGATGAGAAGGGAGATTCTTAGTCTCACAGTTCAGTAAACCAGAACCAAATGAGTTTTACGATGACCTATCATTATAATGACACAAAAGCTGATCTGATCACAATTATTGGTTGATCTATCCAGTATTAACAGTTAACATTGCAAGAAAAAGAAGAAGAAGAAAAAAAAAAACAGCTGGAAAGGATTACTATGAAATCTGAATCTTTAAATTTGATTATTATATATACAAACATATGGAGTGAGTTTACATTAATTGGGCCACTTTTTGATATAAACATTACAGTTATTTATCTTTTTTTGTCCTTTTGATTTTGATTTGATCATTACTCTTCAAGTTGTTTGTGATTACTTGAAAAGGTTAAAAAAAATCAAGAAGAGCATTTTAGCAAATTAAAATCCAATCCTAAAAATGTACATTTACTAATGACTTTCACATTACTTTTTTATATACCAAATTCTAGGACTGGAAATCACAATTTTAAAACTTCCCTAGAATACATCGTTTTTCCATGATGGGAACCTGTACACCCCTATAAATAGTTATAGGATACTTACAAATATACTTTGTCATCTTTATTTACAGGAGTTTATAAAAAAAACAACATCATTATATATTTTATATATTAGAATTATATAGATTTATAACGTTTACATTGAATATCATTTCATCATTATTGAAATTACACTAACACATAAGCAAGACATATACTCAACAGAGTTTAAGTGTCCTAGATAACCCCTGTCCCAGATTACCCTGACATACCTAATCATGTCATACTGCAAAACCACCTTACCAATGTCTGCACAAACATTCAAAGATGTCAAATGAAGAAACCACAAACCATATAAATTGATATGTTTCAAAAAATGTCAAATTTCTTTTGGTATATTAATACACATCAGCAACCAATAGGCTGCATTATATAACAAGAATACTGTTATTATTAATTTTGCTTTAACCTATTGCTCTACAAATTAGTCTATAACCACATGACTGTTTACATGGACAAATATTGATAAATACATTGAGGAAAAAAGCACTGATCACATTAATAATACATGCACATAAACACACACGCACTCCAGTATAGACTGGACCACATCAGCTGTGTCTCGCGCAGAGAAATGGGATATGGGATTTTTAATGGTGTGTGTGTGTGTCTACAGGGATATCATGTTTCTAATGGAGCAGGGATGTAGAGGTTTCTCATTTTCCAGTTGGCTGAATCTGAAATCTAGGAGCGTATAGATACTTACCCTACCACGAAGATCAATCAGTGTAGTGCACACACACACACACACTCTCTGCGGAGGCCTGATATCAGTCATTTAATTCTACGTCAAACTGTCACATTGGTGTGTGTGTGTGTGTGTGTGTGTGTGTGTGTGTGAGAGAGAGAGAGAGTACTGAAGCTTTCAACTCACAGAAGTGCAACATTAATCATAGCTTTGACAATTTATTAGAGCAAGTAAACACACATACCTGACCATACACGCACAGATATGCTCAAACTGTCAGGATTAGGCATTTCTTAGAGTACAAAATTCATAAGGTGCCACATAAATGGTAATAAAAAGAGAGATCCACTGGTAAAAAATATAATTTTCATGAAATGAATGAAAGTGAACAGTGACAACATGACTTTATATTACAAGTCTTATGAAGCCATTATAAAGTTTGTGTGAAAAGGTAGAAATTCAAACATTCACAGATAATCGCCTCTGCTGTAAAATTTCCTTCACATTCATGCATACTAAAAAATTAGGGTTAGGGTTAACAAGCATTGTTAACTAAAAACTAAAAATATTAGTTTCAAAACTTTTTCATTCATTGAAATGAAGCCGAAATAAAATAAAAAATCTTTTATATAAATAAATAAAGGGGACTTATTATGAAAAAAGTTAAAGGATGTATCTGTGAGGTTTCAGCTTAAAATACCCCATAGATATTTGTTACAACATGTTGTATGATCGTGGATATATCTTTAAATGTAAATGAGCTGCTGCTCCCCACCCCACTATCCAGAAGAGAGTGGAACCTGTACATCTTGTGGCTTGGACACTGCCAAAAAAAGAACATCTGTTTGGTTTTGATTATCATCTCACGTGACACTGCAATTACTTTAATTGTTTGCATGCGTGTTTAAGCCGTAACAATTTAAACTTCTGATATATGTTTTTATGAGCGCACACATCTGTCAGATGACGTGTCCTGTGAGAGTTAAACTGATTTCTCTTACATTTCTTATTGCACTTAAGCTGTCAAGAAGGAAGTTCACATAAACACAGTCAGTTATGTCTGTGAACATGAACAGCAGGGAAATAAATTGTATGTGTATATTATATCTGTGTATTAAAGGTCCCCTTTAAAAAACTCAAATTAAAATTAGAAATGTTGCCCTAAGAACTAACTGACAAGTGCCAAAAATACTAAAACTAAAACTGAAATAAAAAAATAAAACCTAAATAGAAAAAATAGAAATAAAAAGCACATGACAAAATTTTAAACAAAATATAAAATGAAAACTGAAAAAGTAACAAATAAAAGCTAATTCAAAATATTAATAAATACTATAATTGTATATAAATAATACAAAATAACATCTCCTGTGTGTCATAAACAATCACAACATGCTAAATTTTAAAATGTGAATTACCGTTTAATTTTTGAATTTGGATCCAAGTTCTATACTGGCTAATTTTAGCTCTTTTTGGAGCTTGAAAGACCTTGGTCATCATTCACTTTCACTGTATGGAAAAAAGCCTGCCTAACATCCCCTTTTGTGTTCCACGGAAGATAAAATGTCCAAGGTGTCTGGAACAACGTGAGTGTGTTTAAATGATGACAGAATTTTCATTGTTGGATGAATTATCTCTTTAATTTTCTACTTCTTTAAAACATAAACACAAAGCATTTCAGAGATGTTTCAGTGAAGACGCTTTTGTCCTAAACCCTCATTAAACTCCATTCCATCACATATTCATGATAATTCCAAATAAATGTCTGTGTGAGAGTGTGTAATCTGTCTAACTCAATGGAGCTCAAAATAAATGACCATCACACCCTGAAATATTCAACTGGAAACACATACATCCACACAATGAACGTCTCGCACATGCTCTTGGCCTCAAACAGATAAAGCTTTGAATTCGGATGGTGCCATTTAGTCTATGCTGGTGTATGAATGTAGTGGACCATAACACACTTAGTAGAAAGACAAGATCTTTTTTTCCCTCTCTCTTTCCTGACAACATTTGAAAGGCATAATTATGATTTCCAAAGAGCTGTAATTAGCAGAATCCGCTTCTCTTGCCTCTCTGTCTATCTCCCTCTCTCCACCTCTCATTCTTCCTCTCAAACATAGCCACAAAATCAGTGCAGAGTCCAGCTGGCATCTCTCGCTGTGTTTCTATGTCACATTACATATACCTTTCTCATTTGTCTCTTGCTAATTTCATGACTGGTGATTTGTGGTTTATATGTGACTTAAATGTTTAAGACCATTAAAAGACCACTAAATATTTTGCCCAATACTTGACCCAATATATATAGTGGGTACGGAAAGTATTCAGACCCCCTTAAATTTTTCACTCTTTGTTAGATTGCAGCCATTTGCTAAAATCATTTAAGTTAATTTTTTCCTTCAGTAATGTACACAGCACCCCATATTGACTGAAAAACACAGAATTTACATTTTGCAGATTTATTAAAAATAATAAAAACTGACATATCACATGGTCCTAAGTATTCAGACCCTTTACTGTGACACTCATATATTTAACTGTGCTGTCCATTTCTTTTCATCATCCTTGAGATGGTTCTACACCTTCATTTGAGTCCAGCTGTGTTTGATTATACAGTCATGGCCAAAAGTTTTGAGAATTACATAAATATTGGAAATTGGAAAAGTTGCTGCTTAAGTTTTTATAATAGCAATTTGCATATACTCCAGAATGTTATGAAGAGTGATCAGATGAATTGCATACTCCTTCTTTGCCATGAAAATTAACTTAATCCCAAAAAAACCTTTCCACTGCATTTCATTGCTGTCATTAAAGGACCTGCTGAGATCATTTCAGTAATCGTCTTGTTAACTCAGGTGAGAATGTTGACGAGCACAAGGCTGGAGATCATTATGTCAGGCTGATTGGGTTAGAATGGCAGACTTGACATGTTAAAAGGAGGGTGATGCTTGAAACCATTGTTCTTCCATTGTTAACCATGGTGACCTACAAAGAAACGCTTGCAGCCATCATTGCGTTGCATAAAAAAGGCTTCACAGGCAAGGATATTGTGGCTACTAAGATTGCACCTAAATCAACAATTTATAGGATCATCAGCAACTTCAAGGAAAGAGGTTCAAATCTTGTAAAGAAGGCTTCAGGGCGTCCAAGAAAGTCCAGCAAGTGCCAGGATCATTTCCTAAAGAGGATTCAGCTACGGGATCTCAGTGCCACCAGTGCAGAGCTTGTTCAGGAATGGCAGCAGGCAGGTGTGAGCGCATCTGCACGCACAGTGAGGCGAAGACTTTTGGAAGATGGCCTGGTGTCAGAAAGGGCAGCCAAGAAGCCACTTCTCTCCAAAAAAACATCAGGGACAGATTGATCTTCTGCAGAAAGTACCGTGAATGGACTGCTGAGGACTGGGGCAAAGTCATATTCTCCGATGAAGGCCCTTTCCGATTGTTTGGAGCATCTGGAAAAAGTCTTGTCAGGAGAAGAAAAGGTGAGTGCTACCATCAGTCCTGTGTAATGCCAACAGTAATGCATCCTGAGACCATGTGTGGGGTTGCTTCTCATCCAAGGGAGTGGGCTCACTCACAATTCTGCCCAAAAACACAGCCATGAATAAAGATGGTACCAAAACACCCTCCAACAGCAACTTCTTCCAACAATCCAACAACAGTTTGGTGAAGAACAATGCATTTTCCAGCACGATGGAGCACCGTGCCATAAGGCAAAAGTGATAACTAAGTGGCTTGGGGACCAGAACGTTGAAATTTTGGGTCCATGGCCTGGAAACTCCCCAGATCTTAATCCCATTGAGAACTTGTGGTCAATCCTCAAGAGGCGGGTGGACAAACAAAAACCCACTAATTGTGACAAACTCCAACAAGTGATTATGAAAGAATGGGTTGCGTTGAAGAATGGGTTGAACTGCCTGAAGAACTCAGAGACAGAATTGTGGCAAGGCACAGATCTGGCCAAGGTTACAAAAAAATTGTGCTGCACTTAAGGTTCCTAAGAGCACAGTGCTACACAGTGCTAAGAGCACACATAATCCTTAAATGGAAGACGTTTGGGACAAGCAGAAACCTTTGGCCCCGTCCGGCCAAACTGAGCTATCGGGGGAGAAGAGCCTTGATGAGAGAGGTAAATAAAAACACAAAGATCACTGTGGCTGAGCTCCAGAGATGCAGTCGGGAGATGGGAGAAAGTTGTAGAAAGTCAACCACTGCATCACTGCAGCCCTCCACCAGTCGGGGTTTATGGCAGAGTGGCCCAACAGAAGCCTCTCCTCAGTGCAAGACACATGAAAGCCCACATGGAGTTTGCTAAAAAACACCTGAAGGACTCCAAGATGGTGAGAAATAAGATTCTCTGGTCTGATGAGACCAAGATAGAACTTTTTGGTCTTTTTCTAAGCGGTATGTGTGGAGAAAACCAAGCAATGCTCATCACCTGTCCAATACAGTCTCAACAGTGAAGCATGGTGCTGGCAGCATCATGCTGTGAGGGTGTTTTCAGCTGCAGGGACAGGACGACTGGTTGCAATCGAGGGAAAGATGAATGCGGCCAAGTACAGGGATATCCTGGACGAAAACCTTCTCCAGAGTGCTCAGGACCTCAGACTGGGCCTTACTTGCGCTGGGTTTACCTTCCAACAAGACAATGACCCTAAGCACACAGCTAAAATAACGAAGGAGTGGTTTCACAACAACTCCGTGACTGTTCTTGTCCCCAGCCAGAGTCCTGACTTAAACCCAATTGAGCATCTCTGGAGAGACCTAAAAATGGCTGTAAGGGTAAGGATCTGCAAGGAGGAATGGCAGAGGATCCCCAAATCCAGGTGTGCAAAACTTGTTGCATCTTTTCCAAAAAGACTTGTGGCTGTATTAGATCAAAAGGGTGCTTCTACTAAATACTGAGCAAAGGGTCTGAATACTTAGGATGTGATATTTCAGTTTTTCTTTTTTAATAAATCTGCAAAAATGTCAAGAATTGTGTTTTTCTGTCAATATGGGGTGCTGTGTGTATACATTAATGAGGAAGAAAATGAACTTAAATGATTTTAGCAAATGGCTGCAATATAACAAAGAGTGAAAAATTTAAGGGGGTCTGAATACTTTCCGTACCCATTGTGTATATATTTATCTCTCTATATATATAGCGTGTGCTGCAAAATCCTACAGATTGGCCTAAAACAAATCAACTTAGGAAAATTAAATGATCTGTTATATTGTCATCAATTTATAAAAGCAAAACTAAACCATGTGTGTTATTTTGTAGCATACATCTGTTCTCTGATAGCGGACTCTTAGCAATGATCATTTCATTTGTTGTTTAAAAACAAACATCTAACACTGTATAAGCAACACTTCATGTATCTCACTATACATGAAGTTCATGAACATGACTGAAATTTAATATTTTCTTTTACCTGTATCTTTTCTAGGGTATCTCTGCGGTATGCTGAAGATGCGAGACACTGTCTCTGTGATAGTGATGTGTCTATCATGAATGCTTCATTCATTGCATTGGTCATACTCATAATTTATCTTTGGCTGCATTATAATGACTTTCTAATTCAAAATATGATCAAAGATTGCATATGTGGATGTGTTGGGAGAACTTATCTATTGAAAAATTACATTATAACTTCATTCAAATGAACGAGATGACAAAGATTTTTTTCATTTTTCTGAACGAAATGCAAAGTCACCAAACAAGTCAGTAAAATGAGAGTTTAAAAGGTTATGATACAATAAATTACTCTTTTCATCACTACTGCCACAGGAAAACTGCATTGCACCCAGTTTCAGAAAATTGTTTGGTGCGTTGATTACAAATTTGGGAGGGGGGTGGGGGCAAGCTTGTTGACATGGGGCCTGTTCAGGCTCTGTATTACCTGTTAGATCTGAAATATTTTTTTTTAAATTCATTTTCCACCAAAACACTTTTCCCATCCAAAATCTTAAAACATTTTTGGATCCCACTGCACATGTTTTTAACTAGTTTGCATGTGAATGTGTATGAGTGTGTGTGTTTTGGGAGTTTGGATAAAGGCATTGCCGACATCCCTCTTTCAATTTACATAACGCACAAGCCTACAGCATCTACCACACACACAACCTAAGCTCAGTGTCTCACACACACAATCACAAACAAACCCTGCGGCAGCAAACCCTGCCTGAGTCCATCTTGAGACGAAACTAAGGGTGACAGGCATGTGCGTGTGTGTTTGTGTGTATGCACATGTATATCTCATTTTATTTGGGCTTGCCTATTTGTATGTGTGTGTGTGATGCAAGAGAATGTGACAAAGAGAGATCTGAATTCTGTGCTGTTTGGGACGAGTACATAATGTTTGGCTGCAATGTGCACATCAGATCTCACTGGAGCCCCTTTAAAAGCAAACACAAATTCAACATATGCCTGATCAGTTCACTAGAACCAGCTCAGATGGTCTGGGGTTGGACCCGAGATCTTCTGATGTTTGGCTCATCAGTGGTGAACCTGAGGAACTGATCAGATAGATACAGGAAAAGAAAAACACATTTAATGGATAATATAATATCATTTTGAATTATTGGGGGAGACTTGTCTATGCCTATGGTGGTTATGGCCCTGGTTTCACCGCGTTCGGCGTGGTCTTGCGGCTGTCAGAGCAGAAAGGAAAGCCGATGCTCTCCGTTTGTTTTCCCATTGTCTCCAGGCGTGTTTATATGTAAATTGCACAAGCTTATTTTGTCCATTAGACCAAAAGATCTGAAAAAAAAAACATTACATTTACCCGCTCATAGACCCTCCCCTCGACAAAATCAGGGCAGAAGTGGTTGAAAGTGGACAAAAGAGATGGATTAAAACACCAGGCGTAAACGGGTATGTGTCTCCCTTGTCCACTTGATGCGTCACAAGTGATCCAATCGACCAAAACGCATCTTAATACCAGATGGAAACAGGGCCTAGGTGGATTTCTAAATTACTGATGACAAAGTATATTATAAAGTAGATGGCAGACCAATATATCAGCTAAAATAATCTGTAACACTTTAAAATAATGTTCATTAGTTAATGTATTAACTAACATGAACTAACCACGTTAGTTACCATATTCGTTACTGTATTTACTAATCTTAATACAGTTGTTCATTGTTTGTTCATGTTAGTTCACAGAGCATTAACTAATGTTAACAAGATTTTAATAATGTATTAGTAAATATTGGAATTAACATAATAAAATTAATAAATGCTGTATAAGTGCAGTTCATTATTAGTTCATGTTAACTAATGTAGTTAACTAATTAATATTATTTTAAAGTGTTACCAAATAATCTTATCTCATGAGCCAATAATTACCATTTTGGTATTATCTAGATTAAAATCTTCAAAGTGCATATAATGTGCTTCAAAAAAAAAAAAAAAATTGTATAATGTTTCCACAAAAATATTAAGCAGCATAACTGTTTTCAACATTGATAATAATAAAAAATATTTATTGAGTAGCAAATCAGAATAAAATTTTTAAATTGTAGTAATATTTCACATATGGGATACATAATGAAAGAATGGATGCTGATTATACTGTAGCTGTGGAAATGCAAATAGAGAAACAAAATGGGCCTAATTGTTAATTATGTGTAAGTGGTTCTAAATCTCATTCGCTGGTATCAGGGGATTGACTATTGGCTGCATTCAGATACAGTGAGAGAACATGGGTCCAAACGTTACATGACCCAAAGCATCTCGGTCTGCGTCTTTCCATTTCTCAGGCCTATCCGATGCCTCCTCCTTTGAAAGAAATCAAAATAAATAAATAAATAAATAAATAACTAATCTGCAGTCAGGTGCTCTCTCGTTCTGTCAGGCTGCACAAAAAAAACCCCATTTCAATCAAATCCTCACTCTCTCCTTCTTCTATGCACCAGATTGTCGAAATCCTTCAGCAACAATAATCAGGACTCACTCCCAAATCTCTTCAATTCACTCTCCCTCTTTCTTTCCATCACTCCCTCTCTGACCTGCATGTCTCTCTCTTTCTATCCTTCCCTACATCATTTCTTCCCTCTGTTCCCTTCAAGAGAACAATCCTAAAGGACGACTATGCTAGTTCTGATTAGACGTAACAGCGCATGAAGAACATAATGAGAGAGGAAATGATGGAATGATTGTAAGCTCCACTGAAGCCGCGTGTCAGATGGACAGAAACAAGCAGAATTAATTAGTTGCAGCAGCAGGAAGACCCTTTCAGAACACCGAGGTCACCCAACACTGACCTGAAACCAGGAGATCTGATTGGCTGATGATGCAAACATAACATGATGAGCATAATGAGCAAAGATTTTATCAATTAAGCATCAGAGAGTGAAAAATAGAGCTATTCTGTGCCCCTTTTTTCTCCTCCTTTGTTTTTTTTTTTTTTGTGTGTGTTCATTTTGCAGTTCACCTGCCAGCTTACATGGAATCAAGTACGTAATTAGGGGTCTCTGGCAGTGTGTGTGTGTGTGTGTGTTGGTCTGTGTGTGTCCAAACTCACATGGGAGTGAATAATAATGGCTAATGAAACATCATGATGTGCTCACTCATGCCGAATTGAATCTACCCAGAAATCTCAATTTAATGAAGTGTGTTTGTGTGCGGATGTGAACGTATAAACGCGGCACTCGCAAAATAATATTTTGTATAATGTGTGCACCCCAAAGAGCCTCTCACAAATCATTTATGTTGTGCCAGGTCATGTGCACTACATTTATATTTTTTGAAAGAATGCTCTCATGCTTAGAAAGGCTGCATTTATTTGATCAGAAATACAATAAAAACGGTAATATTGTGAAATATTAATAAAATTGATAACTGTTTTTTTATTTGAATATATTTTAAAATGCAGTTTATTCCTGTGATGGCGGAGCTGAATTTTCAGCATCATTTCTTCAGTCTTCAGTGTCACATGATCCTTCAGAAATCATTCTGATTTGTTGCTAAAGAAACATTTTCTTATTTCAGGAGTTTTAGAACGTTTAAACAACGGCATTTATTTGAAATCTTTGTAACATATACATGTCTTTAGGGTCTTTGGGACCTGACCTTGACTGATCTACATTTATGTTCAAATCAACTTAGAATATCTGTAATGTATTTTCTGAAAAATCTATGCATTATTATACACTAGAGATTCTGTCAGATCCATATCTATCTAGCTGATAAATTCCCAAATGAATGGAGAGAGAGGTGCAAAGCATGAGAAAAAAAAAATGTTGAATGAGCTTCTTTCCTGTTCATTAAGATGGACTATTCCCTATTCAAAATAAGAGCCTCTTTTAATAACGTCTTATCTTCTCTGCTTGGATCCAGAAGGGGCTGACACAGAGTCATTCAGACTCAACCAGATTAAAAAGCAGTTTACTGGACATACTTGGAATGAATTGATGTTACCCTATTGGGTATATTTAGCAAACTGATTTTCTGTAATATTTTGTTCTAAATATGATTATTAATATTCAATTAATACAAAAATCTGCAACGAGAGTTTGTTTGTGAATTAAAAAAGGCAGGTGGATGTTCTTGGTTTGTGTCGCCTGCGATGTGAAGGTACTGCTAATGTAAGGCTGCTACTGAATCAGAATAGGAAAAAAGTGCTAGCGAGCCCAAAGGAGACAATAAATGACGTGATTAAATGATAAGATCAGAAGGCAAAGCGCTTGAGCGTGACTAGGAGGCTCAAGTGTAGAGTGCTGTGTTGAAATAACATTTAATGTCTTTGAATCATTAACATAATAAATTCTATTTATAACTGAAAATAAAATCAACACAAAATTAGCATCAAATGAAAACACCCATAACTCTCACACAAATGCATAAAAAAGCATTAAAAATGTCAATATAAGTAATTCTTTAAATGGAGTTTCCTAACTTATTGTCCACTCAATAACTGCAGACCATATGGCCCCAAAAAACACATTTTATGTGCCACACGGTCAAATAAAGGCTCTTCAGTAGGTGTGTAACGTGTACATTCCAGAGAGAGAGAGAGAGAGACTGAGAGGGAGAACATCATCAAAACCAATGGTGCAAAGCGGGCAACCCATCTGCCACAAAGGAACAATAAAGCCTAAGGCTTCTGTGTGTGTGTGCGAATGTGTGTGTGTGAGTGTGTGTGTTAAACACCCTGAGGCTGCACAATGATAAATTACTCCTTTTTTCTTTTCCCCCCAAGAGAGTCCGGTTGAAGGAAGGGAGGGTGTGAGGTTTGGTCCACGATTGCAAATTTCAAATTGATAAAGAGTACGAATTGCAGGACATAAGTATAAAATCAAAGCATCTGTCACACTTCTGTAAACCACAGCAGCACATGGAACAAACCGCCATGCAGATGCGGAGAAAAAACAAGGATATGGATGAGAAATAGAGAGGAAGTGTGTTCTTATTTGGAAGCATCATGACTGGGTGAATATATGCAGAGGGAAAGAGCATGCTGTTTTCTTATCTCAATCACACTGCGTGTGTGTGTGTGTGTGTGTCTGTTTGTGTGTGTTTGTGCTGGGTGAGAGCGGGACTGATAGTGACAGCAAAATCTTGCCAAAGGCTGTGCAGTTGTTACACTGATAAGACAAATTTCTTTAAAAAGATTTTTGCTCTTTTTTTTTGGGAACTATAGAGCTATTTTAAAAACTATTAAAAACTTTAAAATTATAAGAGGCATGTAATTTATTACAGCCAATATAAACATTACCAATAAGCACAATTGATTATGGAAAATAATATTATTAGTTTTATTAATAACAATAATAATATTATATAAAATTACATTTACATGAATAATAGCTTATCATTTTTACATTTCTTATTTAATTTGATACATTCTTAAGTGTCCAAATACTGTGTTTAAATATATATAATAATTTTTACACGCATATAGAAATATTGTAATAATGTCCATTCAATAGCACTGTATTATGATTAAGCATTCCTTGTCATATTAATAATATAATAACATAATTAATAATAATATTTATCATTTTTAAATTTAAATTATGATTAGAACACAAGCAATATTCATAACATTTCAGGACTATTTGTTTTTTTATATGCATTAAATATATATACTGTGTATACACTATACACAGTAAACCCAATATTTTTCGACACACTTGGACACTTTAGTCACACCTAAAAATAAATGAACATTAAGTAAAAAAAAAAATCTTAAAATTTCATATACATACATGAAAAAACCTCCCTCCACCCCTTCATTCTCTCTGTCTCTCTTTTACACACAGACACCTCAACAAATAGAAAATGAGTGCTCAATCAGAGCCACTTATAGAGCGATGTGGAGTGACAGAAGCTTAGCGGAGTTCATTTCCTGTTAAAATGAAGTCATTTCCTGTATCAGTATCTACTTAAGAGCTGTGACTTCAAAATAAACATCACTTATTACATGATTAAACACCTTACTGAGAAAAGCACAACGTATATACACACCCCCAGACTTGGCGAGAGAGAGATTAGACGTGCTTGACGTTAATGCAGCAGGAGACTGCAGCAGCGTGATAAGGAAAAGTGCTTTTAAAATCTCATTATTCAACCTGTACAGTGCCTCGCTAAGAATGTGCCTGCTAAAAGCATGAGCATAAATGCAAATGTATGACAAAAATGGCGGAAAATGTGTCACAAAGACGAAGGGCTAAACATATAGTTATAATCATGTATGTCCAGCCATCGTTTTCTGTTGCTCATCTTCGATCTCTTGAACAGCATTGTGGTTCATTAGCAAGCGGGTGTTCAGTTTTATCTTTTTGCATATCTATTTATCAGCTGAATAGATGCAGCACCTCTTGAAGGACGTAATGTCATTGAAATGTCCCTTCCCACTCGCCCTATTTCCTGCGTGTGAATGTTCTTTTTTAGGTTGCTTTCGCATTTTATCAGAGAGCCTGGCAAATGAGTTAGGAGCTGAATTTGGCAGCAGTGGTCTGTAATTGTTTTAAATAAGCCTCATGCGTCATGCCAAATAATGGCAGCTCAATGAAGACATTAATCTACACAAGCACATCTGTGAGACTTCATTTACCGTCCTCCCCCTCGTGACATCAACCGTGCGCCGCTATAAACGGTCCCCCCGGTCCCTCTGCTAACTGAAGACATGTCGACTTATTAAACAGCCTTTTGGAGAACCGCACAAAGCGTAACACTTCTGACATTCATTTCACTCTTATCTGTCCATCTCTCTGTTCTTTCTCGTCTGCTCTCTCATCCTCTGTCCTAATCTCTCTTTCTTTTGAAACAGGAGGAACATAATGAATGTTAAAAAAGCCACTGCCTTTTTCAGCAAAATTGCAGTGGTGATAATTAGGGCTGGGGTAAAATAACTAAAAAATTGCTTTTCAATATTTTTCAGTGTTTAGATAACATTTGATAAATCTCAAAACGCATTTCATCTAAAATAGCATAAAGGGTCATTTTTCCTCACTTATAATCCGAGACTATTAGAGAAAATGCATCCATTTCCCATTTTAATAAAATAATTTATAATGAAATGAACTGTATCAGCATAAAAATGTAAGTAAAAAGCTGTGATTCTTTATAATAGAACAGAAGCAAGAACATCTTGTACAAAAGAGTTTTTATGATCAGTGTCACAACTTTGGTGGTTATTAGCCTACTGAAAGTGCAGAGTTAAAAAAAATAATAATAATTTAAAGATTTCCAATGTGGTCCCAGACATTTGGATTCCATTTCATATTACTTCTAAAAAATCAAAATTGAATTCTGAGTGATAACAAAATTAATCAAATTATTCAATTGATCAACTTTTCTATTAAATGTTTAAAATCATTCTGATATTCAGAAACATATTAAGGAATGCAGAGAGAGGCAAATACGCACTTACACAGCTGCCACTATCTATTGTATTTGTAATTGGGTAATCTGCTAATCATAGTGCTAACTGATTATCAGTTACTTAAGTTTAACCTCAATTTTTGGGGTCAAATTAATCAGACACATTTCTGAAAAAAAGTTACTGTAGATATTAACTTTTTCCCCCATGAGCATTTTTTTTTCCAAGTTGCCAGCCAGTGCCAGCATTTTTGATCATTTTAAGAATATTTTGTTGTATGGATTTCCAAATATACAACATATCAAAATAAACAGCAAATTTTTAATATATATATATTTTTATCAACAATTTTATCAATGTGGCTAAGTTTGATTAAAAGAACAAAAACATTTTTATAAAAAAGCAACATCGAGTTTTTGTCAAAGACTACATCCAGATCGGATTCAGTAGATCGCATCCATTAGCATCCCCAAAGCTCGCACTGTCCTATACCCCTTCATGAGTTACAGTTTAGATTTAGATTGTGCAGATTTGTGTTAGGTGTCCATATCGTACTCATCATTGTCATATGCATCAATTGCTTAACTGGTTTCATCCTAAGTCTAGAAGACATTTTCATTGGCTTCTGTTTATTTTTAAATGTGTTTGTCCTGTTTATTTGGAACAGTTTTTAATTCCATATAGATCTTTTTATTCACTATATGCAATATCCTTTTTTTCTTGTTCCTAAACATTTTCAGTGAAGCCAGATGTAGGTCATTTCAGTATGAAGCTCCTTTTGACTGCAATAATCTTCCTCTTTCTTTGAGATCTATTACCTTTATTTTTTTTTAAAGAATTTAATGATTCTTTGGTATTGGTCTCATGTTGATTTTATCGATGTATGATGTTGTAATTTATCTGTGGTTTGTGGGTGTGGGGGACATTTGTTTTGTATATCTGTAGTGTGTATCTGTTTTTTTATGTGGTTTTGTTTGTGTTGTACATTTCAAGGGGCTATCCTTGCAGTAAATTCAAATTTATTTGCAATTTAATGTTTGATGATCAAGTTAGCTTACAAGTGCGTATGGTTCTATCACTTGTTTCTCTTTCTTCTTCCCATGTTTTGATCTGATTACAGATTTGTACTCTTTCAGAAGAAGCGTAAAGGCTAGTTCACTTGGGTGCGTGCAACAAAAATTCCGCCATTGTGGCATTTGCAGAAGTAACTTTCCATGCGGTTCCACTTCCTGAAGATGCACAACGAATCTGCTGAGTATGTACATCTGTACCGGCACCCAGTTTGCAATTGTCTAAATTAGTTGCTTACATTTACAAAATGAGCCTACAATAGCAGAAATAAGTCCTTCTAATGAAAATAAAGGTTGACTTTTTAATAAAATGTTCACAAAATTAAATATAAATGTTTAGTGAAATTAGAAAACACTTAAGAGATCACTGTTTAATTCATATCTCACTTGTATCTCATATGTGTTCTCATATGAATAAATTTTGTTCTGATGTCACAATGTGTTTACTGGGTTTTACCCGATACATTTGTAGTGTGGTTTTGGTAAAGCGCACTAAAACAAACATCGTCACGTGTGCACCTTTACTTTTCACCGCCGATTCCTTATGGTTTAGAGGAAAATTACTCCATGTCGCCTCCTGTCATTTCAAAGAATAGTACAATAGCGAGCACATCAAGTATAATTGTCTCGTTTGTTTGGGAAGGTGCGTGCGCAGTCAACGGTGGCTCGCGGTGTGGAGCCAGGCGAATGTATATATCAGTATAAATCTTAATAGCGCCTCCATACCGTATAACAGTGAAAACATGGATTGCTGGAAAATTCCGTCAATGGCAGGGAAAGAGTAAATAATATCAGCCTAATAAGTTTTGATTAGATCAGAGGAACATACAGCGCAAGAATCTGAAGATCTGGTCATTTCAAAATGTTTTTATATGTACATCACCTCTGGGACCTCAAACATAAAACACCAAATGTCAATCCCATGAACACGAAGGTTAAACATGTACATAGATGTATAGAAACAAACATGCATATGTGTGCACATTCACACATACACACACACGCTGTCAAGGTGATGCATTGACTTCACCTTCAGGCAGTAGATTTGGCCAGACAGAGCGCATCAGAGCCAATACAATGCTCACTAGTGATAGAAGATGCTGTCTCTCTCCTTCTCTCACACACACTCAACACCGGAGTTTCCTTTTCACCCTCTCTATTCTTCTGTAGCCTCAGTATATCTCAGAGGAAATATATTCCCCAGCAGCACGTTAAGTGAAATGACCTTCCTTGTAACAGAGAATCGGACAGATCTAAGCGGTGGTATTCTTTATGTTTTTCTCTCATAAACATGCATTTAAAAACATCAAACACCAATAATATCATATATTTGGTTGCATAAGTAGCATCGGCCGATCTTCATCAGTTGTATCAGATCCAGAACTAAGCCAATCAAGCCATCTCCAGACTAAGAGGCTTATGGGCTTAGCTGACTTAAACCAGACATTAAACTAGACTACATCCTAAGTGACTAGCTGGCTAATTACTTTTCTGTCTTAAAGCTTTAGTCATGCTTCTAAAGAGCACAGACTGTGTGAAGAAAGGCTAACCAATTAACCCTTTAAGGGTTAGTTCATCCAGAAATCAAACATTTCCAGTAGGATTTGTCCCTGTGAAACATTAAAGAAGACATTTCAAGCCCCATAGAGACGAAAAAATAACATTTTGTTTTCCATTTCTACTTAATATTTGTTTTGTCTTAGTTTTTATTAGGTTTAAGAGTTTTCTAGATTCAGTTTACAAAATAGTTCAAAAGTTTGAAATTTATTTTCGAAAGAATCTCTTAAGCTCACCACAGCTGCATTTATTTGCTAAAAACTTAAAGAGGAGAGGAGAGGAGAGGAGCCCATGGGCAGTGCTGACCTTCTTTGTAGGAGCCTAAAGACAAAATTACCTCTCCAGACCCCCCCCCCTCCCTCCTCCCTCCCTCCCTCTCCCTCCTGTCCGGAGCCACGGGTGTGATGCTTTTTCTAGGCCACCGCACACACCTCCAGCATCCCACAGTGCACCCATGTATCAATGTGGCCAACGCAACAAAACAATGTGTGTGCGCGCACATGACAGGGTGTTGTTCCCTCCCCCTCCTCCCCTCCTTCTCTCTCCAGGGACATTTGTAGTCGAAATAGCTGCCCTTCCAAAATCCCCAAATTACCCCCAATCAACCCTGCCCTTCCACTTTCTGATCCTTCTGTGTGCGCGTATGTGTGTGCGCGCAATGTGCATATGTGGGCTATTAGCACTCAAGGAGAACTGTTCAGACTCAACACCCCTGTAAAGGCCCTATAGAGAACCCTGGCACCCCTGTCTTATCCAGTAGGGGAGCAGTTAGACCTCTTCCTGCTCTTAATGACCTCCATGATCACTACGAGTCAAGGCAAAGCGGAGATAACAGTGGCAGCATGTCAAAGTCACCTTCCTGCAAGCAATGGGAGGCTAGCTGGCCCAGAGGATGGGGACGGAGGGTACTATTTTTGCTACGCTGGCTCGAGCTGGTCCTGTGGTTACTCTGTTGCCCCCTCTGGGCTCAGTTAACTGTGGCACCAAAATGGCTCCCACTGCAGAGATGACGCGAGAGGATAAATGATTTGGCGCTATGGCGAGGACTTGTTCACTTGCGTTTTTGCATGTGTGAGGGAGAAAGAACTGAAAAAAGTGATAAAGAACTACTGGCAGCAACGACTCTTAATTTGTCAATATCAATGTGAACAGCTCGACGTGATCCTTACAACACACAATCTGATATCATTTACAGTCAGCATGAATTTTTTTGGCTTAATTAATCAGTTTATGTTGTTGAAAAAGGACAAAATGGTCTTCATTACGTTACATCCAAAACATGAAAACTTTCTTCACTTCTGAAAAGATTATCAAAAAATAATGTTAACCAATACAGCCAAATAGATAAGCATTCTTTTAGGCTACGGTAATGGGAAATGCAGCCTTCATAAAATCTTGCCAATAGTTAACACATTTAATGGTTATTAGATTAACATTAATGCAATAAAGGCTACGGCAATAATAGCAAATTATAGATACTCTCGAGGGAGAACTTGACCTTTAGCCTCCATGTCCCATCAACCATCCCGATCCCCATTACTGCAGCTCCAAAAATAGTTTAGACATACACACCGGACAAACACACAAAAACCTACACAAACAGACACTATTGTTGTGGTTATGGAACAAGAAAAACTTAATCCTAAAATCACTGTGCGCACATAGGCACACATGTACACACACACACACATTTTCTTAAGCTGGGATGGAAGAAGCAGATCTACTGTGGATGAAAGACATTCCTTATCAGCTTCCTCATAAAGGAACGGGAATAGAAGGTATTTACTCAGCGAGACAGACAGAGTGAGAGAGAGAGACTGAAGCTAAAGAAAGGCAAGTTGTGTGGGTAGAAAGATTATGGGTGGGTTGAAGAAGCACTGAGCTGCTTCAAAGACTGTCACACTCTAATCAGAGAGAGAGACAGAGACAGAGACAGAGAGAGAGAGAGAGAGAGAGAGAGAGAGAGAGAGAGAAATGAGTATCTGCTCATTTTGGGTTAATTCAGACCCAACAATCCCTGTTGCATTTCTCCGGGTCATGAAGTCAAGTGCCGAATGAATCGGTGTTTAGAATAACAGCTCAGCGCTCCGTATGTGTACACACACACACACACACACACACACACACACACAAAGCCTGTTTTGATAAACATTCACATACATACATTGATAGACGGTCATTTTTCGTCTCGTAACCCCTGCTGAGAGCATATGCCTTACCCTCTTGTCATTGTCACTCACACACACACACACACACACACACACACACACAAGCAAATCAGACATACTGACAGGCCAATCAAGCCCATGCTGTCATTTCATTTTAATGACTTGCCCTGTCACTCATTCGCTGTTCTACAGGGAGCAGACGCACACTCACTGCGTCACTAAACAGATGAGTTGAATATAACCTCCACTACATAGGAAGAGGCTCCGGTGAGCCGAAACACAGAACCCTACAAAGGAACGGGGATTTTAGACCGTTTGCTCTGGCCGTCAGTATCATATGATGCATCAATGCACCTCATTGGTATGTTCATCGACTGATAAAAGCGGGATGGTGAATATTTGGAGGCCATGCTGAAAGCCAAAATTTAGAAAGACCAGAAATGAGAAGGTGACATAGTACCTGAATTTCCAAGGTGCTGATTTTGATGAGGGATGCAATGGCAAAATAGAAAGAAGCGTAGTAAGTTTTCGAAAAAAGGTGCAAGAATCTGGATCAAATCTCTATCAAAAAATGCATAACTGCATGACTGGATAAGCTACGTTCAAAGCGACTAAAAAGGACTATAAAAAGACGCCGACATCACATTCAATATTAGAGTTTTTTATGTTCCGTGGTCACTGTAAATAACATTAGTATTGACGGCAGAACAAATATTACAGCAATTATTAATAATAAATTTAACAGTTTATTTAACATTTTTCCTCATAACTAGATCTTTAGTAACTACTGTCATTTTTAAAAAACATTTTATATTTTCATAATGCAAATATTTTTCTCATAAAAAAAATTTGTGAATAAAATGCCTTACTTTGCGTTTGCAGTGGGGCCTTCTCTAAGAAGTGAGCTGTCGTAATATGCGGCTGGCAAAGAGCATTCGCTTAAAGGATGGTATTACCGCATTCCCCACACTTACAAACACACGGGCTGGGGCGCTGCCACGACAACTGAAACCATGACAGTGAGAGGGGGGTTGAGAAAACAGAGCCAAAAAAATCCAAAGATCACGGTGTGACTTCGGCCCAAAGAGCAGCACACACTCGCATTCAAACAGCTCCATAATTACAGAGAAGAATGTTCGAGACAGAAACAGATAACATTTTAATCAGCAGCTGATTTATGCAAAGCACCCTGACGTGTAAAATACAAGTTTAAGAATCGTATGCCAAAAGCACATAAATAAAATACTGACCAGTCATGCAAACACTTAGACGTGATGGTCAAGGTAAAGACAATGCATATAATTTAAATATAATGTAGATTGCTCAAGACTGTTAAAGAATGTCAAGGGCATGACCTTTGTCCCCATAACCTGAGCTACTCAGGTCTTCACATTCGCAGATAATTCACGGCTGAGGGTAGGATGATGGATAATTAACATCCAGACACATACACTTGATGGTGATCGACTATGTGCTGATTTCAGATTAACTGTGAGGGAACGCTGGTGCCATTTCATGCTGCAGCTTTCTCTCCTTTTTTCCTCCTCTCTTTGTCTTTCCCCCCCATTTCCTTGGATTTAATCTGAGTGTCTTTATTTAAATAGCTTCGTGGTTTCGGTGTAACTTTGTGTAGCTGTGTAACATCTGTGTGTCCTTTTGTCTGTGTTGCTAAGCGGAAAGAGCATTGGTATCTAGTTAATAATGAGAGAAACTGAGAGCAAGGAGGTGAGAAGGACATTGAAATCTTTTCTGCTTCCTTGCATTTATATTTATAAAAGCCTCACTCACAAAAATCTAAATGATGAATTCTAAAATTAAAAATTACAATTAGAACAAATGTGTTAAAACGCAGCAAAAATTCAATGTGAGAAAAAAGCAAAAAAAAAAATATATATCTCCTGTAGAATTAGAATTTTTTTTTTTACAAATAAAAAGCAAAAATAACATATAGGCTACAAAAGACAATAAAAAATAAACGATATATTTTTAAATATTAAAAACACATCTATATAAAGTACACAATTTATTAAAAACAATTAAATCAGAAACAACTCAAAATGGAGAGAAATGGAAAACCCAAAATGAAAGGCACCGTGATGAAATGCATAAACAAATGGCTTCGATCCCAACGAAATTCATGAGCTAAGAAAAATAGAAAACTCAAACGATTTCCTTAAATGAGTTGCGTTATTGATAAAGCATTTTCAGCGCGCGCAGGATCAATCCTTTATCATTTTTAATTTTCCGCTCCGCTGCTTTGAGGTCTTGCGAGGAACACCAGGTGCTTTGAGGAGACAAGATGCCCTTAAAACGAGGACTTTAAAGAATGAATTCACTAAAAATAAAACTACCTTTTGAATTGAATTAAAAATAAGAGGAATCTTTAATAAGATCTTCAATAAGAAATCTTTAAAATAGGTAAGTTGTGATTTGTACATTTAAAACCGTGTCGGCGAACGAGTGACATCATATCAGCTCTTTTTATTTTTATAAACGCATGTTTCCTCATAAAATGTGCAGAATAAAATAGCACATATTTTCGATGTGTAAATGAATAAAGCTAACTGCTGCATTACTGTAGTCCCTCGCTAAGCGGGGAGAGGGAGCGAGAGGGAGAGAGAGAGCACGAAAGTTTTTTTATGTCATTCCAATGCACTCGGCCGTGTCGTGAGAAATGAACAAAAATTACACAACATTCTCTCGACATTTTTTGTCTTTGTGCATCGGTCTCTCGCACTACAGAGGTCAGCTGTAGGGGAAAAACGCGTGTTTTGATGACCATGGCACCTGCTACTGATTAAACCGGTACAGCGGGTCCAAAATGATTTTAGGCGGGACTTATAAAATTTAGACCGGGCTTTTGTATGTGTTGACTGGACCCAACGTCATTCTAAGCGAAGCGGCTGAATTACTCACTGAAGGCCATTTGATGGCATGCGTATGTCAGTCGCACGCGCATCTGCCAGCGTCGCGTGCAATCAAATCTGCCACACACACACACACACAGAATCACTTCAGGAGCACCTCGGATTCTGGAAAATTCTACACCGTCTGCCTTATATTTCTTGAAAAGTTTTCGTTTTCAGTCTCATTTTGGATCGTTAAGCAACACCTCGCCTATAAAAAGCTTTGCGCGTGCCGGTGGTCAGTGCGCATAGAGTAGGGACTTTGGGCACGAGGGGCATCCTCAACGCAAACCAAACGTGACTTTATTACACCATTTAAAGACTTATTATACAGAATATGCCACGGACACAAATACAATAACATCTCCATCGGAACTGACTTACCGATAAGCATGTTGTGAAAAAATATCCTGGTTTCCAGATAGAAACCAACCAAATGACAAAAAAAAAAAAAAAAAAAAAAAAAAATCGGCACAGGAAAATCAGATAGGTTAATAAATACTCTCCGACAGCTCGATATGAGACTTTTCCCCTCAGATTTCTCACTCTTCGATCAGTCTCACTCTTGTTTCTGGTCCTAGAGTTGATGTGTCAGAAGAAACGCTACACACGCTCGCCACTCGCGCGCAGTGCTCCGCTGATCTGCGCGCCCTCGACGGGGAGCGAGGAGGGGGGGGGGGGGGGGGGGAGTATGATCGACAGTCTTTTACCCCCATCTTCTCCCCCACCACCACTACCACCTCCTCTCTCTCGCTCTTTTTGCTGCCTGCCGCTTAACCTGAACGAACGGCACAGATGGGAAAATTAGCTGGTGCTATTTTCTCCTTTCATGGTCCTTGATTTCGGCTAAATAATTCTGTGTGCGTCTGTGAAGGGGGGTGGGGGGTTTCTACCTCCAATGATTGTAGATAATTTGACAGACATACTCTCAATGAGACATTTACGGGATTCTAGGGGAAAAAACAGCCTCTATGAAGCAAAAAAGAATGTGTTGTATTAAATATCAATTGTGATATTGCCTTTCACACACACACAAAAAAAAACAGGGACAGTTAAGGCCTGTTCACACCAAGGACAATAACTAAAGAGAATGCACGATAATGTAGTTTCTTATAAGCTTCAGTTTGCCGCTTTAAATGAACCTCTTTAAAGTCACGTGGATTCTGATCTGTCATCAGCAGGAGAAAAATCTTTAAGTACACACATGTGTAGTTTGAATACAATCAGCAGATTGCCTACTACATTCACCAATCCACTATCATGTGACCTGTTAGATAGCTGCACCTGCATTTAAGACTCTGGACTCATGGGATGCTCCATAGAATGTGTTCTATAAATACGGCAAATTCGCATATACTACTCATGTCACATCTTTTACAGAAATATTTATACAGGGATATTCTCCCATAACAAATCATATAATCACTCAGCTCCGGCTCTACTTCAGGTTTTGCATTTACCACTCTCCACATACTACAGAGCAAACCCAAACAAAAAAGCACGTTTGTCTTTCAGGAAAATTTCACTCCCTGTTTTGCACAACTCACGTACTAGAATGCTGTGAACACTGACAAGTGAACCGAGACGAACAGTGAAACATCACATTCACCTGCCTGATCAGAAAAAATGAACCAGTGTCTGTGAATGATTGGGAAAGAACAGAAATCGAACAGGAAATGTTTCTGGAAATATTTTAGACCACGTACACATTACAAAATATGGCTTTCGTTTTTCTGATGGCTGGTACTAATTACAGCATGCTATCTCCATCAGTGCTCTGGGGTATTTGGACTCCAGCCTGCAGGACCACCTACTGGTGCCATAAACTCCTCTCCCTCCCTGCAGCTCTACAGAGTTTCCCCAGGAGGTGTCTCTGCGTCAGTGGGGGTTTGCAGTGGTCACTTGTTGTTTCTATACTGGAGAATGGGCTGTATTTGACAAACGACTAGAAAGAAAACTGCTCTTCATCTTTGTACACATTCTTTTTCTTTGACACATACAGTTAAAATCCCTGAAATTAACTTCCAGCATCATCTTTGCTTCCAGGTACTGTGACCATGACTCCTCTCGCTCATCAGATTACGTAATATTGTAGAGATATAGCACAAACAGTGATCAGATGTAAGCCAGTTCTGTGTGCATATGTGTATGTTTCATTTTGCTCAGCCTGAAGCTCTGAGACATTAGCTGTGACAGCAGAGACAGCTGTGCCCTCTTCCTGCCAAAATACTTCCGCCATCCATCCACACACACACACAAATTAGTGTTTGTCTGTGTGTTGTGCTCAAGTAAGAGAACAATATAATATAATAAAGTAAATGATCCAGCCTCTTTAAGAGCATCAAAATAGCATTTTCATCTCCATTAAGACAAAGGAATAATTCATCCAAAATAAATAAGTACATTTAAAAAGTCATTTAAATAAGTCATTTTCCACTTTTTTCCACGGAAAATATACAAATAATAATTATTATAATTTTAAAGAATCTTCACAGATATCTGTTATTTATCATAATAAAATAATACTAATAACTTAGAAGTGTAAGATTTTTATTATAATTATCATCATCATCAAATTGGATAGGATTACACATATCTGATTATTTATTTATTTTATTATTTATTATGTGTGTTGCATTAAAAAACAACTTAGAAGAACGATGAAATATAATGAATAATCACTATAATAAAATGTTTAAAAGATATGTACACAGATGTATTCCATATAAAACAGATTATTGTGGCCATGAAAAAAAAATGGCACCAAAAAACAAAAACAAAACAATTAAAAGTGCTAATGCCCTTTGAGTTTACTGATATATCATATTTAACTTGTGAGCTATAGTGGAAGAGTATAGAGTATCTTCATGACTTCAGAAGAATCAGAATATAGAATATCATATCGCATGAGTCACAGGGTATTTTTATGGTACTCTAATAGTGTTTTTAGTTCCACTGTAAATATTCTTCAAAATGTCTTTTTTGTGTGCCACAGAAAAAATGATAGCATACAGATTTGGAACGACACAAGGGTAATCAAACAATAACAATAACAAAATGTTCATTTTTGTTTGAACTATGCCTTTATACTAAAATCCCAGTCAAAAAAAAAAATGCATGAGAAAAATGAGAACATTGAGTACTTGTCAAAAGTTCTCAAAAAAGTCAAAACTGTTCCTGAATCATTTGAATAATTCAGCAATTAGTCTTCAAGCCTACAGTTTCCCAGAGTGCAGTAGGGCGTATTACAAGAGGTGATGGGCAGGTGAAGGAGGAAGTGATTTACTCCTCCAGTAACGTTAAGAGTCTATTACAGCTCCAGACAGACATTTAGAGCGGTATCATGACCTTAGCGTAGCGTTCAGTGGAAATCCTTTCAGCTGAGAACATAGCTGATGTAAATAAAGCAGCCTGCCAATCAATCCAATCATTCAGAACAACTGGAACATCATCTACCATACAGGTGCTTTTACCTATATGCATATAATGAGCATTTCATTTCACAGGGTCCTACTGTTGTGAGCCAGTCTTTGTTCTTTCATAATTTACTTGCACCTTTTAATCCAAATGGCTGGTATGAACACATGGCAGCGTCTCACTGTCCGGCCATGCTAGCCTCCTCCACCTGCCTCCTCAACACCTGCACAGGTCCAAGTGAATCTGACTGATAGGACGGGCTGTCAAATAGAAACACTGCTGATTACGGTTGATAAGATGCCTTTTTGCTTAGTGAATGATAAAGCTGGGCTTTTTTTTTTTTTTTTTTTAATTCATCTAGTCATGTTTTTGATTAATTTATATTATGGAGACATTTACTATAATTATAACAAGTGCCTATTTAGAGCAGAACATTAAAGATCTCTTAATACATGGAGTTCTATGCAGATTATTTTCTTTGTTTGCATTATTTTATTATTAATATAAGAAACCTACATGAACAGATGTTTAGATTTGAATGAGAAGCCAATTAATGCAAAACATTAATTAAGTGAATGTACATTTTGAACAGATTTAGTGCCACTAGCAATATAAATATGTGCAAGAGAAAGAGTTTTCACACACTTAACCTGGAAAATTGAAGTACAAAAAGGCTTACAACCTAAAGCAAACAACATCCCACACTATTGGCGCTCCCACTGCATGACACTATGGAATAACGACAAGGGCTAGAGGGAGAACAAAGAGAGCGAATAAATGTGTATTTAAGGAGAGAATGGAAAAGAGAATGGAAAGAATGGAGTTTACGTCTAAATCACCTGGGGAAGAGAAAATGAGAGAGAAAGAGAGTGAGAGAGAGACTGGAAAACTAGTAAAAGGAAGTCCATAAAGCAGAGGAAAAAATGAGAGTAAAGGTCGAGCAAAGGAATGACTCTTGCAATCGTGCAATAAGCCATTCAATTTAGAGAATTTCTCCTTGTGTGTTTAAGAAAGAAAGAGAAGGTCATACAGGTTTGGCACGGCATGAAGGAGAGTAAATGATGACAGCGTTTTCATTTTTCAGTGAACTATTCCTTTAACTTCTGACAAATGTGTGCGTATAAGAGAGAGAGAGAGAGATTTGTCACAGTCATGCGCAACATACTTTGATTAGATGCTAAAATACATGCAACACACACAAGTACACACACAGATAGGCTGCCTGCCAACATAGTGTCATATAGAGCTTGAGGTTGCTTCCTGCACATCATTTCCTGTGCAGGCCTGTCACTGCCCATCAGAGCACTGACTAGATCTGACACTGACAAGAGCTGACAGAGGAAAAGCACACACAACACCAACACACACATAAACAACAACATCACACTGAACACACACACACACACACACAGACAGAACAAACCCTATCTCACACTACAACAGCATATTCAAAAGTCAACACAAACGGCATACACAAAAATATGTGAAGAAAAATCAAAACGACAATATTATGACATGCAATGTCTACTAGTAGGTAATATTTTGATTAGTCAAGAGATGTCAATAAGAATATTTTAAAAAATTAAATAAAATTATATTGTATATTACACAAATATAAAACATATAATATTAATTAGAAATATAAAGACATATAGAAATATATTCATCGCAGAGTCCTGAAGATAACGTATCTCTGTATTTCACAAAATTAAGCAACAACAATTTTCAGCATTGATAATAATAAGCAATGTTTCTTGAGCAGCAAATCATCATATTGGAATGATTTCAGAAGGATCATGTGACACTGAAGACTGGAGTAATGATGCTGAAAATTCAGCTTTACCATCACAGGAAATATTTAATTACATTTTTAGATATATTCAAATAGAAAACTGATTTTTAATAGCTGAAAACTTTTTTATTTTTAATACTAGTGCTGTATTTTTGACCAAATAAATGCAACCTTGGTGAGCATAAGAGATGTGTTTCAAAAACATTTTAAAAAATGAAATAATAAGTATATAAAATATAAATATATATTACAAATATTTCAATAAATAAAATACACAAAATATGTAATTTTCTTATGGTGAGGTAAAAAGATTTACACAATATTATAAAAAAAATAGAAATTAAAATATTATAAAATAATTATAATGCTACTAAAAGTTTGACATAGTATTATAAAATAAAACATGACGAATTATGTTTACGGAGTGTGTATGAGAATTCAAATCCTTTCTGCTACATTTAAATGAACTCCCCATAATATGTCACAATGAATCTGAAGTGATTTGCTGAGAATGTAAATTCTGAATATTTCACAGCAGCATATTAGCCTGAGTCATACACATACACTCCAGTGACCTGCGCTCAATGTCACACACAAGCACACACACTCGCACTGGACCCCTCTTTGTTCTGGGGCAGCATCTGTTTGGTCTGATAAAGGGATTAGGACATCCATTCCCCTGACCAGCCAATGGGGTTTAACCACACTGAGAATAACAGTATGAGTGTGTGTGTTTGTGTGATAGACGGCACTAGAAACAGAGAGGAAGACTATAAGTGTGCTGTTTTTTCTCATGGTGTGTGTTTGTAAATCCAGATTGTGCTATTTTTCGCCTGAATGAGAGAAATGATGAAATCCTAATTACACGCTACAGACATCACCCCAAGCACAGACTCGCTCAGTCAAGCGCTGCCCAACAAAACACACGCTCACAACCTTTAGCCTTCTCGACATGACTCTAGCACATTCCTCTCTCTGTCCTTTCTCTTCATCTGCATGAAAAGAGTTGTTGCGCAGCTCATGAGAACAGCCATGTATAATTGGGAAAATAATTCAATGTCAGGAAAGACGTGCGTGCACAAACTCCACTGCGTACACACAGATGAACAGTGATGTGTAATAGAGTGGAGGGAGAGGGGCGTTTGTGATTTGTTCGCTGTCGGTTTAAGGAATCATCGGAAGAGTTGCTGACAGGACACATTATACCCCTGTGATTTAAAACACAGATGACGATGATGACGGTGATGATGAGACTGATGACAACAGCCATGATGCTGATGTTGATGATGTTAATGCTTCTGTCATGATCCAGTGGCCAATATGCTTCTGGATCAGATTTTTTTTTTTGTAATAAATACTATTTCCCCGTCTCTCTCTGTCTCTTTCACCCTCTGTTCCTGTCGTTCTGCCATACTTTATCATTAACTGCAGCCACCCGGAGCAGCCGACCGGAAAATTTCCATCATGAAACACTAACTCATCTGCATATTACAGCCCTATTCGCTCACTACCCGTGCATAAATTAATACATGAATAACAATGAAAGACCCGGTGTCTCTCTCTGAACCGAATGTGACGTTCCTTTGGTAAAGTGTTACGCTTTAAAATATCCTCACGCTTGAATGTGTTCCAAGGTTGAATCCATACACTTTGTGTGTGTGCGTTGTGCTTCATTTGTCTGACCTCTAGTTTTACGTCTTAATAAATCACAAGTGTGCATGACACAATATAAAAGCAGACGTGTGATATTTTTGTGACGTTAAAATACTATACATTTTGTGCACAGTAAGCTATTGTTGAATTCCTGAAGAGTGTAAAAGCTTTGCTGTTTGATGGCAATGGCCCAACCTAGCAGCACTGGATCAACCAATGGGTGTGAGTTTGGGGTGGGGTTACGTGTTTGACTGACCAATTGCAGATGAGGGCAGTAGGAATGCTTTAAAAAAGGCACTAACTTAGAAATTCTGTATGATGAGCTAAATAAATCACACATACAGCAGTTTTACTATCAATTCAAACTTTCAAGGATAAGAAAAAAATAATAATTATTATTTCTTTTAATTAAAAGTAAATCATTATTTTTGTGCCCTTATTATAGTGGCACACAAATTACATGATCTTTAAAGCAAAAAAAAATGCTGGCCAGAGAAAAACAGACTAGTAAACTCTTCCATCTTGCTCTCAGAGAACTGACAAGAGACCAAGTGAAGAGTAATAGGGTGAAACGATGAAAGTGAGAAGCTGTGAATAATCGAACGAAAAATGGTGATAAAAGAGGAAAGTCGGCAGGAGAGAGAGAGTACATTGGAATGGCAGAAAAAACGCAGCTGTGCAGACACACTCATGCAGAAAATTTCAGACTTTACACACACACACACAGTCGCTATAATCCAATACCTCATGCTGCATTAGAGGAGACCAGAGACGGACAGCATGAAAGACAGAGAAAGACAAACACAGGAGCGGCATAAACATGCAAAACACAAATACACAACACACACAGATGAAAAACTGTACCAAAAAATACCAGCACGTATTCACTAAAGCAAACATTGGTATAAATGACACACACGTTTATTTGCTACTTAGCATACACCTTTCATTCAAAGAGCTTCACAATTCAATTCACTTTTGAAGATTCTTCAGGTTAAGTGACTTGCTAAAGATCCCAATTAGTAATTTGGTTTTTCAAAAACTAATGCATATATCAAAAGAGCATGGTGGCAATATATGACATTTAAGATAAATATTTTATAAATCAATTAATAAATAAATAATATATATATAAATAAATATATATATATATATATATATATATATATATATATATATATATATATATATATGTGTGGTACATTGATGTCTCTTGATCGTAGGATTGAAGCCGATACTGTTCTGTACTGTTGATCTTTACACACACATGCACAGCAGATCTACTACAGTCAACTCCAGAATTTTTGGCAACATTGTTTGTCCCTTTGATTGTTCATTCATTCATTCATTCAAAAAAAAAAAAAAAAACATCACAAAATTTGAACCTATCATTGAAGTAAAACAATGGAAAGTGGAGGGAAAATCACATTATGAAAGAAATGTTTTTCTCTAGTTCACGTTGGCCACAATTATTGGCAATCAATTATTATAACATCCTTTCCCCGAGATAACAGCTCTGAGTCTTCTTCTACAATGCATGATGAGTTTGGAGAACACCTGACAAGAGATCAGAGAGCATTCCTTCATACATGATCTCTCCAGATCATTCAGGTTCGCTGCTCCAAGTTGATGCTTCTTCTCTTCAGTTTACCCCATTCATTTTCTGGAGGGTTCAGGACAGGGAAATGAGATGGCCATGGCAGAAGCTTCATTTTGTGCTCAGTGACACATTTTTGTGTTGATTTTGATGTTTGTTTTGATTCATTGTCCTGATGCAAGATCCACACCACAGCCCATTATAAGATTTCTAGAAGAAGCTCAGTCAGGTTTTGATTTCTGATCTGATGGTATTTGCTAGATACCATGTATCTGAACAAGATGTCCAGGAAAAGCATAGCCCCACAACATTAAAGATCCAGCAGTATATTTAACTGTGAGTTAGTTTTTATCCCTGTGTGCACCAAACCCATATGGTGGATTTGCTGTCAAAAAGTTCTTTTTTTAAGTTTCATCTGACCATAGAAGCCAGTTCCATTTGAAGTTCCAGTCGTGTCGGACAATTGAATGGTTGGAGTTAGTTTATTGATGCAAGGAGGATTTTTCTTCCCTCTAAAACCCTCCCGAACAACTTGTGGTGATGTAGGTGCTGTTTGATCAGTTTTTTTAGGCTTTCTGACCCCAGCTGTGATCCTTGGAGGGTCTTAGTCCACTCAAACTCTCCTCCTCACCGTGCATTAGGACGATATAGACACATATCCTGTTCCAGGCAGATTTGTAACATCTTTAGTTGGTTGGATCTTCTTAATTATTGCCCTGATGGTGGATATGGGGATTTTCAATGCTTTAGCTATTTTTTTAAAGACACTTTCTATTTTGTGAAGCTCAACAATATTTTGCTGCACATAATAACTATATTCTTTGGGTTTACTCATTGTGATGGATGATTAAGGTAATTTTGCCTTTGTGTTTCCTCATATTTACACTCCTGGTTAACAGGAAGTCATGGCTGCACAATTTCATGCTCCTAGTCACCCTGGTGTGCTAAAAAAATGCGAAATTTAATATCAGCGATATTTCAGAATTTCTATGAGTGCCAATAATTGTCGCCAATATGCATTGGAGAAAAAAGAAATCATAATCAGAATTTCCCCCACTTTAAATTGTTTTACTTCAATGACAGGTTAGAATTTTGAGTTCACTGTACGTACCGCTATTTAGTGCGTGTGTCCAGGGCAACCTGAGAGAAGACTGCTAATCTCAGCAGCCATATTACCTAGCATACCCATGATGCACCAGTCTGTGGATTGGGATGGTGGGGGTGTTGAGATAAGGAGAAGGACAGATAAGAATGAGGTGAAATGAAGAATGAGAGAGAGGACTTGGAAAATAAAGAGAAAATGGTAGAGTGGGAAATATGCTTTTTTATGTATATATATATATATATGATATATGAGGTGGTGAGGTAAAATGGTGTGTCAGCTAAGTGTGGCCTGTTAACAAATGTGGACAAAAGCAGATGCTCTCAGGGATTTAAATATACAAAGTCTTATAGCAAATGTTTATATATGCATACAATCTAAACACATTAAAAAACAACAAAATAAATGCTAAGCTAATTTTGGAACAAAATATAGATAGACATGATGCCCTCTGCATGCACATATTTTGTGTGTGTGTGTGTGTATGCTTGTTTGTATGTGTGTGTGCAGTCATGCTGATTATGTGGGTTTGAGTACTGGGGCCTGGAGGAATCAACAGAAGGTGAGCAGTGATAAGACTGTTACTTAGTGTGTATGTGTGTGTGTGTGTGTGTGTGTGTGTGTGCGTGTGTGCGTGTGTGCGTGTGTGTGTGTGTATGTATAAAATCAAGTTTCCAGGCTTTTGCCTTTCCCTACTGACATAAAAGTGAAATACACACACACACACACACACACACACACACATACACACACATGTATCAACACAAATGCATTTAATTCTTCTAAAATAGATTTACAGTCTTAGCATAGGCAATATAGAATTTAGTTTCTAATGTTTTTTTAAAGGAGAATACAGTAAACTCTAGAACATCAAAATCTTAGAATGCATATCACTTTTGATTCTTTTGGTCCAGTCAAATACAATACACTCATTTAGTTTTTTCAGTTACTGTACCCAATTCAGTTTAAATTACATTAAAATGTTCAATGCTGTCTTAAGTTAATTACCTTGGAAGTTTATATATTATACAACAGTTCCTATGCGGCATCCCTGACAAGCTTGTAAGTCAGTACTGGGGGGTTTTCCCAGTGACTCTTGCATTTCTATGCCAGTAGGTGGTCTTTATGAGTGAAAAGCGTTGAATAATTCACTCAAACGATTCATTCAAGCAAACCGATTGATTAAGGAATGAAACAAGGTTGTATCCAAAGTCCCAAACTCTCTGAGTAAGTTCTTTTTTTTGTTGAAAAAGCAAGTTGTGACTGATCAGAAAATATGTTATAGTATATGTTCATATAGTGTGAATGGACCTCATTCATGAAACTTTTGTAAATATATGAGTAAATTCTGAGTAATTTGTGCTTAAAAAGGACCTTCCCAAAAACTCTCCTCCGGATTCACAAACGCTTCATAAATGAAATATTTGATAGTTAAATGTATGTTCCAATCATTTGTAAATAGGGCATGCGTGCACGCTCATTCACAATTAACTCAATCCCCACCTATGAATTACAACTACACAAATTATGTGTCCAGGAACACTGTGGAATATTCTCAACTCCAGTATATAGCATAAAAGCAAAAGAGACTAACAGGCCATATGCCAAACAAAAAATATTTAAGTGTCCACCAAAGCATTTTAGCCAGCTGAAAATGGCCAGCTGGAAGCGCTTGAGAGCACTGGTTGCTATGATTTGGAATATCCACGGCAGTAGCGTGTTACTAGTATGTAATTTTGAAGAATAATACTGAATATAAAAATGCAGTAATCATTAAAATGAACTTCTTCATTGTAATTCAGTCATTGTACAATAAGGACAATTGGTTGGTATAGTATTCGTCCCGCCTCTCCTCCACTCACGGCTGGGGGAAAAAAGTGACAGTCATGAGCACAGGTTTTTACCCAAAGTTGAACAGTTTTCAACTCTCAGATACAATAAAATAAAATAAAAGTGTGTGCTTTGTGTGGTGGGTAAACACACTACTGAGTGTTTCTTTCATATCAACTAACATTTTAAAAATATGAACATTTTCGTGAATCCAAACATTTACGTCTGAATGGCTTTATAAACAATTCACACAAAAATTTGTTCTGCTCGTGTTTTATGAATGAGGCCCAATGTGTGTAGGACCAATGAAATTCGGATGTACTAAATCTGCCATTTTGGCTTTGTCATGTGACCAACCAGCGTCAGCTTGGTCACTTCACTGCCATTCTCAACTCTTCTCCCACAGCCACATCCATTGAACACACACTTCAGAATCTCAATGGAAGCATTAGGTCATCCAGGTACTTTCTCCCTACTCTTATGAATACTGTGCATTCATACATACAATTTTTACATACTGTTTTGCGCCTACTATACAGTAGGGAAGCAAGCATATTCGGGTGCAACCCATTTGAATGTCTTTATGAATGAATCATTGAATTGTTCACTCAAATTATTTATTTAAACTTTTTTTTCAGGAATGAAAACCCTGCTATATAGTGTTGTCCACTTAAAATGACATACAGTACTGAATCAGTCAGTCACTGTTTTGTGTGTGTGGTTGGGCTTCAGGCATTGTTGTATGCTCATGGGAAAGGTTGCCCAGTTTAATTTGACTTCTATTATGCTGTCGGACACAAGCAGAATGGCTAATCAATGAGCCTTTATATCTTTGCACTTGAATGCAAACACGCACACTCACACACAGGCATGCATCTCAAAAGTCCTCCATAAACGGCTTGCACAAATGGGATCGACACAGAGCTATGCCATTAAGAATCATGCTAAAACCCTGACACACACACAAACCACATAAAATCTAGCTGGCTCCGACACTGCGAGTGCCTGTACCCCGTTGCTGAAGGGGGCGTCGCCACATCGAGCATTTCCATGGTGAACATGTTTGGTTGCTATGTAATTATGATCTATTTGTATGAGAGCCTGCACCTGAAGTGGGTCTGACTGCTGCTCATATGATTGGCCGTGCATGCGTGTGTCTTTTTATGTGTAAGAATCAACAGCATGGAAGTTAGCTTTAATTTCGCATTTGCATTACAAGAGAAGGAAAATTGTGTTCACAGGCCTGGATTTGGAGTGTGTGTGGCATTTGCATGTGCTTCCTATCTGCAAGCGTTTGTGCATAATTCTTTTTTTTTTTTTTGTGTGCCAGGACGAATGAATTGTGCTAGTGGATTATTCCACTGTTGTACAAATAAATTGACAAATTCCACCTCTAATCATAAGATTCTGTCTGACTTCGCCCATTTCTGTGGAAATAAGGCTGCACGACACAAAGCTGCCACCATCTGTCTCACTTTCTCTCCTGCAATTATCTCCAGGCCGACATGTAGACGTACAGCCCTGTCTTTACCGCCATAACTACAACAATCAGTATCTCACGGACCTTTGAAATGCTCCTTCCTGACCTATCAGCTGGGCTTTAAAGCTGCATCACCATGGAAACATAACAGCGAGTAGAGTTAAAATCACATACTAACTGCAGATGGACACAATGAGGTCTAAGGGTTTAAATTACATGAAGATGCCTGTCAGACCTCAGCTGACAACATCAAGGTGGTTGATAATGTTTTTAAAGCCATTTGCATGTCATGTATTTATGAATTTGTTGATCAAACCAAGCTGATACGTCTTGTAGCACTGACGAAGACACAGATTTACGTAGAAACAATGTCTACATATTTATTACTAATATTAGGAGAAAATATTAGGTTACCAAAAAAATCAACACACAGCATTTAAATAATATTGTGCGTTAAATTTTTGGACATGAATAGCATTACATGATTGAGCCAAGTTGGACATGTTCCTGGATCAACATATTTTGCTGGTCCTGAACCAACATTGCCATCACAATCATATCCCAACCTACAGAACTAACCCAGGGGGCTTGAGTCTGAGAAACAAGTAATAAAATAAAATAAAATAATAGTAAAAAGTATAAATTAAAATAAATTAAATATTTTATTGACAGACATATTTTTATATCTCTTCAGGTTTAAACATCTAACAGTTCTCTAATAGTGGGGGGCAAAGTGTCAGCTTAACAGAAATTAAATTTGTCTTTTATATTTTGAGATAGGAGTTCATCATCATATTTGGGGTTTGAGGGACTGCTCAAACCAACCCTTCAAATTCCAGAGGGAAATGATTGGCTGATAGACCTAGTCAAACACCTAAACCTACACCTAAGGGTGTGTTCACACTTGTAGTATGGTTCTCTTGATTCTTTTGGTCCAGACCAAAAATAAATCTTGACTTATATTTTGCGACAGAACTAAACGAACATCCAAAACAACGCTGTGTGCTGGTCTAAATGAGCTCAATAGATACATTTGATGGTATTTTTACCAGCTGAAAAAGAAAAAAACAAAAGGAGTCAAAACAACACCACACAAACGAAGATCTGCCACTAAACAACATAGCACCTATGACAAGAAAAAGGTATGCTTTAGCTTTCCTTTTTAGGGTCGCATCTTGTGACATCATGTCCTGTTTTTGGTTTGTTTGTTAGATGTCTTTGGTCTGTGTTTCATTCATATTTTAAACAAACCTCACCACAGTTCATTTGAAAGCGGACCGAGGGGTTGGATGGCAGCGTTCACACTTATTCAAATGAACCGTACTAACAGATCAATCGCAAAATTAAAGTTTGCTTAAAATTGGATCAAACCTGCCAAGTGTGAACACACTATAATCTGATTGGTCGATAGGAATGTTGTCCACACTTGTGTAAATCATGTTAAGCAACATGCACAAGAACATACACAACGAGATTCACCCCAGCAGGACATGTTCTCAGATAAACATCCTCTGCTGGACCCAGAACAATTTTCTAGAAACCAATTAGTGCTATCCCCAAAATCAGATGGCAATGATTGGTTACTAAGCAAGCATTTCTAGGACTAATAAAGGATGTTGATCCAGGAACATACCCCTGTTTGGGTGGATAATGTTAAGCAAGAAGCTCTTTGAGCTCCAATTATGACAGGAACACCAGAGAAAGACACACATATCATACCTGTGTTGCTGTTGTTTATGTGTTTGAGTCTTTTCTGGTGTGTTTTGCCATTGTAGTGTATCTGTGCTTGTGCTGCGGAGTTCAGCTGAATGTTGCACACTTCACAAAGTGTGTACGACCTGTGTTTGCGCTCCCGCTTCGGACGAGGGTTTATAGGTGGTGCGTCCTTTCTGGAAAACTCCACCCCATCAGAGGACACACCCTCATGCCCAGTCTGTTCAGTCAGTCTACTCGATCCATCTTCAACAGGGCTAAATGGACGCTTCATTCCTAAAGAAAGAATAAAAGTTAAAAGTTCTTTCATCTGAAATATTATAGGCACCTAAATAGCCAAGTCAGGCAGTGGGAGAAGTGTTCTGCAGTGTGACTTGCAATACTCCACATTAAAAAAACACATTTTTCCAATTGTATATTAATACTAAAACTTTTTGACTTCATTTTATGACTTTGTTTGTACAACTGGTAGATGACATGAAATATTTGCACTTTGAATGATTTATTCATCACATCAAAGGAATATTACATTACATTAAAACATATATTATTACTGACATGGTGAAACATTACAAACGGCTAATAATGCTTGATGTATTTGTGGAAACCATGATACATTTTTTCACGATTCATTGATGAATAGAGTGTTAAAATAAAAACAGTTTTGGTCAGTTACATGCTTTCTTGATTTAAAGTATAAATGAATGAATAAAATCTTTATTTCGAGCTTTAATTATTAAAATAAAACTATAAAAAAATATTTCTTTTGAGAAAAAAAGCATACTGACCCCAAACTCTTGAATGATAATATATATATATATATATAAATGTACAACAGCATATGCTTTTCACATTATTGACTTTCTCTGGGGATTACAGCACTGCTACTGACCTCCACTAGGGGGAGATATTCATCAACAGTGCCCAGAAAGTTTGGAAAATCCTGCATGTTTGTTGCAGTTAAATAGTCATTAGTTATATGTGAAACTTTTGTCAATGCTCAATTTTTATTTGCTTCTTCATGAAGAACATTTCTATGCATGCAGCACTACTATCCTACTATAGCAAACTCCGTCCCTGGACTTGTCCATCAAACACACACCCATATATCTCACATGCACAAACATATACTAGAGCTTTTTAAAACACATGCACACACAAGTTTAATGATTTATCGGGATATTCCATAGACAATTATTTTTTCACTGTACAAACTCTATATTCTGTCCCCTAATCCAAAACCCTAACCAACCCATCACAGAAAATGTCCAGCATTTTTACATTTTCAAAAAGCACCATTTAATATGACTTAAAAGCAGTTTTCCTCATGTGGACAAAAAATGTCCCCACAAGGATTTCATAGTGCCATCTTTGTGAGGACAGTTTGCAGTTTGTCTCCTTGATGTAGGGTATACCTGAACCATACATATATATATATATATATATATATATATATATATATATATATATATACACACATATACACACACACACACACACATATACACATACACACACAGTCCCCATTGATCCTGTACCTCCTTCTCTAAACACCACTCCCTGACCACATAGCACAAACACACATCTGTCTTTGCTGCCCAAACACACTGTAAACCCACCCCTCCCAACTCCCAACACTCCAACTATGAATGGTCAAACATTAAAAGAAAAATAAAATGCAAAAATATGTAAATTAGAAATACTATTTAATCAACATATTAAATGGTATACTAATGTATACCATTCAAACAATCGGCCCTTTAAGCTCTTTATTACAGGGCTGCAAAATAAGGATGGCAGGGGCCAGTGTGAGAGAAGTTATTTTTTACTCATAGAATAACAATAAATGGCTAAAAATAAATTGTAGAAGTTTGTGGAGGATCAGTGAAAATGTTGGCAGGGCAAAGGAAAAAAAATTACAGGCCAGTGGGACAAAATCCTTATTGTTGAGCCTTGTCACTGTTGGTCATGCTGACATCATGGAACAGTTGAGATTCATTGAGCTCCTGTTTGTCTTATTTAAACATCTGAAAAGAGCCCTGAGGTCACTCTGTCGTCTCGACACACAGCTGAAGGAGTGGCAGTGGATCAAGGACAGGGCTGTTAGCGATGTTAGCGATCTTCTGGACTGTGCTGAGAGTGTCTTGTTTCACGTCTTCCATTCACGTCTCCCCATGAGACAGCATTAATCAGTGAACGGATATCCTGCTGAAAGTCACTCATATAGGGACATGAGTGTATTTCTGTCACTCTTGCTCACACACGCAAACAAACAAATGCACAAACAGCAGGGCAAATTGTTCAGCGCTCCAAAAATACTCAACATGATGTGGTTAACTCCTGAACAGAGCGCCCTCCACAGGTCAAGTGCATATAGCAGCCCTTCAGTTACTGATAGGATCAGTCTGAGTAAATGGAGAAAAAAAATAGGCTGAGTAAAAAAAGAAAGAAAATGTTATTATAATATATTATTATTATTAATGCATTTGTTTGATTAAATATACGTTTTAATTTATATTTAATTATAATAAATTTGTACAGAACAATTTTCACTGGCACCACAACAAAAATATTCGATTATTATTATTATAATACAGGTGTAAACTGTGTAACGTGTGTAAATAATAGTGAAAATGGAAAATAACAGACCTAACTGATTTAGATTTAGATTCCACTTGTCATTCCGAACTCTGAAAGGTTCGCTAATTTCAGCAGTAAACACCACTTTTATTCCAGCCAAATCAAAGATAAGTGGTCATAAGTGGTGAAAGTGAAGATAAAATCAGCTCTGGAGAGCCACTGTAATATTTACTATCAGACACAATAAAGACATGCCAGTACAAATACAACGTTTGCCAACAGTTTTAAACTCAATCTAGCAAATGGAAGCTACAGTTGCGTGCGTAACATTATTAGCCACTGGTGTTGTATGTTCAGATGAATCTGTAATTGGATGGCTGAGCTGGAGTGATGAGACTTCTGTTGTTTTTCCACTCAAGTGATGCTCTGTCTGGTTTGGAGAAACAGCCCCGTGGAACACGATGAGCTGTGTGAACGGCTGACTGGATGCTCTCTCCCTAATAAGTTTGCTGAGGGCTGCTGGCATTACCAGTGGAGCTGGGTGTATTTGTTCAGGCCACACTATGTGTGCGTTTTTGTGGGGGAATGTGTGTCCTCCACTCAGTTGGGACAAGAAGAAATTTCATAGCTTTGTAACATCTGCTGTTTGTTTCATAATGTCGATTTAATCTATGTTAAATGACTTTCTGTATCTCTGAATTATCCTTATTAGGGGTCTTGCCTCCATCACATACTGATATATAGGGTCTATGACATAAGTGTGGCCACGCTAAAGAAAAGGAAAAATCTTTTAAAAACCTACCATACCAATCTACCAAAATATTTTTTAAAAATCTACAATTCTCAAGATAACTTTAAATTTAGTGACTTAAATTTGGCAATGTCATGTGGTGTAAGGGCCTAAAATTAACACCCGTCAAGCGCCAAATGAGAGTAAAAATCGGTGTTGGCGAGAATATGAAATGGTGTCAGTCGCCAGATGGCCGGTAACATTTTTATGAATTCTAATAATGCAATGTAACGAGAACATAAACAAACATGCATGACGCTCTGTATGGGTCAGTGCTGCATCAACCCGAAAAATTTAAGCCTTTCCAATGTAAATATTCAAGTGCTAGAATAGGCGAAATGGCGCGCCAAGTAGGAAGTTCAACATCCGAAACATCCAAAGCACGCACCCTAAAAGCTGTGGACAGGGCGCAAATACAAAGCTGAGCTCCCTTTAATGCCTTCCTGTGCTTGAACGGACAAATTCACACTTTGAAATTCACACAAAATTATGTTTAAAAAATGCCTGTTTCAACGGATATGCTTGTAAGCACAGTCGATTATGTCTTTGAATTGTGCATTCGCTCTTAAAGTGACAGCATCCTAAAAATCCAGCTGCTGTGCTGTCTGCGTTTTTGATGTTAACCAAACAAAATGGGGGGGGGGCTCTTGAACTTTAAAAAGGATATGAAGGTTATGCAGAGTTACTTATTTGATTAGACTACTTCATTAAATTTCCGAACCTACGGTTAGACCTGCCTGAAAAGCACTGTTTATTTTAATTGTATCTTTGTTGCATTATATTTATTTCTACTGTTGCTTGTAATTTGATTATTTATTCTTATTTTATTACTGACTGTTTACTTGTCTTTAAAAATGCAGGCTATTAAAATTATATTAGTTAAGCTAATTCAAGAGTTCTTTTTGAATTAAGGATGCATTAAATTAACCAAAAATGAAAGTACAGACATGTATAATGTCACAAAAGATTTATTTATATTTCAAATAATTTGTGTTGTTCTTTTGAACTTTCAAAAACATTAAAAAAAATCTTATTGACCCTAAAGTGAAAAAACATGATCTACTGTACGCATGTATTGTATGTATTTTTCAGTCATACAAAAAGGGCATCATGTCATGCCAATATACAGTCCCTCCAGAAAAACGCGATTATGCGATCGCTTGATTTCATGCATAATCAGCCAAAGTTCGCATATTTATGCGGGGGTCGCATTTTTTCAAATATGCCGCACTTTCGCTGCATAAATTGCCGATTTCAGCAAGAAAAATATGCGGGGCTAGCATGATTTCATAATCGCTGTATTTTCGTTGCAAAAAGTCTCATATATCTTAGCAGAAAGTTGAAAAATGTTGCGTTTACTTCACACAAGTAAAGCGCCATTATTTTCCCCCTATTGCCATGGGAACCTTATGAAGTGACGTAATGACGTGACGTGAACGTCATCTGTAAACCCCGCGGTGAAACCGTGATGAAGTGCGCCAATAATTCTCATTTGCCAACAAAAATAAGCTCAAAAGACCGCGCGAAGCAGTTTCCCGGTCTTTTACATGATAGTGGGGGCAAATTATTATATAGTATAATATAGCTACAGAACTTATTTGACTCTATGTTTTGTAATTTTGAGCCATGTGTTGATTAAGGTCTGAAATAAAACAGAATGAGAACTTCAATATTCTGTGATTTAGTAAGCCTGCCTCTTTACATTAAGGTAGTGAGAACAGGGTGTTTGGGGAATCACCTTTTTTTTTCCTCTTTTGCATCAAACCACAGTTTTTGCAAGTACCCACAATTTCATCGTATAAAATTGCAAAAATATCCCGCATATTCCATCGCATTTTTTAAGAAAACGTGCCGCATAATCAAGGATTTTTGCCCGCAACAATCACAAAAAAATCCCGCGTTTTTCTGGAGGGACTGAATATATATGCAAAATCTATTTCATTAATCAGCAGATAATGTAGCCATCTCAATTCAATTTTTGTACTGATAAACAGTTATAACATTTTAAAGAGCAGGCACGGTCCAGTTCTGATTATGCTAACAGATGCTGTGTAGACTATGGAGGTTCGTGAAGAGTACGATCTGTCCAGGTCTCTTGTCTTTGAGCTGTACAACAGCACAGAACATCATTATAAATTCAGAATTATGCAGGTGAAGTCAAATAATAGCAGATAGCAAACTCACAGTGAAAGAGACAGCCAGCTGATGGTATGCATTAGCATAACTAAACATCAACCTGTACGGCCTCTTAGCTCTCTCTCTCTTTTGCTCACTGACAGTGCCATATTTTCCAGAGGGGGAAGAGATTGGGCTATGCTTCATGTGTCTCAGTGATAAGTGAGTGTCCGTGAGATCAGGGAGAGGACGTCTGGGGACTGCTGAATCAAATGTGAGCATTATGAACTACAGATCACAGGGGAAAATGATCCAGAAAACTCAGTAGAGGGTCAATTAACCTGCAAGAAATTACATTCAGTAAATAAACTAGGTTATAAAAACGGTTATTCATCTCAAGAGAGCGTGACGGAAGGCACAATACTCTTATTACTTATTATAATTGACTCTGAAGTAATCTTAAACCCTACAAAGCAGGACTATGAGTATCTGTGGAAATCTGTTATGCTATCTTTAGGTATCATACTCAACCATAGCAATAAAAAAGCAACAGGCATGAATCAATTCTCTTGAATAGCCACTTAAACCGCTTTGCTCCATCCACTAAGTTTAAAACCATCAGTACTTACACGCATAAAAAAGGTGCAGGAATGAAGTTATGATGCTATATTTTATGTTATAATGAAGTTTCTGTAATAAAGTCGACTGCACGTTTCTTTTGTTACAATGGCTGCTAAAATGCTTTATGTGATTCTGGCACTCTTTCAAACACCCACACACAATCACTTAATGCTCCACACACACACACACACACACACACAGAGCAGGTCAATCAGCTCTCTGACACCTGAGGCTGATGTACTGCATCATCAAATAAAAGAGTGAGTATGTGTGTAAACCAGCTTCAGCCAAAATATATATGAGGAACAAGCACTCACACATTCACCAGGCTGTTTTACCAAATGCATGCAGAAAATTCAGTTAGAGGAGGAGAATGAGATATGACAATATTCTCTTATTCATGCAGTACACACACCCACAATCGTGCACATTGTACATTGCAGACATTTCGAAAGCAGGTCATTAAAAGAAAAGAAAAACATAAAAACCCTCATTACACAGCCATTAAGAAATTATTCTAGCTTTCCGAGCAGTGAGGACCAAAAAGAACAGTGTTGTTTTGAAAGTGATGTATGATGTCAGGAAAGCAGCACAGTCATGATGGACACTGAATACATAGCAAAACACACACGCACACACACACACACACACAGAGACTATTGCTTATTACTAGGGGTGTGATGAGACTCCTATCCCGCGAGACGAGACGAGACACGAGATTGGGTTCACGAGACGATTTTTTTATAGTATTTTTAAGAAATCCTCAATAATGAAACGTATGAAGGGAAAATAGTCTTTTATTCAACTGAAAATCATAAAATGCAAAAATGTTGGTGCATTTTGAAATCAACTTGTAATGCATGTCATTTTACTTCTATTTTAATGAATTATTTGCAGTGAAACAACATGCAAACACTGCTAAATGTTTTGCCACAAAATCAACCAATTGTTTTCTGCCCTGTATAAAGTCACATGAGAAATCTCACTGAACTTCTTTCTACAGATTGAACATAAAATAAACAGTATAAATAAAATAAACACATAAATAAAAAATTCAAATTACACTTTAAGTGTCACTTTAACTGCAGTACAAAGTTGACCATTTCCCAGTCACTATTGATTGTGTGGCTGTAACTGTTATATAGTTAGTATGTACACCGAGAAGTCCAACCGTCAGCAGTAACAGCTATGCTTTCTGCCTCTTTAGGGGCTGTTCACATATCGCGCCTAAAAAAGCGTGTAAAGCGCGGCAGCGTCGCTTCCTCCTTCTTTTGCAAGCGTTCGGGAGCTCGCGCTTCTGTAGCGTCTGTCGTTGCTATGCAACCATGAACTGTGCTCTCCACGACCATTTCATGTTTTCATCTCGCCGCGGCACAGGCGCACTAGGAAAAAACGAGCGCGCCGCACCGCATGCGCGTCGCGACTGCATTGCTTCCATTTTGCGCGAATAAAAATACGCAAGAATCTGTACAACCTTTGCCGAGGTGTACGGCATTGTTTTCTTACCATGTTTACATATTGTTTGTGCCTTGTGTGTTATTCTTTCGCCGTTTATTATTTCTACTGGAAAACCAAAATGTTTCCACACAAACGATTTGAAAGTGGCGGGGGCATCTTCAAAAATAATTTCACGACGAGACAACTTTTCACCTCGACGAGAAATCTCGTCACGTGGTACGAGATCTCGTCACACCCCTACTTATTACTGAATCCTAAAGCTCTGGGTATACTTTGTTTTTTTTAATGTGTACATGCACAGTCGAACGGACAGCCTTGGAAACTATACTTAATTTGACTCGTATGCATACACAGGCGTTTGACGTATGCGCAGTTTTAAGCAATCACTCGCCACGAGTTACAAGCCAAGAAAACGTCTTTGTGTTCTTTCATGCTAGAGTTGTTCAAATAAGGCTACTTTCTAACCTCTTCACACAATCTCTCGTCTATGTAGGCCTCCACTGTCACTGTAGCTTGCATGGGTTCCAGTCTGTTCCGTTTATACAGTTTTTCTTCAAATACAGTGTAATCGACAGCCTCAGGGAAGGTTGCCACCTTGTGCATGAACTAATTACTGCAAAAAATAAATAAATAAATGCGCAAGTGCGACCTGCGCATACAAGTGCGCGGTTACAAAAATCTGGTGGAAAAAACACAGCACACGTATTCTTCTGATGATGATGAAATTCGTGTCAAGCGCACTTTACGCTGACCCTCGCGTATGCATACAGTATACTTTGGGCTTAGATAGTAAACAGAATGACTTGTGATTACACACAATTTGTCTGTGTCTGTGAGATTGTAGGTCTTTAAATGAAAAGAAACCGTACACTAGAATAGTTACAAAAAATAGCCACTATTACTAATATGCTGCACAGTAACAACTACTGGTTACACTTTATTTTACAGTGCCATAGTTACATTTTAATAACTCAAATAAGTACTGAGTACTATTAATTAACTACATGTACTTACAGTGGAGTTACCGTTAGGGTTAGGATTTGGTTTAGGGTTAGTTACTTCTAATTATGCATAATTTACTGTTATTACAATAGTAAGTACATGTAGTAACGTGTAACTATGACATTGTAAAATAAAGCGTTACCCAATTACTGACAAAGGTAATTACATTTTAATTACTTTTTTACAACTTCATTTGACAATTTGCTTATTTTGAAAACAAGTTAGATGCACAAAATTTGCAGTTTCTCGCTGGAAAAAAAAATTATATATCTTTTTATGCATTTCCAAAAGACTTCCTTTTAGTGGAACATAAAAAAAGAAGACATTTTGAGAACTTTAATTTTTTTTTCCAGACAATGGTCACCAAAACTTTTTGGCTACCAACATTCTTCAAAATATCTACTTCTATGTACCAGACAAGAAAGTAATACAAGTTTGAAATGACATAAAGCTTAGCAAATGATGACAGATTTTAAGATAACTACACATTTGAAGACAATAAATAACAAGTAAACAAGTAGAACAAATAAATGGACTGAAGCGAATAAATATAATGGGATACATAAAAAATATATTTATTCTAATAAATAAAGTGTAGAAACTAAAAATATAAAACCTCAGTAAAAGCAAAAGTAAAAACTTTATACTGTTGATGGAAGCCAACTTTTCAAATTCAGAAAACTGCTTAAGAAAATGAATAAAATTGTGTCTAAATGAAAATGTAAAAATACACAAAAGTATCTGTAAGTGTCACGGTTTAGGGTTGGAGGATAAAAATACCTTTAGCTCAGTACAAAAACAACAGTAAATCCCCACTATGACTGAAAATTAAATGTGTGTGTGTGTGCGTGTGTGTTATTGCGTAAAAGAGAAAAAGAGAAAAAGAGAAACAGAGGAGGAGGAAGGGAGGGAGGGGGAGAGAAAATGATGCTCCATCTCCATTAAGTGCAGGGATTTGAATGGATTTGGT